>CAJNDS010002558.1:15000-225000 GCA_905221605.1 Symbiodinium natans
CTCTCGCGCTCAGGCCTCTGCTGATATAGCAGACATGAGCGTCGAAAAGTGCATCAAAGGAAAAGCAGTAGCTCCAGAGTTGTGCTTACGGCTTAAGCGGCTGCTTCAAGAAAACTACCAACAAGCTAAGCAGCAACAAGGCTACAAGGCAGCAACACAACCACAGCCTACAATTAGCGAAGTGAAGCGGAAAGCTCTGAGCTGTGAGACCCTGCTAAGAAGTTGCATAGGCTAAAGTTTGCACAGGGACATTGCAATCCTTCAGGAGAGAGCTCGCTAGAGTGGATTGCTTGCCAGGAGGCGACCTCAATCGAGGAAAATTATGGCTCAGGCCGCTTCTGCTAGCGGAGGGTGGCATGAAAGCGCTGAGCTGGTGAAACTTAGGCTTCTCATGGAGAACGCCTTTTCCAGAGATGTTCTTGCTCAGGCCGCTGCCACAGCAGTGTAAGTTAAAGCGAAATTGAAAAACAACTGACAACCAGCTAGCATCTGTCTTCAGTGCCTTACGCCACAGCACTGCCTCACCCGACTGACGGGACTACTAGGCTGTTTTGACCAAGCAAAGAAAAGAAAAGTTACATCTTGCTGCCTTACCCGACGAGCGGGACTACTAGGCGCCGCATGAGCCTAACCCGACGAACGGGACTACTAGGCTGAAATGTTGGCCATCTCACCAGCATTGAATGTAAGAAACAAGCCGAGGAGAGCGTTGCGTAAAAGCGTGCGAGCATAGCTTTTGGGGCTGATACTCTTGCACTGTTTGTCCCAGCGGAGTACTTTTTGACTGCATAACCACTCAAGAGCTTCTCCTGGAGCAAGCGGGCCGTCACGACCTCCCCCACTAGGTCTGCGGCTGCGCCAAGCGCTGGCCGCGCCAAGCGCTGGCCGCGCCAGCTCGCCTAGCTCAGTACTGAAGGCTTGAAGTAGGACACATTGAGAAACGTTGGGTAAGGTTGCTTCTCCTCGAACTGTACTCGACTGCGCGGCCTCCTCAAAGCTGGTGATGAAATAGCAGAATACCTTCTCGTCTGAACTGTGAGCAATACCAGATTTGCAAAATACGCATTGGCCAGTGCCGTCCGATTTCAGCTTCCGACTACCAGAGGCAATGATAAAGGGCCGGATAGAGATCTGCCGCTAGCGCAGCAGGGACTCAGGCTTGTCTTCGTCAACTTGGCTGGGGCTCAAGGCTCCCGTTAGTAGGACCGCTTCGTCGGACAGCATCTGTAGACGTGCCACTGGAAAAAAAGACTATTGGTTGTTGTCCAGCTGCAACTATACCTGCATGAAACAAGGAACACCATATGCTCTGCTGTGTGAACCAGCGCATAGAAAAACCCGTCGTCCTCTGCTAAAGGCTCAAAGATTATCCCTTCTGCCATCCTCTTGTTTCGACTGAAGTGCCAAGGCACGATCAGACTCCCCTCGCCGCGAGGAAAGGCGAGAACCCTCACACTTGGGAGCGTGAGATGCAGTCTTTGACTATCTCGGTGTCTCCCCCCGGAATTGGGACCGGGCCAGCTCGTGAGAATGCTGTCTGCGGCTGTATCTCAGTTGCAGGAGGCTAGAGCCTCGAAATGACCATCAGCTGGCAAGAGCTAAACGCCTTGAGATGTTAGGAGGGCCCCGAAAGCTGTTAAAGAGATGAAGTTCGGGGCCTTGGCCGGTTCGACAGCTACCAGGCTACCATGCGCGGGCGGCTTGAGCTGGTAGTGCTACAACAACAACAACAAGAACAACAACAACAACAACAACAACAAGAACAACAACAACAACAACAACAACAACAACAACAACACCAATAACAACAACAACAACAACAACAACAACAACAACAACAACAACAACAACAACAACAACAACAACAACAACAACAACAACAACAACAACAACAACAACAACAACAACAACAACAACAACAACAACAACAACAACAAGAACAACAACAACAACAAGAACAACAACAACAAGAACAACAAGAAGAACACCAAGAAGAGCACCAAGAATAATAACAACAACAACAACAAGAACAACAACAACAACAAGAACAACAACAACAAGAACAACAAGAAGAACACCAAGAAGAGCACCAAGAATAACAACAACAACAACAACAAGAACAACAACAACAACAACAGCAACAACAACAACAACAACAACAACAACAACAACAAGAACAACAACAAGAACACCAACAAGAACAACAACAAGAACATCAAGAACAACAACAACAACAACAACAACAACAACAACAAGAGCAACAACAAGAGCAACAACAAGAGCAGCAACAACAACAACAACAACAACAACAACAACAACAACAACAGCAACAACAACAAACAACAAACAACAAACAACAGACAACAGACAACAGACAACAGGCAACAGGCAACAGGCAACAGGCAACAGGCAACAAGCAACCAGCAACCAGCAACCAGCAACCACCAACCACCAACCACCAAACCACCAACCACCAGCCGCCAGCCGCCAGCCGCCAGCCGCCAGCCGCCAGCCACCAGCCAACAGCCAACAGCCAACAGCCAACAGCCAACAGCCAACAGCCAACAGCCAACAGCCAACAACCAACAACCAACAACCAACACCCAACACCCAACACCCAACAGCCAACAGCCAACAGCCAACAACCAACAACCAACAACCAACAACCAACAACCAAGAACCAACAACCAACAACCGCAGCCGCAAGCGCAGGAGCAAGCGCAAGCGCAAGCGAACGGCGACAACGGGAACGACAACCACAACAACAGCAACAAGAAGAAGAACGGCAACGACCGTGGCGACGGCCACAGGAAGGCAACAGCCGACAGCAACTTCGACAACCGCACTCACCCGTGCCAGCACCATCAGGCCCTGTGCGTCGCTGTTTGCAATGCGGGAGCAAGAAGTACTTTACACTTTACACGCTACACATGTACACACTCCGGGCGTTTTGCCTGGAAGCCTTCGATCTGGCATGCTAGTTATTTATCACCTACACTTTGCTATACAACGAGCTTCAATCAACAAGCGGCATGGAAGGCTTGTGCTTTGGAGAGTCTCGCGGTGCTTGGGTACGGGGTCGAAGGGCCCAAGTGTTGGCTTTCGAGAGATCAGGTGCCCGGAGCAACGTCAAGCAGAGGAGCCGAACTCGGACTATCTGGAGCTGTAGGCGCGGCTTCCGGGACGCTGCATGAACTTCACCCGCCAACATTTTTTGGCGGCGAGTGTCCCCAAGTCTAAGTCTGGAAAGTGTTTATCCCCAATCTTGCAGCACTAGAGGGCGATTATTAATGAATAGTACTTTTCTGTTATTGTCAGTATCTTCATTGTCACGGTTATGATCGTCGTGACCGTTATTGTATGTTATTATCCTTACCCTCATTATTGTTTTTCTCCAGCTCTTATTATCATCATTATTGTTATTCTTCTTCTTACTATTAGTATTGCGAAATATTCTAAAGGCGATCGCTTCGGCCCGGCTAGCAGGTGGGGGAGCGTGGAGACGAGGCGAAGGATTGTCGACATGGGTAGTTTTCTAAATGACGTTTTCAGGTCCCCAATATAGTACGGCACCCTCATCACAAGGACCCCAAACGGGACCCTAACTTTGAGAACTACCTACATGTTCTTCTGCCTGTCAGGCCTGTCAGGCCTGTCAGGTGGTGTGGCAAGTGCCTCAATGGCTCGTGCCATTGTCATACATCGTCACACATACATAGGTGTGTATGTACGTATGTGAGTGCGTGTACATATATATACACTCACAGAGAGACAGAGAGAGAGAGAGAGAGAGAGAGAGAGAGAGAGAGGGAGGGAGGGAGGGAGAGGAGAGGAGAGGAGAGGAGAGGAGAGAGAGAGAGAGAGACAGAGAAAAACAAGATGTCACCAGGTTATAATGCATATACACATATCTATTGCCACGTATCTCTGAAAGGTCCTTCTGTGTTCGTAGAGCCATGCGGTGTTGACCTGGATCGTACTTGACGCTTCGCCACCACGGCCCGGTCGCAGGTGAAAAGTACTCTATACCCACAGATTTGGTTCAGATTAGACAAGAAATGAAGAAATGTGAGGGGGGCGGGGTTCTGGAGTGCTTCTGCCTCAGCAGAGAGTGGAAGCTCCAATTTTGAGAGCCCACAAGGAGTGGGTCCGAGTGGGTGACTGGGGAGGGAAAGGATGAGGGGACAGAGATTTTCTGGAAGGAGCGGGCCACTGCTTCCACCAGAGCTGAGCCGAACTGATCCGAACTGTGCGCCTGAATTCCGCGGCTATTTGGAGCCCCAGGGAAAGAATCGTGTTTATAGACTCTCGAGGAATGGCCGAAGGCATTTACCGGATTCCGATCGCAGCGCGACCGTCTAAGGGGTTTCTGTGTTGGTGAGTCTTGTTTAGCCATGCAAAGCCTAAGGTTGTCGGAGACTTAGCATCCCAAGACTTACCCGAATGGTAGCAAAAATTCAATTCCAGATGGAATCCGGACCAGCACTAGGTTCTGTCCCACCTCCGCAGCTCCGTGGTGCGGGTTTAGAGTTTAGGCTACATAGGTTTAGTCTGCGAGCCGGTTTGGGCAGTTGCCGCGAGAGTTCACGTCGTTGAAGGTAGCTGGAGGTGATCAGAGATTTTCGGCAGAATGAGCTCTGCCCGACTGTCAGGATTTAAACAGGGTGAAGCCGCACCCTGCTGTGCCGGTGCTTTCTCTGGGTTCTGGTTAAGGGATCTAATATAAGTTGGTCTATAGTATATAAGAAGGTTCTGGCAAGAACCCAGTTCTTCCAGGGAATGGCCGAAGGCATTTACCGGATTCCGATCGCAGCGCGACCGTCTAAGGGGTTTCTGTGTTGGTGAGTCTTGTTTAGCCATGCAAAGCCTAAGGTTGTCGGAGACTTAGCATCCCAAGACTTACCCGAATGGGGCGTAGCAAAAATTCAATTCCAGATGGAATCCGGACCAGCACTAGGTTCTGTCCCACCTCCGCAGCTCCGTGGTGCGGGTTTAGAGTTTAGGCTACATAGGTTTAGTCTGCGAGCCGGTTTGGGCAGTTGCCGCGAGAGTTCACGTCGTTGAAGGTAGCTGGAGGTGATCAGAGATTTTCGGCAGAATGAGCTCTGCCCGACTGTCAGGATTTAAACAGGGTGAAGCCGCACCCTGCTGTGCCGGTGCTTTCTCTGGGTTCTGGTTAAGGGATCTAATATAAGTTGGTCTATAGTATATAAGAAGGTTCTGGCAAGAACCCAGTTCTTCCAGGGAATGGCCGAAGGCATTTACCGGATTCCGATCGCAGCGCGACCGTCTAAGGGGTTTCTGTGTTGGTGAGTCTTGTTTAGCCATGCAAAGCCTAAGGTTGTCGGAGACTTAGCATCCCAAGACTTACCCGAATGGGGCGTAGCAAAAATTCAATTCCAGATGGAATCCGGACCAGCACTAGGTTCTGTCCCACCTCCGCAGCTCCGTGGTGCGGGTTTAGAGTTTAGGCTACATAGGTTTAGTCTGCGAGCCGGTTTGGGCAGTTGCCGCGAGAGTTCACGTCGTTGAGGGTAGCTGGAGGTGATCAGAGATTTTCGGCAGAATGAGCTCTGCCCGACTGTCAGGATTTAAACGGCTTGACGTCGGCCTGCTGCTGGGCAGAAGATGTTTTCAGTCCTGGAAGAATCTTGGCCCCAAACCAGAGGCCCAAAACTCCAAAACCCGAATCCCAAACACAGAACCCTTAGAAGAATCCCCATGTGTCCAGTTCTTGCCGTTTAGGCAAACAGGCCTGTCAGTCATTGTCCGGTTGAGTCCGGCAACTGCGTTGGCATTCCGATGCACCTTGCGGGCATACGCTCTACGACTACTCGTACTGCGAATTTGCAGTATGAGAATTGCTGCGGAAGTCGTGCTCAGGGACCGATCGGAGGCTTGGATTTCGCAGGTCGTGTTAAGGCTGTGCCCATCGTTTTGGGGTTAGTTTGCCGGGCTCGGGGTTCATGCAGGGCTTAGCATTTAAAACCTTTGTGCTGGAGTACGAAGACCGAGTCATAAACAGTCTAAGAGCCTGCGCACTCGGGAACTTCAAGGCTACCTTAAACGTTTTTTTTTTTTTACAAGGCTTTGGGGGATTGCAGATGTATCAAGCAAGCCTTGGCAAGTTTTAATCACCAAGATTCCAATCTACCTATGTCGGCATCTAAAGCATCGCCATCGCATTGAACGGAATAACAGAATCCTACAGACTACAGCAACTGCAGCGACCAGATTGAAGCCAATGTTGCAGAAAAGTGTGATCTCTTGGCATGGCCGCTGCTGATTTGAAGACCCCGAGAGTCCAATACTAAACACATTGACATACCAACGACTACTTAAATGCACGATTGAACAATCATGTGCGATCAAGCGTGCGTATGTACGCATGCATGTGTGTATGGACAAGATCGCTCAGTAGTCTGTCCCTGCACGTGTTCTGCGCACGGGTGCGGCTCACAGAGCTTTCCGCCCAGATGTGAGTTTCGGTCGAGATCTTGCAGCACCTTTGCATGGAGAGTGCGCCCACACCAGAACCATAAGCCCAAAACCAGTTTGCTTCAGAGTCTGCTTAGGACGTACTTTAGCCTGTGTACTGTGTACCATACATCATGTATATACACACATACACACCTGTTAATAGATCTCGGTCAAGATTTCCTCGCCCGGGGGCGGCGCAGCCGCACCCTGCTGTGCCGGTGCTTTCTCTGGGTTCTGGTTAAGGGATCTAATATAAGTTGGTCTATAGTATATAAGAAGGTTCTGGCAAGAACCCAGTTCTTCCAGGGAATGGCCGAAGGCATTTACCGGATTCCGATCGCTGCGCGACCGTCTAAGGGGTTTCTGTGTTGGTGAGTCTTGTTTAGCCATGCAAAGCCTAAGGTTGTCGGAGACTTAGCATCCCAAGACTTACCCGAATGGTAGCAAAAATTCAATTCCAGATGGAATCCGGACCAGCACTAGGTTCTGTCCCACCTCCGCAGCTCCGTGGTGCGGGTTTAGAGTTTAGGCTACATAGGTTTAGTCTGCGAGCCGGTTTGGGCAGTTGCCGCGAGAGTTCACGTCGTTGAAGGTAGCTGGAGGTGATCAGAGATTTTCGGCAGAATGAGCTCTGCCCGACTGTCAGGATTTAAACAGGGTGAAGCCGCACCCTGCTGTGCCGGTGCTTTCTCTGGGTTCTGGTTAAGGGGTATAAGTTGCCATAGGGATCTATAGCAAATACGAAGGTTCTAGCAAGAACCCAGTTCTTTCCTTGTTAAGGATTTAATTTAAATTACCATAATGGGGATCTATAGTAAATAGTATGGCTTTAACACGAACCCAGTTCTTTCCGTTTGCCTGACGCCGGGAGGCGGCATCCCGTGCCGGGGCTTTCGGCTCTGAGGTGGTTCCTTCCATGTCCCATTAGGGACGCGGCTTGCCCACCGATGCTGAACTATCTGGATTCCATACCTTTCCTCGAGCATGGATGCCGAAGGGCTTTACTCACATGAGATGTCATAGTATGCAATACCTTGTAGTGAAAAATGTGCCCGCTACTGTCTATGTAAAATGCAACCGTGCTGCTGCTTGCCTTGCGACGGACAGATTGATACTAAATTCGCTAAGTTCGATATTAGTTCCTCGCGAATCTAAATTCCCTAAAGGATTTAGTTCCAGCTATATAGACTTGATTAAAGTCGCTACATGTTTATTGGAGTCGAGATTTGGTTGACCACCAGTGTCTGATCCATGTTTCTCGCCAGTCCCAGCATTTATTTGGACGCCGAATCGTAGAACCTTTTTGAGGTTCCTCTATGTTTAGTGTTTAGGGTTTAGGTTCATGTAGTGTTTAGTAGGCGCCTACAGCACTGGCTCCAAGATGCCGCAGAGGAGTCTGCCTAGCCTAGCTTTCCTTTGGCACCTTCGTTTTATAAGGCATGTTGCTTTCTGCCTTCGAGCCAGGCTCAGCCTAGCCGTCACCCAGGTTGACATACAGCGACCGTTTTGCTCCCTGCAGCTCCCGATGGTCCCTTTGCCTATGATTCTCTGATCATTCTCGTGCCTGTTCGGTTTTCGCCTCTTGATTGCTATCTTGAAGATCTGCGCTGGGATCTTGATTTGCCGGGGTGGCGAGGTGCGCCGGGCAGACAGTCTCTTTGCACAATTTGCCCTCGCCTGCTTCCATTTGCGCTGCGTCGCAAAGGGCTACAGTTTGCCTTGGTAAACCGCGCGGCCCTTCATCATACAGCTGATTCGCCGCTGATCATCATCACCTTCATGAACTCTTATTCTTGGACATCGCAAACCGCAAACCGAAATAGCGTCATGCAGACACCAAGCTTCACGGCCCCATGACTCTCTGCCACAACACACCTCGGTCCCCAGTCCCAAACCCAACCTGGTGCAGTTCTAGAAGCAGAAGCATTGTACTCGTCCGTGCCGATTACTGTATCCTTGCACAAGATGTATAGTGATTAAACCACATCAAAGAAGCTGGTTGGATTACAAAGCCGTGCAAGAAAATGTAACAGTGCATTCGAAATTCAAAGCATGGTCGTGGGCTGTTTGTGCCTTGACAGTCTTCATGCATTGCACCAGGAGATATTGCTTAGCATTGTGATTACTACTAACTACTAGGGATGTATGTATATATATATATATCTATTGACGCACTCCGCGGCCCCCCCTCCCTCCCCCCCCAACGGTCAATGGTCCGGATATAATATAGGGTGGGCCCCCCCCCCCCCCCTCCCGCTGTGGTGTGGGGTGTGGGGCCCCTCTTCCTTCTGTGGGGTGGTTGTGGGGTTCTGGGGTTTGGGGCTTAGCTTAAGCTATTGAGTTTTGGGTTTACGGTTGAAAGGTATAAGGCTTCGGGTCTACAAGGGCTTAGGGAGGATTTGCGGTGTATGCTCTGCTTTGGGCTTGAGCCTGCATTTCGGCGGGGTTTAGGGTTGGGTGTAGGGTTTAAAGTACAAGTTAAGGCTACTCAAAACAGGAGCACGCGCTACGTTATAGGGTTTACGGCTTCCCCTACCAGACTACCATTGGGGGGGGGGGGGGGGCGGGAACGCCAGACGCCTGACCATATATGCACATTGTTTTCAGCATGTCGAAACCATTATTTCCACTGTCTTGCTGTATACTATCATATACTATCATATCAAAGGGGCTTGGAGTCCAGAGGGGTCTCTCTGGGCCGCGGCAGGGTTTTTTCTCCCACTGGGTTTTGGCCTGCCTGTACAGGCGGCCTGCCGCAGACTTACGTAGATGTTTGTAGACCGGGCAGTGCAAGGACCACAGTCGCACCTGCAACACAGAAGTGCAGATATGTACCTCAGTACCTCCACAGGTTGTTAATGTGGTTCTGGTTTATCCCCTGTCGTTCGAGTACCCCTGCGTTGTCCGAGTCGTTCGGCTGAGGACGGCCTGCCCCGCTAAGTTGGCGGTCAACATCTCGGTTAAAAAGCCCATCCCCCCCCCCGGCTTTGCTAAGGTTTTCGCTCGAGTTGACTGATAAGGATGGACTAGGTAGAGAGGCCAAATCGCATCTTGCATGTGACGCGTGTGTCCATCATGGTATGTCTGTCATGCCTCAAGCTTGTTCCGGTGATGGCAGTTTATTCCCGCAGATTGCATGGAAGGTCAGATGAACACCGAAACCAGGAGACAAAATCAGTAGTTGTTAGGTCTAAGTTGGGGCCATCAGGGACCTTCCAAGTTCCGAGGGGCATTGATGTCCTTTGGGGCTCTTCTTGTTGGGTTGTTCCTTCGTGGGTTTGTTCTAAACCCTAAAACCCCCGAAGCCCTAAGCCCGAAATCGCTCCAATACCTAAACCCTAGAAAACTCTAAGCCCTGCACCCTGAAAACCCCCAAGCCCGAAGAGGTTCACGTCTATGCTCCTGAAGGCCGCTCGCTCTTCACACTTCATCCCTGACCTCCTTGACGTGGCCAAACATGCGTGGAATCGGTTCTAGAAGCGCGCCAAGGTACCCGTTTTTGTTTTGTTCTGACCCCAAATAGTGCGAACCAAGGTACCTGCGAATGTTTAGCTGTTCTGGATGAGTGGTTGCTTGGCGAGGCCAAACTAGCGCTCACTCGAGATCAACTAGTCAGTCCAAGCCTTACTCCAATCCCCCAGAATATGAATATCTCGAATCTAAGCGGGCCACCATCTTGCGCGCAACACTTGGGCCGACCTCCTTCCTTAGTGGGGGAACCTCTCGAGTGCGCCGCAGTTCTTGCGTATTGGATCTCTTGGTCATTCGCCTGCGCGAAGCATCACGGATGAACTCTCCGAACGCCTTCGGTACTGACTGGCTTCCCTTCCCGGCGAGCGAAGTCACCCAGGCTCGAGACCACAACCGCGTGGTACGTTATGGCGGTGGCGTTGACCTGACGAAATCAGGCCTAGGGTCGGGGAAGCGGCGCACTGACGGTCGACGTCGCCTGGCAAAACTTTCCTGCCTCAGTAGGCGTCTCGCAGGAAAATTTGCAGCTTCTCGTCCGTACCAAGACAGGATCGCCGAGGATTTGGAGCGAGAGGGTTCCGGCTCATCGACTGCTTTTAGGAGTGGTGCCCTGTGGCGCCCTGGCATGATAATTAAAAAGGTTGACAGAGGCGTGGAACCATAAAGGATCTTTTCATGAAAAAGAGGCTTCGGGATTGGGACTGGCAGAGCCATTGCCTTTGTTTGCTGGCCACGAGGTATTGCCTGATGCGCGCTTTGTGTCATAGGCGCAACGGGATTTCAGGAATGTCGGCGAGGCATGCCAGTTGTTCTTCCCGTGCCTGAACACAAGCAGTCCAAGATTGGACTGATGCAGGAGTTGTGTGTTGCCATCCGCCCAGTCATGGCCAGTCGGTGCTCTCTCGGCGGCCCTGCCCGAGACCGCGGCGACCATCGCCCACCAAGTGCCGCTAGGTTCTTGCCCAGCCCGCCACTGCAGACTAGTGGGCCTGCCTCTTAGTACAGGCGCTGGCCTACTGTTCGCAGGTCTCCTTGCTGGCTGCATGCTCTCTTTCTGAGGGTCTGACCGCCCTTTGAAGTGGCCACTAGCTTCAGCAGCCGGCGGCTTGCGTTTGCCAAGGTCTGCAGCTCATAGTCCAGTCTCAGCCGTAGTAACGTAGCAGTCTTCATGGCCCTTTCAGGGCTGGCGTGGCCGCGAGGCGACATAAGTCCTTGTGGACTCGTGATGTGGGCCCTGGCAGTTGGCAGTTCGTATGACTGCTTGCAAAATTTGGCTCGAACAGATATATTTCCACGTGGCATGCCACGTCCTTCTGTGACGATTGCGACTTGTCTGGTTCACAATACGAGAGATGCCCGTGCATTTGACCTCGCAATGTTAGAGTGCTGCGCATCGTTGGTTTTCAGGAGCTGCCGCGGTCGTACATATCAGCACAATGAACCTTGCCTCGCATTATTGGGTTCTCATGCCTCTCTTCACTGCAGTAGTTTTTTGAAGCTGCTACGGGGAACAAGTATAAACAATGGTACCGTGCTGGTACTCGAAACATTGTGACCCCAGGAAGCAAATGATGATTGCACCGAGGGTGCCTTGGACGAAAAGCGCCTTACTGCCGATCAAGTTGGGGAGTCGCATGCCTCCCTGTTCCTCTCTTGACTTCGCTTCCTGATAGACGGAGCCTTGGCTTCGGAGACCTAAAGCGCCAACCCAAGCACTTTCAGGTCCCCTTGTTGCTTGCGGCGGCCGCCGTCGTGAGTTTTGGACGAAAAATCGTTCAGGACTGAGGGCCTGGCTGGCGCATGCTCGAGGGGACATGGAGGGGACATGTTGTCGTGAGCATCAACAGAACCGCGCGCCAGGATCAGCATGCGTCAATGGAGACGGAGGCTGCAAGCAAGGCTCGCTGCAAGTCTCTGGCCTCGTATGCCTGCGATACACCAGTCCTCGCCCAAGTGGCCAAGAAGAGCTGCTTTGGATGTGCTCTCAGCTGTCAGGACGTGGGCGTGGCCAGCATGCAGCAATTCGAAGCAAAGGCCGCGGCCCCGCCATCAGACCATCATGCAGCTCTTGGGGCAGCTGGGGAAATATACACGCAGCGGATCACTGCTGAGCCAGAAGCGAGCGTTCCTTTTCTATGGCTCAGGCCATGCAGCTGCTGGCCCACCTGGAAAGCTACTTGCCATCATCATTCGCGTCACGTCCGTGATTTCTGCAATCCAGATGTCCCTTCTGTGTTTCGATTCGCTGATTTCAGGCCAAGTGGAGAACCAGAGCCGCGGGCAAGAAACAGTAGCAGCCTCGGGCATCACAAGTGCACGAGGGGAGGGGTGCGCGGAAGCTGTGGCAGGCAATGCAGCTTTTGGCTAAGTTGGAAAGCCGCTTCTTTGCATGCAGGGCATTTTGCCGCAGCTGCAGGCACAAGATTGCAAGCCTTGTTTTTTTTTTTGCGCCTCAGAGGGGAACGGTGTCGTTGGATGTGTGCCATCCAAGTCCAAGGAAAGATGAACGTCAGCGACAGCCCCCGAACCATCGTGCAAGAGGTGCCCGGCCAACGGAATGGCGGAGCGAAGACCTCCCCTAAACCTTCTAACGAAATCGCGCTACTCGTCGGGAGCACGCCGTTGTTTCTGTGCCCGGCCAGGCGCCTCAGGTGATTTCCGTGCCGCCGCAGCCGGAGATGCTCCCGGCAACTTGTCAGAATCGGCACGGAGCAATCCTGGATGGGTTTGCATGTGATGGCCGTGAATTTACTCATCGCCTTGTTTGTTGCTGGAGACGCAGGTGCGGAATGAATCGCGCATGCAGACGATGGAGATGCTTCTTGATGAGAGAGTTCATTTTGACCCCGGCTTCTTTGTCAGCGAACGGCGAAGCAACAAGCTCAGGTTCGAAGGATGCAAAGTTCCAAGCCGTACGGAGGCAGCCAGAGTGGGCCATGCCTTCCGGTGGCCTTTGACATCTCATGACATGTGCGACGGTGTGTGATGAAACGGCACAAGAATGGAACGATGCTTCTGATGTAAAATGCAAGAGAGCCGCAGGCATTGCTGAGAAGTGCCAGCAGAGTACGAGAGCGCGATGAGGACTTCAAGGTCCGCTTCCGAAATGAGGGGTACCTTATTTCGGGGTCCTTATTCTAAGGGAAAGGGGATCCTACTCTGTGGAGACTCTATAAGGGGTCTGTCATTTTTGTACACCGCCACATGGTTTCAATTTTGTCATGTTTTTGCCCTCTTCCTAGAGAGGGAGCACCCGGCCTTTGGCAGCCCCTAAGCCCCAAGCCCCAAACTACGCCCCAAACCCGAAACCCTAAACCCTAAGTACTCTAAACCCCCTAAACCTGGCCAGGAGTCCCTCAGTCTCAATGCGTCCAGCTCGGGTGGAAGGCGGGGAACGCAGGACAGCCAACACTGTGCACACGAATCTTCAGGGCTTGTGATTCATTAGTTCTCAGAAAGGAGGCACGAAGTTGCGTGCCGTTTAGCCCCTTAAAACTTCACAGGGTACGCAGTGCTCCCGGGTATCTGCACGACCCGAGCGGCCGCTTCCGAACGACCTGGTTTCGATTGATTCCGTGTGGTGCCGACTGGATTTGTTCTTCTCGGATTGTTTGTGTACAGCAGAGTTTTTCTTTCAGCAAAAAATTGTCCTCTATGTTCTCTTCATCTCCCCCTCGATGTATCCCTTTCGCTCTCTTTGTTTTGTTTATTTTTATCTCTTTATCTCTCTCTGCCTCTTTACGTTTCTTTACGGAACTTTACGGCTCTTTGTGTTTCTTTATGTCTCTTCGTGTCTTCGTGTCTCTTTATGTACGTTTATGCATCCTCATGTCGCTGGGCGTCTCTTTGTTAATTTCGACACTCTTCATGCTGGGGGGGGGGGGGGGGGTTAGGTTATTTCAACAATGGGAAGGTGGCCACACCCTGGTGTTTCCCTTGCATCCCTCAGCTGTTTCATCCTGTTCCAGGTGTCGAACACACGAGACGCCCATCACCCTTTACCGCTGGGATGCTGCCGCAAGCAGCGGCTGCTGCGACAGCCGCACCAAGGACACCAGAGCTTGCCCCAAGAATCCTGAAGCAGTGCCATACCAGTGTGTGTAGCCATGGAATTTCGATTCCCGCTGCACAGTCAGGAACTGTAGACCGTCAGGCTGTCGTGCAAGTCGTGCGCCCGCACGTCCTTTATGGGCTAAACCCTTGACCTCATGAACAGCTGTCGGCTTTCCTGGAGGATTGTGGTGGATGTGAGAAGATGAGCACCTTGACGTGCAGGGTTCAGGGAGTTCGGTGTGACGTGCACACCCAAAGTCATTGATTAAAGCTCGCACAGTTGGCCGTGCGACCATATGTACCTGAGTGGAGATCCGATCGAAAAGGGTGTCTTCTGATATCGCAAAGTGTGCTAGAATTGCTGCAACGTGGCTTGTTGGCCTGGGTTTTGTCGAGGCAAAGGAAAATGCGAAGTGCGCGAGTCTGCTTACGTCAAGCTTACGGGGGACGAACTGCAGCTTGGTTTCAATCAGCCGTACCATGTGCCGTTGTGGTGAAGACTCGCGAAAGAATTGTGGGGGAAAGCCTTGTCGTTCCACAGGAACTAGCCACAGGCTGCGCAAGGCTGCTTTTGGCACCCTTAAAGCCCCGAAACCCTTTCTTGCATCCCTTATGACATGAAAAACGCCAAGAGGAGCTCAAGCTCTGCCCTTTCTTGGCAGTTGCGTTCAGCGGTTCAAGCGCCCAAAACAACTCCAGCATGTGCAAGTCCACCGCTTGGAGCTATGCCATGCGTGACTTGTTGCAGTTGAAGAGGAGCTATGCTCAGTCCAAGTACTTATGGTGCCTTCACCTAGATCTTAAGTTCTGGACAGGTCCTCCAATCTGTGCCTGCGGCCGTTGCACACAGATGGCCACTGTCGCGGCCGGGGTTGGTTTTGTAAAACATGCGCCGCTCGAACCGGAAATTCCCTCAAGCAATCGCCAAACGTTAAGAAACAACCCACAAGAAAGCACAAGCATGTTCTACTGAGCATATATCCAGCACATTCCAGCTCAAAATGCTATTTGACATGTGGGTGCCGCAACAACGCGGGCATGGCGGGTAACGCGACACCAGCATTGTGCTAGCACTGCCACGACGACGACTGCTGTGACGACTACGACGACGAGGGTGACTACAACGACTGCTACGACTACGATGACGACTCTTTACTACAGCTACGATTGCGACGAATCGTGCTACTGCTACACTGCATCTGCATGACTATGACTACTACGATGATGCACCAGTTTGGTTTTACATTAGATGCTTGAAGGAAGTTCCCTCGTGTTCTGTCAAGCGGGTTGGGTCGCCGAGGCACACGGTGTGCATGGACATTGCGTGGACAGACGGAGATGGAAAGACCTGTGCGCTGGCTGCACTCAAGCCTTGAAGCGAGTTTAGTTTAGTTGGGGCTTTGGGGTGGGGTCCGCAATCGAATTTTTTGTGTCCTTGCAGAACCATGCAGACCAAGAGGTAACCATGCAACAACAGTGAAGCCGCCCTCTGGCCTTCAAAGATGGCCAACGGATCATGTGCAACTCCAGAGACACCTCTGTCGGCCAGACGACGGCCCCAAACCATCCTTCGAGTCCTCTAGCGTGAAACATCATGGGGAGATGGCCGAGATGATCTCCGGGACAAAAGGGTGGGAGGAGTGTGTCGAGCCCTTCAACTAGGCCCAAGCATCGAGATGTTTGCTTTTTTGGCTGCTTCGGGTGCCCAAGGCCGGCAGATCGGGGACTGCAGCGCGGCGCGGGTCGCGGGCACGAGCAGCCAAGAAGCTTGCTGCAAGTGTGGAGGCGCGAAGTACATCCCTCCCTGCTCTTCCTCTGCAGTGTTTCCAGGCTTCGGGCTCCCAAGGCTTATTTTATACGGGCAGAAGTACCAGGAGTGGCTGTGCCCGCATGTGTCCGCCATCCGAAACCAGTGCTTCAGCATCAGCTGAGAAGCATTGAATTTGTATTCAAGCGGAACTGGAACTAGACTGAATGGTCCCACGGTCCCACAAACATCCCCTCATTCAGGCGGCATCAAAACGGCAACGCCCTTCAAGTATGCTGACTATACGCTCCTTGCATTCAAGACTGGCTGGGGGGTTACAGAGAGACCTGCAGAGGTAGTATTGGTTTGTAGCCACGCTTGCATCAATGGGCCCGAGTCGAGCTAAGCTGGGTTTGAGGCTTTGCTTGGAATGCTGTTCGGACCGCTCGGACAGGCTTTAGGCCAAAATCTCTTCTCTTCTGCAGGGTCAAAGGGGTCTGAGTTGCGATCGCTTCGGCAATGTTTTCGTCGGTTTGCAAGTCCGGTGACCGCTGCGCAACCTTTCCCTTAGGTTCGTGCTTGGTGAGAGCGTGTCCCTGTGGCCGCAACCTCGATCAGCCAAGCGTTATGGCTTGAACGAGGGCTGCGAATTTGCGGGGAGCTTAGCCAGGGCTTCTGGCAAAGTCTTTGGAAGACTCTTGCAAGTTACGTGGCTCGTGTTGTGCTGCGTTCCAGTTGCTCTCATGGAGCCTGAAAACTGTCCAAAGGAGTCGTACAACGGATTAACTCTGTGTGTGCGTGCTTGTATTCGCAGGAGCTCTTGCGCTGCGTGGCTTCTTGCGCAAAGAGAGGGCACTATCGGTAGACCCAGTATGTATAGCATGCCCACTCCCCGACCTCCAAGGCTTAGGGACTTGCATTGAAGTCATCGAAGCCTCCCAGGCCACGTACAATCTCACGTTGAACGGCGCAACGGGCGAGGCACGAGCTGATCTGGCCTCTTCTCCAAGTGGGGGGGATGTTAAAAGCAAGTGCCTGGCTTGCAGGCTGTGTTTGCCAGTACCTGTTCGGTTTTCCTCACGCAGGTCTCCCTATCAGCACGGCGAATTGTTCAAAACTTGGACCTTCGCACCACGTCAAGCTAGGAGCCCCCCTTTCTAGAGCAACACATGTTCAGTTCCTTCAAGCTAAGATTGAGGCTTTGTGGGAGTTGCGCAGTCCTGGCGCTTCACTGCAAGAGAACCTAAGCCCGACTTCCCACATCAGTCTCAACACCCGACATCTCGGAAGTGGTATCAGCATATCTGCCATCTCATCACTGTACCATGCAACAGCTGTGGAAGAACATGGCGTGGCAACAGAGCCCTAAGCACCCAAAAGTGCGGTCACGGCCATGGCGGCCTTCCATCGGCTGCCAAGTATCTCTGCGAGCTGGGCACTGCGCAAAGGCTTCGGGGGGTCCTTTTCCGCCGGGCTTCCGCCTTTTTGGGTGTCATCGGGTCGAAGCAGCAGGATTATGAAGTAAAGTGGCTTTTGAAGCCAGGTGCGGCTCCATGAGTCTTTTGTGAGCCCTCGGAATCCCCGCCCACCCCCCACCCCCCCCCCAAACCAAAACACAACCTTTCAAGTAAATGTTGGTTGGTTGATTGGTTGGCTTTCTATGTGCACAAAGATATCTATATCTACACACATGTGTATATGTCTATATGTACATGTATAACATCTTTGTGCGCGTTTCTTGTTTCGAGGAGGGCTCCGGCTCGCGTCTGCCGCGGGCAATCGCCCGCTGCGGAGCCACGGCGCTGTGAACGTGGGGCTCCTGGCGGCGGCGATGAAGGCCGAGCCCGGGAAGCGTGAAGGAGACTCCACATGCTCAGTTCTCAAGGTTCTTGGGACCACAATCTTGAGAACTCCCCATACCAAGAGATTGTTTCCTTGAGGGGCTTTTGGGGCTTTTGGGTGGTTTGTCGGAGGGGTGCAAGGCGGTCGCCCCCGAGGGTTTAAGCGAAGGATGTCCAGCCCCGCACTGGTTCTGCTTCTTTGGGCAACGACAGCGCCGCAGGCGCCCTTGGCGCGAGGCGAGAGCTGTGCCGTGGATGCGGTAGGGCCGATGGCGCAGCTGAAGGCATTGAAGGCTGGGGGGATGATGGATTCGGATTGAGGGGATGTCGGATGACTTCTCGCGAAATGACCTGACCTTTCTCGGGATCGATAATGGTTGCCCCGGATAGAGACTTCTTTGACCGTCATCCGAAATTGCAGATATATACTGATCAGGGAAGCTCAGCAGATGCTCTGGCCACAACAACTCAACTGACCAGCTGAACGTGTGTCTGTGAGGTTTTCACAACGGCATGGCAGCTCAAATCTAGAAAAAAACGGTGAGGCGCATCCCAGGCACCCAAGACCCTCAAGACCCTCAAAGGAGATGCTCGGACCTGAACCCTCACTCCGAGAATGCCAGGTCCCCACAGCCCAAGCCTCCAAACACCCCGCACACAGCTGAAGCCCTCCGAAGGCCATGTTCTTCGCCAGCGATTACTTGGAGGAGCACTCTTGTGTGTGAAGCATATTCGTGCTTGTCTAAGAAGGCGAAACATGGGATTCTGCTTCTCCGGCGCAGAGGAGGAGCGCCCCGGCTTCCGCGTCGCCGGCGAGCCGCGGTCGGAGCTCGTCCCCGCCTCGGAGAATCACCCGGAGACGACGAAGGTACGCCTCGTGCTGCCCCTCGGGCTTGTCATTATAAGTATTATCATTATGATGATGATTATTCTTATGATTCTTCATTATTAGAAATGTTAATATTGGTGTTATTAGTACTTATTTCGAATATTCTTAATGTTCTTATTATTCTTAGTATTATGAATATTCTTAATATTCTTACTATTCTTTAATACTACTACTATTATTAATGTGTTTCATCTGATTAATAGTAGAATCGCTAGTAAGTAAAAAGCTATCAACCATGACAACCAAAAGTTTGTAGTCATACCAGAAAGTAAACGACGAGCGCTGTCTCCCCTAGGTTCTAAGCCTCAGCACGGCATCCTCAGTCGCAGGTTTTGCATGGCGTACGGTTTCTGTTTACACCCGCCCCCCCCCCCCCCTCACCCCCCAAAACCTAAATTTCACGGCCGCTTGGCATGACGCCCCCCAGTCTTCCTTATGAAGAATGATCGAAAAGGTTGGAGTCCGCAACTCCAGGCTTGGTGATGCTTCTGCAACGCCTATCCGCCAGGGCATCATGTGGCAAACAGCCAAGGTCTTTGGTGCCTGAGTCAGCATCCCCCCGCAGTGCTGTGCCACGGCTGTTGTTGCTGTATGTTGTCTGTTTCTTTGAATTCCTGTGGGTTCTACGGCACACGAGGCGATGCAAGGAGATTGGGGAGGCAGCAGAGGTTCTTTCTGCTGTTTAAGATGCGGCCTTAGGGCCTTGGCCCTGCAAAGCCTAAGGAGGAAATCAGGTTCGGCAAGGAGAGCAACCCCGGCACCTTAGCGGCCACCATTGCCCAGAAGATCAAGCTGCAAGGCCCAGAGCTTGAGTCAAGTTGATGGTTTCCAGGTTGCGGGGGCTGGTTCGAGGGATCGTCTGCAAGGCTAGAAGGGACCAGAACAGACCCGAACGGACTGGCAGACCCAATCTTGCAGGTCGGGCGACGCTTTCTGCGATGGGACCCATACCAGCTTCCAAAGCGTTGAAGTCCGTGATGTTGGCGCGGCAGTTGCCCGGCGATTTGAGATTGTTCAGCAACTCCGTGATTCTTCTGGTGCTGTGCTGTATGGTTGCATGTGCATAGAAGCATAGGCAGTTAAAAAAGTTACATGTCCCGATGCCCTGATCAGCCTTCCACCCTAAATCCGATGGGCCAGCCATAGCACCGAGGTACTTGCACGAGCACCTGGGTGATGATGCGATTCTAGTGGTTCCGGCCAAGCAGGTGCTGCCGCCCCGTCCGAACAAGGAGGCAGAGCCACGAAAAGATCCCGCTTCTTCGGTGTTCCATTTGTTCAACAAGTTTGTAGATTGGGGATAACAGACGCTGCGCTTTGTTGCGCTTGGGGTGCATTCCCTTTCTCACCAGCCCCCCCCCCCCCCCTATATTCTGTTTCAACAATGTGCAGGAAGGAGGGGCGTTGGTTTTAGGGAGTATTGGGCGCTAAGGGGCCGACGGAGTGCCTGTCAGCCACGATTTGTGTAGTAGCCAGCTGACCTTGCCCTGTGCCGCGAGAGAACCCCTGTGAGGAGACGGTGCGACTGCTTCTCGCCTGCCTGCGCGGGCCAAAGAGCCCGGAGCAGTGCGAGGGTGAGAGTTAGCTGCAGAATGTTCTGCAGAATGTTCTCTGCAGAGCCCGGTAGGAGATCCGCTCTAACAGAGCAAGCTCGCAGCAGGCCGAAAGTGGCTTTGGAGCAGCGGAAACTCCAATCCTCGTGTCCTGCTTGAATCCATGCTTGTACTTGGCTGATGATGCTGGCCTCACAGCAAGAGACCCCCCAGAGAGCCGAAGACCCCAGAGTCGGATCGCGCAGGTGACCTTCATCGAGGGTGCAGCGAAGCCCAAGGATGCTTTCAAGGTCAGCTGCAAGGCCTCCATCATCAGCTCCCAAATTTGCACCCGATGTCTTCCCCACAGAAAAGGCCCCACAGAAAAGGCCCCATAAACGGACCCGCATCGGCTCTGCAGATACCCGAAAAAGGGGCAGCAGGGGCCCTACCGGTGAAGTTTTGGCGAGGTGACGGCCTTCCAGAAGCACCACCTCTCCTTCACAGCCGCTCGGGTTGGGGGGCGTTGAAGGATTTGGGGGGGAGGGGGGGGGAAGTTGTCCGAATATCTTGCGCTGAGCTGAAGCATGGGTTTTGGAGTTATCTGAAATTCAGCTGCTGCCACATGTGAGGAGTCTGAAGCTTCGCGGCCTGTAATTGCTCCTTTCTGAGGCCGGCGTGACGGTGGAGGTGTCTGAGATGTCCTACGGCCCCTCTGTTCTTTTGCCTGGGACCTCAGAAGAAGCCCTGTGCCCTGCACTTGTCCTAATCCCCTCCCCCTGATATGAACCCCCCCCCCACTACCCCCGAATATTAAAAGCCCCCAATATGCAAAACGAAAACAACGGGGGGTATTCGACAGAGGGGATCTAATATTAAGGGGAGGGGGATTACCTGTCCACAGGAAACGGGTCCCGCAGGACAGGCCTCCACAGTTGCAAGTCGTTGCTTGTGTTCAAGCAATTTACAGGGCACGCTGCCAGCGCCAGACACATCTTGGCTGCATTTCTCTCTCCCTTGAATGCACCAGATGCCGAGGTTCACGGAGAAGACCACGAGCTATTCCCTGCGAAAGTTCACCGCCCCTGAGAGTCAGTGGAAGGACAGACGGGGATTCCAGAGGCTACTTTACACTAGGAAGGTTCAGAGAGTGCAGAAAGTACCTCGTCAGGTCCAGCGTGGGTGAAAACAGGAGCTGATAAACCCTCGATAGATGCTCGGCAAACTCTTCTCCAGCCCCCATGCAGCTCCTTGCTGCGCAATGCTGCGCACCTATCCTTAAGCTGCCACAAGAAGCCCTATAAGCCCCTAAGCCGAGCCCATGAGACCCCTCCCAGGGCTTCCAGAAGATGTGCGCGCCGGACGCAAAGTGGGTGACCATGGACAGCGCAGGGCACCTCGGAGTTGCAAGGAGCCTGCAGCCGGAGCAAAAAGCCCGGAGAAGCCCGAAACCTCTCATTTCGGAGGTGCTGCTGGAGGGTTTAGTCATGTTTAGTCAGAGTTTCGCGCTGGAACCCTAGACGAAGCACTTAAGAATCCGAGCCCCCCAAAATCTTAAAGCCCGAACAGCCCCATAACCGAAGCGCTTGCGACGGAGCCGCGTGCCTCCAAGGAACCTGAAACTGGCGACGGCCCCGGAGACCGGCTTGGTGGACAATGTGAAGGTGCAGCCGCGCGCAACTGCTTTCGGTGCTTTGGGGTTTAGGGTTTGGGGTTTGGGGGGGGGGGGGGGGGGCAAAACGGGATCCTAAGCTCTGAAGCTTGATTTTCCTTGTTGGAGGTTTTCGGGGGGGGGGGGGGGGGATCCTATTGATGATCAGAGTTGGGTCACACAGAGAACCTGATGTTGGGGTCCCGAGGGTGGGTTCTGTTCACAGGGTCTTACATTAGATGACAGGTGTGCGAGTGAAATTCGAAAGACTCATGATGGTACGGTTTCTATGTTGTGCTCCTTGGCAACCATAAGCCCCAGGAAAAAAGCGAGGGTGAGACAGGAACAAAGCGAACGGAGTCATGATTCCAAGGTGTTCCACGGTTCACCCTTTGTCAACCAGTCCAATATCCAGACCAGGCGTTAGCCCGGGGGGCACACAGGAAACCTCGGGGTAAGATCTGATGTCGTCTGCACAGCCGCACTCCGCACCTAAGAAGAAGCACGATGTTGCGCCAGGACTCTACCAGGGCCAAACTGGGACATCTGCCAGATCTCGGGACTACTGCGCAAGACCAAGACGTCGGACTGGGGAGAAGAAGACCTTTGGCGCCACTCTGCTTGAAAGCAGAACATCGAGTGACTGTACGCTGCACAAGGGTCAGGGACATGTTGCGGCGATGACTGTCGGCTGAGCGGGCAGAGTGCAAGCTAGCTCCGTTTTCTCAGAGGAATTGTTGCGAGTGTGCACGGTTTTAGAGGTGGCTCAGGTCGGGTCTTTGTATTGAAGTTCGCGTTGTGAAGCCGGTATAGTGCCCATCAGGTTCCAGAGCCAAGAGACTCCTGTCTCCCACGTTTGGTTTTGTGGTCGTCCCCTTCTCACAAGAGTTCAAGCCCTATATCGTCCCGAACCCACCAGTTTGTCCTGGTCAAGCCGAAGCCCGCGAAGAAGCTGACGTACTCCACGGACCACCTTCAGAGTGGCTGGGCAAGAGAAGCGTGGGAGCCTCATAGCCGCCAGGGATAAGTCCGACCAGTTGCATGAGGACGATGAGAAATGAGAGCACAAAAAAGGTGGGCACGTTGTGTTTGCGTTTTTCATGGTCATATGTGTTCGAGACACATGACAAGAGCCCCAGAGCTTCTCAAGGCTTAGCGCTTAGTGGTGCTGGTAGCTTCCCACCTTGAACTCTTCGGTTTTGCGCAGGACAACCGTTGGTGCATGTAGTACTTGCAAACTTCTGCAGGTTCTATCTCGCAGTGGTGCCGCCAGTGCTGCCCGTGCCTTCAAAGAAGGCGCCGGAACTGGACCTATGATGGGGATGCAATCCTGGGGATATCACAGCAAAGCCATTCTCAACTTCCAACCACAAGCAAAAACTCAAAAGCTCAACGCACGCAAGTAGTCACATTGCTTTCTATTGTGTCATGTTTATGATTCTTTCTTCTTAGGTTCATGCCTATCATTTGTATTCAGGCGCAAAGAGGTTCTTTGAGGCGCGAATCTCTATGCTGGAACTTAAGGAGTTTGGGGTTTGGGGTTCAGAAGGGTATTGGGGCAGGCCTGAACCATCTCGAGGATCAGGAACCGCCATAGTCCTAAGAGCTCTCCTGAGCTTCCTTCCCTCGCGCTCTCTGCACCCGCAACTCAAAGCCCACATCCGAGTGGCGAAGCCTAAACCCCTAAAGTTTAGCGTTTAGGGTTTAGGTTGAGGGTTATAGGTTATAGGGTTTAGGCTAGCCCCTTGACCCAAAACTTCTGACCACTGGTAAGGGAGGGCAAATCTGGCGACGAGGAAGAGAAGGACAGTGCAACAGCCCAATGCCTGTTTTTGAAACAGCCCGGTGGGGTCGTGATATGCGGGTGACAAACGAAAACAAAACACTACTTTGGTTGTGTGCTTTTATCCCCTGAGTACACGTGTCATCTGATGTGTGAGTGGGGGGTCTAATAGGTGCACGTTGTTTCCCAGTCATCGTGCACATCCCCGCAGTGTGGTTCCTTGAGCATACGGAGCGCGAGGACAAACCGGCAAACACGAACCAACCCCCAAGTCTCTTGGAACTTCGCGAAAAAAACTCACTTTAAGAAACATGTGCACAAACCCTTGCCCTCTGACACAGGCGACATGCCGCCCACTGCCTACACCATGCGCTGCGACAATGCCCGAGGGAAAGGGGCTAGGATCAAGTCAAACAGAAGGAGGTTGCGGTTGGGCTTGGAGGGACTTTTGGGAGAGGCCGGCTTGTGGAGTTCTGGTGAGGTTAGGTCGTCTTCTCGACTTGGGATTGTGCCGACTTCGGGTTCCAGAACTCTTTGCTGCAGAGCTGCGCAGAGCTTCGTAATGCAGAAATTCCGGGAATTCGGGAGACCCCCCGTGGCTGGAGGTGGGCTCACCTTCGACGCCATCCATGGCATTGGGCCTCCTGCTTCAAGATGCAGAGTGCAGACCCGTCCTCCTATCAGGGAAGCATATTTACCGCCCTATTGTTCGTCCCCTCCCTCCCCCCCCTTCCCTATTAAGGAGCTTGTTAGGCAGACTCAGGGCCAGCGCCAAGCAAGGTTCTACAAGGGCCACCCCTGCTGGTGACCTGCGGGGGGCTGCGGGGGTTGCGGGGCGCTCGTTGTGAAGTTGTTCAGGGGGCGTTTCGCAGGCCTCTCTACGTAGTTTCGCATGAGCGGGTATAGGCTTTACTGTATGGGCCCTTAATTTGTCTAGAGTTCAAGATAAGCTATATAAGGGGTACCCTTTAATAAGGGCCTGAGAGGACCATGTAAGGACCCTTAGATGACCCCTGCCTAAACCCTAAACCCTAAACCCTAAACCCTGAAGTGGCATGAAGAACGACGACAGGGTCCGATAATGGGCCCCTTTTTCCGACACAGACTGCTCATCGACATCACCTGCATTGCGGTTCGGCCAGCTATGCGGAGCGAAAAAAAAAACCCTAAACCCTAAAACCCTAAACCCTAAACCCTAAACCCTAAGCCCTAAACCCTAAACCCTAAACCCTAAACCCTAAACCCTAAACCATAAACCTAAACCCTAAACCCTAAAACCCTAAACCCTAAACCCTAAACCCTAAACCCTAACCTATGTTCCAGGAGCTCCAGGAGAATGGGCAGCTCAGCCTCAACGTGGGGCCTTCCTTTGCCCCTTTGCCTGCATCCTTGCGGCTTCTTGGGATGTTTTCCCTTTTACAGACAGTCCTTAATCGGGGTACCATAATCCCTATAAAGGGACTGTTAGTATAAACATCAACTCTCTCTAATAGGGGTACTATAATCCCTATTAAGGACTGTTAGTATGAACATCCAAGAGGCATGAGACCAACTTAGCCCCTGCCCTGTTTTTTCGGCCTGGTGCCCGTTGAGGTGCACGTCTTCGACAGCAAGGGCAGCAACAGGCACAACACGCAGGCCGGGGAAGGAAGCGTTCTCAACCTCTCCAACAGGCTCCGAAGGAAGCCTCTCTCCAAGCTGCAATGGCAGGTTAGGAAGACCAGCCCCAGTTGCATGGCAATTAGGTTGCATCTCCAACCGATACACGGCATGCTCCGACCTAACTTCGAGGCATATCCGGACAAGGCACCAACAAGCCTCCAGAGGCCTGCGTTCAACTTAGAGATTTCCAAGCACATCTCGAGCTTCAAGAGATCTTCCTTCTGAACATGCCCAAAAGCCACCTCCAACATCACGACAGGGACGGCTGGCGCAGATGCCCTAAGTTTTGTAGATCCAAAAACATCCAAAAACACTTCGCAGAATATGCCAAAGCCATCCCAGAACATCCCAAAGCCATCCCAAAAAACGCATAAATTCTTTGCTCACATCCCAAAGCCATCCCCCGCCCCCCCCAAAAAAAAAAAAAAAAAGGTTGTTTTTTGTTGCTCACAAAGCCGCAGAGGTCGGCCTGCTGGATGTGAAGCTCAAGTGCCGCATCTTCGGGTCCTTCCCGGATCCTGCACCCCGGCTGGCACTGAGAGGATGAGGATTTAGGGCATTTAGGGTTTAGGGCCTGTACTTCAGAGGCCTGGATGTAAAAGGGTTTAGGGTTTAGGGTTTAGGGCAAAAAGTTGTGGGGCAGAAAGCTTGCGGATTCAGGGTGTTTGAGTACATGTTTATTCGGCGCTGTTTCTGAGTCTTGTTTAAATGTTGAGAGTGTAGGGTTCCTTGGCAGCCGCTCCAAGAAAGGGTTAGAAGGCAGCTTGTGGTTGAGTCTTGGAAGAACCTCTGCAGACACCAATGATTAGCACTTCTTGAGTTTGAGTCTGGAACAACCTGGGGGAGATCTTCCATGTCCAGGCATGTATGAAAACCCGACCAGGGAAGCGACTAAGCAAGGTGCAAATGAGCGTAGGGTGCTTGGGCTCGACTGCAAGGCCCATGAAGTTGCCCGATGTCGGTCAGAGTGTCGCCATGTACTGGTCGTGCACTGCCATTGCTCTGCATGTTGCGACCTCGCGCGAAGTGTCCGAGACAGTCGAGGATCTCGCGCCGATTTCCACGCGCATGGACATCACAGTGTCGGACTCCACCTGCTGGGTCAAGGCAGGGGCATAGTATTGAGGATGGAGTCAATCAGGTTCGAGTCACGTTGATCTGGCTGAATTACAGTACATGTGCTGTTGCAGCTGTTGCTGTTACTGCTGCTGCTGCTGCTGCTGCTGCTGCTGCTGCTGCTGCTGCTGCTGCTGCTGCTGCTGCTGCTGCTGCTGCTGCTGCTGCTGCTTGTTGCTTGTGCTGTTTGCGCTGCTGCTGTCTGGTTGTGGTGGCAATGAGGCTGGTCGTGCTCGTGGTCCGTAGGGTTTTATGGCGGATCCGGGAGGCTTGAGAGTTGAGAGACCCTTGCGCAGGAGCGGATCCCATGCCGGAACGAGCGCCGCTGGACACATGCGAAAACTCAAGCGCAGTGCCAGCACACGTGCAGGACTGCGGGCAGAGACCTAAATTCCCCAAGCATCCCCAAGCCCTAAACCACAAGAAGCCTTCCAAGACGCCAAGAAGTTCCAAGCTGCCTCCCACAGGAACACGGCCAGCTGCTCCCACTACCGATGGTACAAACACCACAGGGTGGCCGAGCATAGTTCCAGTTAAGGGTTTCTACCCTAACCAGGCCCTAAACCCGAAACCCCGTGCAGCTGCGTGTGTTGCGGTGATACCTGGAGAGCTTTGTTTCGGTGTGGGAATGAAGTTGTGGCCATTGCACCCGAACCGACCCTTGAAGGCCCGAATCCTGCAAAAAGGTAAGCCTACTCTCACATTCTGGGCCTGGAATAAGAATTCAAGGTTTGGTCGTTCGAAGCTGACGCAAAGGAGCACACGTACAAACCTAATGTCTTCGGCAACTCAACACGAGAGTCTTCTTTCAGCCCTGACCTGCAAGCGTCATGCCCGGCATCCCAGCCGCTTTTTGTGAACAGAGAATGACCTGTCAGCACACCTACTGCTACGACACCAAGCTCGACGAGACGAAGACTGCGATGTGCGATGTGTGGTCTAAAGTTCCAGACCTTCGGTTGCATGGTGCGCTTGTTGCCTCTAAGCCCAAGCCACGAAGTTGCAACTCCTCCCTGTGCGCGCCAACTGTTTTCTACCTGTGGGGCTGGACCTCCCCCTAAATCAACATCATTCCAATCTAAGTACTGCAGAAATGCCGACCCTAAAACAGCTTTTTGTTAGCAGTCGCTGGGGGTTGAGGGCTTAGGGTTCAGGCAGCCTGACCCCAGAAACCTCGGATGGGCATTGGGGGCAAAGTCAGGATTGCAATCCGATGAGCACGTGTGTCAAAGTGGATGCGCCCACTTGGCTGGAGCGAGGCATTCGCCGGGGGCCCTTATGAAAAATCATAGTCTCCACTCTTCACCCAACAAAAAGCAGCAACGACAAACAACACTCACTATCACAACAGTGACCAGAATCATCGTAGTGCGACGCGTATAGGATTGATGGCAAGCGATGCTGTTGCTGCGAATGAGGGGGGTGAAGATATCTAGTATTTGTTTGCTTTTCTTAGGGCTTTTTCCGGCACCCACCGGCGCTGGTTGGGGAGGGTCTTGCCAGGAATGCAAGCGAATGACTCAAATCAGTTCCTCTCTCTAACCCCACATCGGTGCGACCAGCCTCGGCCCGGCCCAGCGCATTCGCGTGACCATGATTCCGCAGCTCCCAAGTCACTGGACCCCAAGCAATAAGGGTTGGGTTTAGGGTTTAGGGTTCCGGGTTTATGGTTTATGGTTTAGGTTTGAGGGTTAGTTTAGGGTTGAGGGCTTAGGGCTCAAGGTTTGTGGTTTGGAGTTCAAGGTTCAAGGTTCAGGATTTAGACGGTTCGGCTTGGACAGGATTCGTAAAACCTAATGCTCACTGAGCCGCGGGCAAACGGCAAGAAGGGGGGGCAGGGGGGGGAGGGGGGGGGCAAGGGGGGTGCCTGTTCTCACAACCTATACACCTTCGGCCCGAGGCCTCGGCGGATTTTGCCCTTGCAAAGATCAACTTTCGTGACAAGTGATGGATCTTCGGCCTCGTGTTTCAAATGCCAAACGGCTTTGCGTTCGGGTTCTGAATTCGTTGCTGATTCCTCATCAGGCACTTACTGCCCTGTGGGGTATGATGTGGACCGACAGAGCATGACGTACCTGAAGGCCCGGGGGGGGGGGGACTGGGGACTTCTGAGCTTACTCGGATGTACAGAACTCTACGGATCTCAAACACCTGCGAGCAATCTATCCGCACGGGCGAGCCAGGTCACCCTCACGAAGCATCTGTCAAAGAATGTACTCTAGCGGTTTACCGCTCAGGATGTTCTCACGCGTTGCGATGTGCATCAGCAGCGTCGCTGGTCGCAGGAGGGAAAGACCCCACAGGAGATGATCTATCTACGCCGGCACAAGGCCAAGGGGGAGCGTTTGCCATAACAGGGCGACAGTTGCGTGCTGGCGTTGTAGAAGTTGGGCCCCCCTAAAAGGATACTTGTAAGTTCATAAGGTGTCACCGATTGGTGATAGGGATGCCTGGGTCTCTGCGATGTTGGGGGCATTTCCTGAACTTTTGTTTGTCAAACCTCCGGTGCAGTGCGCCACGCTGACAAGGCTGGCGTTGACGCGACGGTGGATGGCTGCAGCGATGGCAAGTGGCCCCTCAGCTCTGCCAGCCTTCTTAGGGTTTAGGGTTTAGGGTTTAGGGTATTGCAAAAGGGTTTAGGGTCTAGGGGCTCGAAAGCCTGAGATGACTGCGGCTTCAAAGCATGTGTGGAGCTTTGGTGTCGTGCTGCACACGTTGGCGGCCTGAGCCACAAGATGTTCTCATCCGGAGGTTGCTGCAAGAAAAGCACCCGAACGACTTCATGAGCGTGTCAAAGGGCGTCTTCGAGCTGCCAGTCGCAGTGGAACGGTGAGCAGATCTTGGTTTTTGGGGAGGTCTTGAAAAAGGAGTCTGGAAGGGTGTATAGTGATTTGGCTTTTCGATTGCCTCCATGGGAAAGCTTGTGTGGTTGCTTTGCCTGGTTGTCTCCCCACACCCCGGTGTGGGGGATCCCGGAGACCCCAAGTGTTCCGTCCAAGGTTTGCTGGACCCCTTGTCGGCTGCAAAGTGCGCAGCGTCAGCATCTCATCCCAAAATCTAAGGGCTCGGGCTCGGGGGCTTCCAAGAGTATGCAGCTTGAGGTTGTGAGGGGTGGGTTCCTTGAAGCAGCTTCTGGATTGGCAGTCACGATCTTATCAGTTTCTGGTTCGCGAGAATATTCTTTTTGAAGCGGGCATGAGGAAAAGCCTGTTTTTAGGAGGGTTTCCTTGATTTTCAGTGGCTCACATCGGGGCGACGAAGCAGTTCTCTGGATCTGCCGTAGCTCTGAGATTGACATGCGGGGGGGGGGGGAATTATGATGATGATGATTATTATTTTTATTTATTACTACAATTATTATTCTTATTTTTTGATGATGATTATTATTGTTATTATTATTATTAGAATTGTGTAGACTCCGCCTCTTTCGGCGCTGCAGCTGCAGGAAAACGTGTGCGCTTAACCACTGCAGCAAATGGCCCCATCGATGTGCACACCTTACACACCTTAGCTGTAGCCTTACGGTTTAGGGTTTAGGGTTTAGGGTCTAGGGTTTAGGGTTTAGGGTTTAGGGTTTAGGGTTTAGATTGTAGGGGCTGAGGCACAGGGGTTTTCAGGTTTCAGCCGCTGAGTTGCCTGCTGAGTTGCAGATCTGTGCCTGTCTGGAGTGCGCCCTTTTCACCTCGAAGCTACCCGGGACCCAAGCACTGCACCAGGCCACTCCATTTTTCAGCATGTGCTGCCGAGGTTTCACCGGCCTAACGTGTGAGCAGCCTGGAAACATCACAGAGGCTGGCCCTAGGCGTTCACTGTTTCAGCGTCCTTGCGGTGGGTTTCCGTCGAAAAGGCTTTGGCTGTTTTGATAAAACTGGTGCGTCCTTTGCCCAGCTGCAGGAGGAGGCCGACATACAGCCCATCATCTTGGACGACCCGAACACCGGGGACCCTGAGGACTTCTGGCTGCATCCCTGCGCGGCCCGGCTGGACAAGGAGGGCCTCTGGGGTGGGGGTTTTGACAACTTCGGCTTCGGGGCCAAGGGCCTCGGTTCTCGGGCTCTGCAGCGCCCTCTGCTGGCCATTCTAGGGAACCTTGCCCTGCTCCGTTCTCAACAAGTCTCTACTGCAATGTTCGAGCGGCTTCCTCTGGCACTTTCGGCGACTAGCATCTGCTTCCGAAATGTCTTGATGCCAAGGATTGTGCGAGCAAGGCCGGGTGAGCCAGAGTTGTCCGTGCTGATATAGCGATACGATGTGATACGACTAGCTGACGTGCTTCAGCTCCAGTAGCTCTTGGGATTCAGACGGTGTGCCTGTTCACAAGCAGATTGAAATTCCGAAAGACTACGGGGATGCAAGAAGTTCGCATGTTCGAGCTTGGTGTGATCTGCTGCGCAAGGTTTGGCATTCTAGACCCCCTACTCGCGCATCATGCGTTGGAGAGTCCCTCCACTTGGGCCTGAAGCTCATATTGCACAAAGAAACATGTGCTCTTCAACGTCTTCCACATCCTTTACTGCCGGAAGCCATTCAACCGCCCCAATGTCCCCCAAACTCAACCGAACTCACGCAGCGCTCTTGGCAGATGTGGGGGGACAAGCCGCCGGTGGATCCACAGGTGCTTCCTTCCTGGGGTTGGGGTCGATGTTCGGCACTCTTCAGTTTGTTCCCCGGGATGAAGTATGAAGGGCAGGGACTTCGAGAGGTCAAGCCGACTTTTGCTTCTCAAGTTACAGCTGCCCATGCCAGTGGTGTATGCCAGTTAGCTTGGCGAAGAATGCGAGAGCAGTACCTGGTAGTGACTATGGTGGGTCTTTGGCCAACGCCAAGATGACGGTTGCAGGGTGGGGTTGATCCAAGTATCTCCAGATCGCGGGCCCTGTGTAGCCCTGTGTGGCGCAAGTCTTCTGAGAGGGATCCAGGAATGCAGACCCGCAAGAGGCCCACAGTGTAGGACTCAAGAGGATGCTTCAGGCAAGTGTACTATCTGAGGTCATCAAACAACTTTGAGAATTACCCAAGAGGCGACCCCCAAGCTGTCGCCTTCAGAGTGTTGTCAGTTCTGCAAGTGCCCTGTACTGCTTTTCTCGTCACAACCGGTCCTCAGGCCGAAATTGGCTGATAGCCTTTCGAAGCTCATGCTCTGCATTGCTCTGTCCTCTCTGCCCTACAGTCGAACCCCTCGTTTGTCGAGGTTTTCGCTCAGATGCCGCCTGAGTCTGCCGAGCCTTGGATTGGGCTCTATTGGGCTCTCTCGTTCTCAGATCTTCAAACTTCGCGGCTTATAGTTAGTATAGTTAGGAGTTCTATTCTTAACTCTGGATATTTTGATGTCAAGGCGGAGAAGAAGTTGAAGAACAACTTGGTATCTGGTTGCCTGTTGCACTTCTCCCAGCGGCCTAGAAACTCCGCTGGCAGCTGAGGATGATTTCGTTCCTTCCCCGATGATGATCGTGGAAGGTCAGTTCGTGTGCCCGGAGCTCAGACGCGGGCGCGCTGCTTCCAGAGCCTACCTTAGCATGAAGATTCTGAAATATCACGTGAATCTTAACAGGCAGGAATAGTAGCAGTTAGCAATGTATACTACAACAACAATAGGAATAGAAGCACTAGCAACCAAAGAAGGACCGTATATGAAGCTCCAGGCAATGCAACCGAGACCAACAACCATCTAAGCTCTTGATGCAGACCTTGAGGTGTAGAACTTGTCGGAGTCTCAAAAGCCGAACACGTGCAGTGCCACGCCAAAACTACCCTTCACTGCATTCCACCCAAGCCACGACGTCTGGGCCCCAAAGCTGCAGCCTCCAAGTCTGAGGGCATCACGTTACAAGAAGCATGAGATGGAGAATGCGAATTTGGGGATGGTGCACATGGGAACAGTAGCACGATGTAGTCAAAGATGGATTTGCCAAGGCCCTCCGGGTTACATGCTGGGGGACGGGCCGCTCTTTGAGAGCGACATCGAGTCAATGGAGGTCGGAGATTGCGAGGCTGGACTGGGGGAAGTTTCGCGGGGGCGTCCAGATTTCGGCTTCCATCGTGGGTTCGGACAACCTAGGCCTTGAAGACACGAATCTCAAGGCAGTACTCTGAGGGCACACGATCAGGATGTGACGTCCCTCGTGCAGCGAGTTGACATGAGTAGGCCTAAGTGCAGCGTTTCCTGGTACCCCTGCCGTAGTGACGCGGTGAAACCCTGCCCAGATCAAGTGCAAGAACAACGATGACTGCCACTTCTTCTGGCATGGCACCCAGCATTCCGCGAACACCTGTCGGCTCCTTGGCCGAAACCGCCGTTCCTAAACCCTAAACCCTAAACCCTAAACCCTAAGCCCTAAACCCTGCGGAGCGGGTGCTTGTGTGCGCGCAGTGCGGGTGGCGAAACCCTAAACCCTAAACCCTAAACCCGATCCCCACCACCACGTTAAGACAGCCAGGTCGATGTACCCTTGCCATTTGCCCTCAACCCTCCTTTTCTCCTTTGGTTGTTTCAAGAGGCGTTTGTTTCTCTCACCCATTTTGTTTAGAGGTTCCTAGTGCGAATGAGTAGAAGCTTCTAAGTTCGTCGGGCGCTCCCGAACAGAAGCATCAGCCAAATACGATAATCCCTATTCGGGACTGTTAGTATGAGGACGTCCCCAGTCACACTGCTTGTGGCTAAAGTTCCGGCAGCAAACCCTAAACCCTAAACCCTAAACCCTAAACCCTAAACCCTAAACCCTAAACCCTAAACCCTAAACCCTAAACCCTAAAACCCTAAGCCTGAGGTTGTACTCCCAGTGCGAGAACTTGCTGCGTGAGCCGGGCGTGGAGGGCATCCTCAAGGCCGTGCCTCGGACGCCCGTCTGCCTCGTGAGCAACCCGGAGGCGGTCGGGGGGGGGGTGGGGGGGGGGGAGGTTTCAGGAGGCGGATTATTATGATTCTTCTTTTTATTATTATGAGTATTGTTATTATTGTTATTATTTATGTGCTTTTTTTCGGGTTTCGGGGTTTGGGACTTTGTTTTTGTTTAAGGAGCTGCCCCCCGAACCTCCAAGGGATCCCGGAATGTGCTGTTTGGGCCCTATGGGCCCTATGGGCCCTCAGCTCGTTTTGCCAGAGAATCCCGCGGCGGATCCCTGCAGTGCCATAAAAGCGCAGAGATTCTCGGGTTTAGGGTTTAGGGTTTAAAGGTTTAGGTTTAGGGTTTAGGGTTTAGGGTTTAGGGTTTAGGGTTTAGGGTTTAGGGTTTAGGGTTTAGGGAGCTGACGAAGCCCAGAAAATCCCACAAGATTCCCCGGCAGAGAGTCTGGCAGAGAGCCCCCTGGAGCACCCCAAGATATCCCAGCATCGCATCCCGCAAAGATTTCTGGAGTGCTCAAATGCCCGTCTAGATTTGCAGCCTTTGAGTGGGGGATGTTCGAAGTCCATAGCTTTGTCCGCAAAAGACGGTCTTTCTTTGGAGCATATGGGTTCTGGGGCGGTTGCCCGTCACCTGCAAATCCGCCTGCCAGATGTGCTGGACGAAGTCGTTGCGACGCTACGCTCTGACCACAGTGGTGCCGCAGAACTACCTGCAACTGGGCGTGGCTGTTCGGGGAAAACGGGGTGAATGTGTACTGTGCAGTCTTGAGAGCTTTGACCGAATGCTTCTGAATGGACTGGCCACGGGACGGACCTGTTTATGCAGGTTTGGATGGGATGCAGGGCAACTCACTGGGCATAGGAAGGCAAGTGTCTGGCACATGCATTGTTGTAATTAACAGGTAGACTACCTGCACGTTGTGGGTGGGGTAAACGGCCGGTTCCTTCGCCAACAGTCAGTCCGACAAAATTGACACTGATTCCCACCGGCCGCCCAGGTATTGGGATCTGCATGCCCAGTGTGACTACATGCTCTTGCTAGGAGAGCTATTTGGCATTTGGTTGAGGTCTTTCTACTTTCTTGGACGCGTGATACGTGTTTTGTTGATTGTGCTGATCCAAACGGTTTGCTTCACCTGTAAGCCCACCCAATAACCTGCCCCCCCCCCCCCCCCCCCACCCCCCGTCTCGTCCCGCATTTTGGAAACCTGCAAGAAGTTGCGATTTACTGTTGCGTCGCGCAATGCCGATCATTCTTTGGGGAGGGGCGCTGCATCTCATCGGAGACCGCATAAACAGCCCCACGCTTATTATAGTTGCCTTAGCCATGAACCTTCAAAAGAAGTAAGAAGTACGTATACATAGGACCCCTTAGAGCAGGTCCCCTTCGGGGATCCGTGCTTGTAGGCCCTGTACAGCCATACCTCTGCCGCGACCAGGAGGATGGGGGGTCAGTGGATGCACGCGGCCATCGCATCGGACACTCCACAGCCACCGCTGGAAGCACAAGAGGCGCAAGAGCCATCGTCCTGAAACATTCTGAAAGCGCGTGCCCACTTGGCTTGTCGTAGCCATTATGGAAGCTACAGCTACAATTCCCCCCCAACATCCAACATGATAGCGTCCTTTGGCCTCAGGCTTCTCCCAGAGGAGTTCGCGCATGGCAGAAAGCTGAAGGCAGCCGCTTTTTGCCAGCCATGGGCTTCTGGCATTGTCTGCGTAGGGCAGCCGTCCTTAGTGTGATGACCTCATGGAGTTTGCGCAAACGCCTCTTAGTCCGAAGGCAGGACCGAGCAGCCTTCTGAGCTCATCCCCGCCCGAGCCGCATCTGAATCTTTCCTGGCAGGCCACCTGCTGGCAAGAGCGCTACAAGAGCATTCGCCTGGGAGTCCGTGGGGATGAGGCTCCCATGGATTGGGGCGTTTGATGTGTTTTTACGGATTCGGGGACGGAAAAAGTGTTTACATGGCTGCTTTGCCATCTGTCGTGGTGTTTGCGGGGTTGTGGGGGGACTGCAAGTGGGTGGCGAAAGCAGGCCTAAGCCTTTGCTCCATGCGCAAATGGAACCATGAAGTGCTCCTGCAGGACATGCCTTGGATACGCGAAAAAAGACTCTCTGTTTAGCTGTACGGTCACAAGTGCTACCCGGATTGGGTGATGAGAGCTCACCGAAATGAGAAGAGGAAAGTGATGATTTCCTCGCGCTAAACGTAAAAAGTAGCCGATCCGAACGTCGCAATCGAGTTGCCACTGCCAATAGTTGGGGGCAAGCAGGCCCGTGATGCCTGACAAAAACTTGTGTTTGGACATGAAAGGAGCTTGGTGGGCAGGCCTTGGTTCCCTTCAATGGTATGTAACACAGGAGAATCTGTGGAGGAGTTGGTGAGCAACTGGGAGCGCACCTGGGACAACAGAGAAAGCCCACTCCACGTACTTCACGACGTTCCAGTGCGTGTCTTGAAGTCTGCCCTCTCCAATCTTTCCTGCAGGTGGCTACCTGCGTGAGCGGCATCTTGGCAAGAGTTTCAGGGCCTTGGCATGTCCTCTTGGCCCGGAAAACGGCCAAGATGTCTACCGATAAATCATTCAACAGCTGTCCTCTGATTCATTTTTCGGGCTTCAGATGGTCCAAGTCTGAGATGACAACGTATTTGTGGTGTTTGTCAAAGCCCATTCCGAATCCTGCGGCAGAGGCACCTGGATCAGCTCGAGCAACCTCCCTGGCTTCGGCGACTTCTTCTGTGCCGCGTGTGTGCAGGCGGGGGTGGGGGGGGGAGTGGGGGGGAGGGGGCCAAGGGGCGGGGGAGCCTGTTGCATCCGGCGACCCTGGTTGTGAGGGTGGAGTCGAAAAAGCGCACTTGCATCGGTGAGCTACAGTCGGGTTAATGTGGTATCATGAGGTTGGCACCAGTGGCTTCGGAGATGTGGAGACGAAGCGGCAGCAGGACCGCGCACCTTAGACTTTCGCTTTGCTTGGCTGGCTTGCAACATGCCTAAACCCCAACACTAAACTCTAAACTCTAAACCCTCAACCCTTTTCCCTCAGCCATGCCCGGTGCGTGGAGGAGCTCTACTACTTCAACAAGCTCGCGCTGCAGTTGCACAGCGAGGCACAGAGGGCCAGCGAAGAGTTCAACAGAGCCAACAAGGAGTTTCTCACAGTTTGCCCCGGATTTGGGAAGTGCTTGCACAAGGGGGCCCTTGCCAGGCTCGTATCTCCAGGGCTACTGAGGGCTGTTGAAGGCAGCAGAGCTTTCGCTTGTCTGTGGGGAGGTGAACCCCATCGCCGATGCCAAGGCCGCGGCTCCTGTCTTTCCTCTTCAGGGGGGGGCCACTTGGGGGGGGGGGGGGGGGCAACTTCTTCTCCAAGAAGAGGGAGTTCGGAAGTGCTTTGTTTGAGGCTTCTTAAGGGGAGCTCGAAAGGGTTCAGGGAGCTTAGTATACCCTTTTATAGGCAGCGCCCGAGAGATACCCTATTACTATACTATACCCTTCAGCTTCCGCTCCCCGAGGTGAACTGCATGGAGCCGGTCCGCCCGGCCGGAGGGGTGGAGACCTCGCTCCCGGAGGAGCCCGCCCCCGCGGCCCAGGGTTGTAGCGCCGAGCTTTTTTCACCCGGTTTGTTTTTTTATTTTTTGCTGTTGCTGGCAGTCAACAAGTCGGGTTTCAAAAAGGGTTTAGGCTACTGCTACGGGTTTGGGCTTTCAATGGTTTTGGAGTTTCAGGTCGGCTTTATGGGTGGAATTCTGGGTTGAGCAAATTCTGAAGCACAAGCATCCAGAATGCAAAGGCACATGTCGATTTCTGCAAGAAGCTGTAATGCTTTTGTGCCGCTCTCTGGGGCACCGTGTAGTTTTTTCGGGGGATGCACACTTTGGATCAAGTTGTGAGTGAGCTGGTCCCAGCTCCCACGAGAAGCGGAGAGAGGCAAACACAAACCCTAAACCTTTGACTGAATCAGGAGATCAAACTACAAGGATCAACCCCGCTACACGAGCTTATAATGAACGCGTTGTTATGTTTAAGCTGTGACTCTTCCTTCGACATAAACATGCTCAATGACAGTTAGAATATCAAGAATACCAAAAGCAAAGCATCTCAATACCAGTAGCAAAACTAGTCCTCTTCGTCTTAGTAGTAGCAGCAGTAGAGCACGCTGGACACACAACTCATTGCAGGACTTGGTGAAGGTGCGGACCTTCGACTTGAAAGGCCCGAGCCTCAGCCCTTCGCCCTAGCTCCGTGTAGCGCCTTGGTAAAAGGGGGTTTAGGGTGTAGGGTTTAGGGTTTAGGGTTTAGGGTTTAGGGACTCCCAAACCACGGAACACCACCCTCGCGCCCGCATCCTCCCCACTCTAGTCACTTTCAAGGTTGAAGGATTGCATCACTAGGATCTTATCCCCTTGACCTTGAAAAAAACCCGTCGACCTTGCATGAAGTGGTGGAGAGGCCAAAAAGATACCCGGATCTACCTCCCGCCTCCTCACCTATCTCACAGCACCAAGAACGACCCTACTACCTCAATGTGACCTGAGCCACCTGGAAGTATACTCTTGCACCCCCCCGCTTCTTAAACCCCCCATAAAGCCCATCCTGCTCAGAACCGTATCGGCCCCCCCCAAACGTTGAAAGCAGAATGCTTCGTGAGAGACGTTTGTAGCAACTTCACAATGTTGATGCGTCAGAAAATGAGAATTTCTGGCTCGAGCAGCTGTTGGGAGTCGATTTTCCCAGAAAGTCGTGATTCGACCTCCGGTGGTTGGCAGCATTTGCAAAGCTTGAGAAGACTAAGGGCTCTTCCTGACTCTCTCTCTCTCTCTCACTCTCGCTCTTCTTCTGTCTGCCTCTGCCTCCCCATCTTTCCAGGGCACGACTTCACGGTCGTGGACAACGTCGTTGGTCAGAGCGCGCTCTGGGGCAACGATCAGGCGGGGTGCTGCCCCTGAAGAAGAGCACCCATTGGCAAACCGACCAGGCTGCGGAAGCTGCAAGGTCTCTCCACATGTCAACCTTTTTTTTTGCAGGGGCCCCACATCTTGGGTTCGTAAGGTCGACCTGAAAGGGGGGACGAGGGCAACAGTAGAGCTCAAAAGCCAAAGCAAGCAAAGCTTTTGCCGCTTCTCACTTCCGAGAGCTTCCCTGAACGCAGCCCGGCAGGCCTCGAGGGAGAAGCATCTCAGTGGCATTCTGGTGTTGATGGTTTCCGCATGCGTTCGCTTTGCCATGTGGGTTCTGAATGGCTGCAAACTTGGGTTCAAAGAGATCCTGCCCTATGTTTCGAAATGCATTTCAAGGATGTCCAAGCATGGCTTGACGACTTGCCCGACAATCGCATCTAATTGCCGCCTGTTCAGCTGGAACTTTGATGGGGCCACGTGAGGTATGCTTTCCAGAGCCTGCCGGAAGCCTTGGTGGCTTGCGTGGACGACCCGAACTGCTGGACACTGGGCTCAAAAAGGGTTTGAGGGCTCATTTCCTGCAGCTATGGTTGTGCTTGTAGGTCTTCTTATTGCGTGATGCACTTGGCATAAACCCCGTCCTTCTTCATGTGTTGCTTAGTCATGGATGCCGAGGATGGTCTCGCGGACCGAAGGCACACAGGCGGCGCAGTTAGAGCGTAGGTTCGTCCATGCTCTTCTGCGACAGTTTGGGAGTTGACATGTTTATGGCAGCCATGGCTCCTACGCATGGCGGGAGGGGAGGGGCAGTTCGGGTGTTGCTCATTCACTTTTCGACGGCGCCATAAGACAAACATAGCCTGAGGCCTGTTCCACCGCTCTTTTGATGGTCTTTTGCGCTTTTTTGGGATGCGGCATGGCCTTTTGCCCTTTCTGAAGAGCCACGAGTCGGACAAACCACGCAAGGTGTGGACAATCCCCGGCTAGCTGTGTTGGGGCGCATTGCGATTGCGCACCACTTTTGCAAGCTTTGTGGGTTGCCTCAGTATAGTGCCTTTAGAACCATTGTGAGTTGTAATCAGGAGTTGTAGGGCTTAGGGTTGAAAGAAACGCCTTGTTTCTCGCGCGCCCTCCGGTCGAGGTGGGTGAGGCACTGCGCAGGTTTGACATGCGCAAGGGGCGTCTCGGAGCCGAAAAAGTAAACACGCTTTGTTCTTTTAAATGTTCGCCCTCACCACGCCCCGAAAACCCGAACCCGGCGGGACCACTGCAGGAGCGAGCCGGACCTCCTAAAATTGTGTGAATTTTGCCTACCTCAGGGTTGTGCGGGCTTAAGGTGGTTGCCCCATCCAACATACACCCACCATTGAAGAACGGTCATCCCCCACATATCAGTTTAGATCATCCGCAATGAGTCGCTTCATTCCGTCACCTAGGAACTTGGTCCAGTTCGCTGGGGGAAAGACGTGGATGAAGGCGAGGCTTTGCGGTGTCTAATACGGCTCGTTGCCCTTAAGCCTTCCATATCCCGTCTAGCTATTGAGCTGGGTGTCTAGAAAAGGTAGTGTACCAGGGCAACATCAGGGTCGCGGCTGCAACGTCAGAGCAGGGTGTTTTGGGATGCTGCATGCATGACGTGTGGCCGAGCCCTGACTGCCGCATGGATGGAGGAATGCTAAATAAGCCCTTGTATCATTCCAGGGTGATTGCGGAGGGCATTTGAGGGTAGGTCGTTCTTGGCAGCTGCGCCTATAATGCTAAGCAACCTTGGCACATCTTGTCAACACATATCAGTTAGATCTCATTGGTGTAGGAATTTCCCCGTTTCGCTGAATGCCGCAGTCCACGGTGCATCCCTGCATCGGCAACTGCGCTGCGTTGCGGCTCCTCGGCGTGTGAGCGCGACCGGGAGAGGGCACCCCTGTGTGTGTGTGTGTGTGTGTGTGTGTGTGTGTGTGTGTGTGTGTGTGTGTGTGTGTGTGTGTGTGTGTGTGTTTGTGTGTGTGTGCGTGCGTGCGTGCGTGCGTGCGTGCGCGTGCGTGCTTTGTCTGCATAGCCTTGGCCCAGGAGGCGGCGTGAGGTGACCATAAACCTCCCACCACCAGTCGCCAGACTCCCCAAGGTCAAAAGCATGCACACCTGCGCCGAAAGCCCCAACTCCCATAAAATCCCAAACTCCCGAGCGTTCCCAAGAAGTTTCCCTACATAGAAACCTGCACCCCAATGTTTCAAGGGGCTGGTGTGCTTTCATGCGCCGCAAGCCCCCGAAAAAAAACTCTACAGCGTCGCAATATACCCTCGGTAGGCCCTTGAAACATCTCATATTTTCCCTGATTGGGTTTAAGAGGTTCATATTCAGGAGAATTTTTCAGAGGGTTTGAAGGGCCACCCTGGTACCCAAGATACCCCTAAACCCTAAACCCTAAACCCTAAACCCTAAACCCTAAACCCTAAACCCTAAACCCTAAACCCTAAACCCTAAACCCTAAACCCTAAACCCTAAACCCTAAACCCTAAACCTAGCCGTGTCGAACCGGTTCGCAGCAGCTGACAAACCCTTGGCCTCAGAGCCCGTGAGTTGAGGATGAACGCGTGTCTCTGGCACGTCTTTTGAGATACCTATTTGTATATATATATGCTCACCCCCCCCCAATGGACCCACCGCGGATGGCAGCCGAGTCCTAGCCAGATCAAGGCAAAAAACAACAAAACAAGAAACTAACAAAAACCAACAAACCAAAAAAATCCAAAAAACCAAAAAAACCAAAAAAACCAAAAAAACCAAAAAAACCAAAAAAACCATCTTTTCCAAAACTATGGGGCTGGGGCCTCCAAAAGATGGTTTTTTTGGTTCGAAACCATCTTTTTCTCGAGAAAAAAGATGGTTTTTGAGCAGCCGCTCTTCTAAAAACCATCTTTTTCTCGAGAAAAAGATGGTTTTACCAGGACAAGACCTCCAAAAACCATCTTTTTCTCGAGAAAAAGATGGTTTTACCAGGACAAGACCTCCAAAAACCATCTTTTTCTCGAGAAAAAGATGGTTTTTCCAGGACAAGATCTCCAAAAACCATCTTTTTCTCGAGAAAAAGATGGTTTTTCGAAGAGCGGCTGCTCAAAAACCATCTTTTTCTCGAGAAAAAGATGGTTTCGAACCAAAAAAACCATCTTTTTCTCGAGAAAACCAAAAAAACCATCTTTTGGAGGCCCCAGCCCCATAGTTTTGGAAAAGATGGTTTTTTTGGTTTTTTTGGTTTTTTTGGTTTTCTCGAGAAAAAGATGGTTAAGTTTTAGGGGTTTAAGCCTCATGCACTACAGGGTTATAAGGTTCTAATCCTATAGGTATTGCCTTAACCTTTAACCCTAAACCTTTAACTTTAAACCCTGCAGGGTTAACCCCGTGAGAAATTTAGAGATAGACCCCGAAAAGACCCTAAACCTTCTTACAGGGTGTAATGGTTTAAAAACCGATAGGACATGTATACCTTCAGCGCCTGTAGGGTTCAAGCCTTTGAACGTGCTAGACCCCTATAGGGTGCTAAGGTTCTGACCCTAAAGGGTTTAGGATTAAGGCTTAAATGCCCTCTAGGTTTAAATGCCTAAGTCTTAAACCCCAAACCTTTAAACCTTCATCCTATGGGGTTTGAAGGTCAAGGGTTTAGGCTTGATTGCCGAGGGCTTTAGGGTCCTGACCCTAGAGGGTTTAGGGTTAAGGAATAGATGCGTAAACCTTAAACCCTTAAGGTTTAAACTCTATGGGCTTAGGGGGCTTAGGTTTTTTTAAACCCTAAGCCTTTAAACCTTCACACTACAGAGTTTAGAGGTGTTAAGGGTGACAAATTGATTACATACTTAGCTTTAAATGCCTGAATCTTAAACCCCAAACCTTTAAACCTTAACCCTATAGGGTTTAAAGGTTAAGGGCTTAGTGTTAATCGCTGTCTTAGGTTTAAATGTCTGAATCTTAAACCCTAAAACTTTAAACCTTCACCCTATAGGGTTTAAAGGTTAAGGGTTTAGGTTGAATCGTCAGCTTGGATTTAAATGTCTAAGTAAAGAATCCTAAACCTTTAAATCTCATCCCTATGGGGTTTAAGGTTAAGGGTTCAATATGAACTGCCGGCATAGGTCTAAATACCTAAACCTTAAACTTAAACCCTAAACCTTTAAATATCTTAACCCTATAGGGTTTAAAGGTTAGAGGCTTAGCGTAAATTGCCGGAATAGGTTTAAATGCCTAAATCTTAAGCCCGAAACCTTTAAACCTTAGCCCAACAGGGTTTAAAGGTTAAGGGTTTAAAATTAGTTGCAGGCTTAATTAGGTTTAAATGCCTACATCTTATATCCTAAACCTTTAAAAATCTTAACCCTATAGGGTTTAAAGGTTAAGGGCTTGGCTACAGGTTTAAATGGCTAAATATTAAACCCTAAGCCTCTAAACTTTAACCCTACAGGGTTTAAAGGTTAAGGGTTTAAAATTAGTTGCAGGCTTAGGTTTAAATGCCTACATCTTAAACCCTAAACCTGTAAAAATCTCAACCCGATAGAATTTAAAGGTTAAGGGCTTAGCTTTAATTACCGGCATAGGTTCAAATGCCTAAATCTTAAACCCTTAACCTTTAAACCTTAACCCTACAGGGTTTAAAGGTTAAGGTTTTTTTTTTGCAGGCTTAGGTTTAAATGCCTAGATCTTAAATTATAAACAAAAGCCAACAGAAAGAAAAACCCTCCGTGCGTGTGTGAGAGGGTGAATTAAGGAATACAGTCAAAAATCCGGTCACCGGAAAATCACCAGACAGCATAGGTTTTATCGGTATTTGCGGTACTTTTGCAAAGATCAAGGCCCGCGGTGGGTCCATTGGGGGGGGGGTGACCATATATATATATATATACGTATATACATATGTATGTATGTATGTATGTGTGTGTGCACGCACATATAGAGAGAGAGAGAGAGAGAGAGAGAGAGAGAGAGAGAGAGAGAGAGGGAGAGGAGGAGGACCCCGACGACATCATCGACAACTTCCTGGACCACATCGACCTGATGCAGAGGGACCATCGACCGCCGCAGCAGCAGCAAGGGGCAGCCGAAGACCAGGAGATGGACCAACTCCGAGAGGACGAACAAGAGGAGACCCGAAGAAGAGAGATGCTGGAGGAGGAGATTCGCAGATGGGAGCTCGAAGAAGAGGAGGAGCAGAGGCTAGCAGAGATACAGTACGACGAGTACCTGGAGGGGAGACACGAGGAGACCGCCGAGCAGGCGAGGACCCAAAACGCTGCCGACCTCCTCCCAAACGGAACAATACCAACGGACGAGGACCCTGACAGCGAGCCGGGGCGAGGGTGCCACCCGGCAGACGCCATTGCCCACCACGCAGGGGACCCAGAAGAAAGGCCGCAGAGAGGAGACCTCTACGACTTCGTCCACCTCGCCCTGACCAGATGGAGACGACTTTTGGACACCGCGTCAACCGCGGTGCCCCTGGACACAGATGGCGTCCGAGAACTAGCAAATACGATCCACGCCTGGCGGGGACCCCACCTGGTGGACAGCGACTCCAACACGACCGAAGCAGCCACCTCACACGAGCACCTCCTCAACCTGGTGGGCCAGATCCTGTCGCGCAAGACCGAGCACGAGGACCAGGTGACGGTGCTAACCCAGGACACGCTCGAGACGCTGGAAACAATCTTGGAGGCCTACCACCAGAAAAGAAAATGGGGGACCACCTTCCGCAAGCAGAACAATGCGAGGAGCACCAGGAGGACTGGCCCTCCTCGTGACAAAGCCAACCGAGCAAGCGCCTCTACGGACCCCTACCACCACGAGCACCTCGACTACAAGACCTGGACGACGAGAACGCGAACCATCTACCCCGAAGGGACCGCGACCGAACCACCGACGCGGACACCTGACGTGGACAAGGGGCCCAACGTCGTCACGGTCGTCAGTGCTATAGTGGAGAACGAGCCAGAGGAAGAAGAAGAAGGAGACCCTCGACTGCACGACCAAGAAGCCAGCGAAGAGCGAGAGAGGAGCGAAGCAGAAAGTAGTGGGTCGAGCCGACCAACGGACCGATGGGAAGCCACGCCTTCGCCAACAAGAACAGCGGGGACGAGAAGCTGGTCGATTTGGGGACCACCACCACAGAGCCGACAGCCACTGCAGCCTGTGCAAGAACAAGAACGAGAAGATGGAGAAGAAGACGAGGAACAAGAAGCACATGAGAGTGCAGGACAGCAGAGCGCAGAGAGAAGGGGGCCAAACCACACCGAGCACGAGCAGCACCACGTCGAGCCTCCCGACAGCACGAAAGCGGACGCCGGGAAATAGGAGTACGACCAGCACCACGACGAGCCCGCCGACAGCCCGACCGACGAGCCCGAGGAGGAGTACGACCAGCGCCACGACGAGCCCGCCGACAGCCCGACCGACGAGCCCGAGGAGGACCTGGAGAGCAGCCGAAGAGAAGCAAGAAAGCAGAGGAGCACCCAGCACAAGCCGGAGACCACGACGACCCCCGACGACAGAGAGGAGGAGAAAGTGGCAGGGGAAAAACCAAGAAGGGGGCCACACTACAACGACCACGAGCAGCACCACGACGAGCTCACCGACAGCACGAAAGCCGACGCCGAGAAGGAGCACGACCACGAGGAGCTTGCCTACGACCAGACCGACGGGGACCAGCACGGACCGGGGACAGCGACGAACCGAGACGACAGAGAAGGGGGCAACACAGACCAGGAGGAGCAACTGGGTGCAACGAGAAGGGGACCACACTACAGCGAGCACGAGCAGCACCACGACGCGCTCGCCGACAGCACGGAAGCCGACGTCGAGGAGGAGCACGACCACGAGGAGCTCGCCCACGACCAGACCGACGGGGACCAGCACGAACCGGAGACAGCGACGAACCTCGACGACAAGGTCGGGGGCAACGCAGACCAGGAGGAGCCGCAGCGACGAGGGCAAAAGAGGAAGCGACAAGCCGCCGCCAAGAAACCCAAGTACGCCGGGAAGAGAGGAGGCCACCACAACGGAGACGAGGGGACCACCAACTGAGGGAGGAGGAGAGCAAGCCACACCTGCCGGACGACCACAAGACGGAGACCACGATGGCCAACGGGGAGAAGAACCACAAGAGGGCCCAGACTCTGAGGAACGCAAACTAGACCCGAAACAGTCAGAGAAATGAGCTGACGAAGTTTACTCCCGAGGCTTCACACGTAAGCTTAGGGATTGTGGACAAGAACCGCTGGGCCGTCGTGGCCGGGGGACCTCCATTGGGGGGACCCTCTTGAGCGTGGAGAAGAAGAAGGAGAAGAAGAGGGAGAGAGAGAGAGAGAGAGAGAGAGAGAGAGAGAGCGAGAGAGAGAGAGAGAGAGAGAATGCCCCAATCCATGCTCTGAGAACGAGGCCGGTGAAATGTGGCCCCGGCGTGGGGAAATGTAGCCGCGCCCTGGTCGATGGTCGCAAGGACGGGTGGCTGCGCCTTGGAGAGCGACCAACAAACAGAATGGAGAATGGAGGTTTAGGGTTTAGTGTCAGGGTTACAGGGCTATAGGGTTGCAGGGTTACAGGGCTGTAGGGTTCTAGGGTTTTACCGTCTTAGAGTTTTAGGGTTGCACGCTTATCGGGCTACAGGGTAAGAGGGTGAAATGGTTACAGGGTTGAGGGTGTTCAGCAAGTCCTTCTTCAAAAAATGGTTTTGGGTTTATAGGGTTAGGCCTTGTAGGTTGTATTGGGGGCCGTCTTATCGAGTGTGTTTAGGGTTTCTAGGGCTTACGGGGTTTGTTGGGGCCAGGTTTTTCTTGAAGGTTCGGCCATTTTGCAGTGAGAGACGGAGGGTTCTCCTCGGCCCCACGGATGTCGCCGGCAAAAAGGTGGACCCAATCTCCTCAATCGGGCAGCCACCACTGCCACCAGATGAAGTGGGTGCAGGCCTCCTCACGTGGGGGGACGGGAGGAGGTTAACGGATTTCTGGAGAGACTTAGGGGTCGGAGTCGATGGGTGGTTGATGTTCAGAGCCTTTAGCCGCCCCTTGAAAATAGGAAAATGTCGAAAAGGTGCGAAGATGCTTGCAACGCAGGTCGATCTCGGAGCAATCAAGGAGTTTGACCAGGTGAAGCTGTACGGTCACTTTCCATGCAAGACATGGTTGGATTTTTTTTAGAATTTTTAGAAGCTCCAGGAGAAGGAGTAGGACTTGAGCGGTTTCTTTAAGCTGACCTGCTGGCACACCACAGCTGCACGCTTAAGCTGCCCTTCACCACACTGGAGAGGAGGGTGTGCCAATGGGTGTCGGAAGGGCATGCTATGGATGTCTCCGTCGCACGAACTTGAAGGGGTGTTCCGCTAAAGCGCACCATAGCGCACACACGTACGTCAGCTGCAGTGCGACGGTTGAAGCTGTGGCTGCATACCGCATGTTTTGGCGACCCGACCTGTGTGTTGCAGAAGAGTCCTTGAGGGAGGTCAAGTCTTTTTCCTGAAGGCAAATCTTGAAGGCAGACGTGGGGGCCCCCCCCCTTTCTGCACGATTGGGAGCCGTGGGAAGCAGGATGCATGTTGTGGGTATTAACCGTTTCGTGGGACACGAAGCGCTTCCGAGGCCACGCAACGTTGCACACCCCTAGGAAGAGTTCCGGAGTTCAGGTTTTCCAGGAGATGACGGCTGGAGTTAAAGCTGGCGGGATCCGAGTAGTCACTCCCTGAAGTATGGACTCGGCTTTCAGCCCGTTGCGGGGTCTTAGATTCTTACGCACTGAACGGTAGAATCCGTTTTGGAGCTGCAGTGCCTTTTGGGGGCCGGCATGCTCATAGTATTGGAAGCATGTGGATTCCATCCCAAGGCTATCCAGATGGGTGGCGCAAGTATTGCGGCATCCTGGCCTTTGAATCACTTGAGAAGCCAAGGGGCTGTTGGTAAGAGGGCAAAGGAAAGGATCTTGCTCCGAGCACGCTCTGAAGAGTTCGCGTGGCAGACTGAGGCCACAAGATCCAGGTGTCCAACAACGAGAACAGCTGGACTGACTGAGAGCTTAAGAAAAAGATTTAGGTTCGGAATCGGGGTCGGAGGGCGTGAAGCCGGACGCTATGCGAGCACATCAGGAAAGTGTTTAGCAACCACATGACATGGCCGTAGCCTTTGGGGTCGGAGGCGGCCAGAAAGTGTCAGACAAAAAGATGGGACAAAAGGCTATGAACCAACACAGCATGCGCTTGTGCGTGTTTCTGCCAGCCCTGGATTGCAGGAAGACCATCTACGAGAATCACCATTGGAAGAACAAGGAGACGGGGAAAGGTGGCATGCCAGCAAATAGCCCAGCTGGGCCGCCCAACTAAGACCGATTGTAGCATGTCAAGAAAGTGACTGTTTTTGAGGCTCGTGACAAGACCAGACCTTCCCCAAACCGGGTTCAGCCTGATCCTGCGCAGAAAATGCGTCAATCGAGGGATCACCCCCCGGAACATACTCGCGAATGCTGCAGGTAGTTGTTCGACGTTGTTTGTAAAGCAATGCGGAGCATCTTTCCTACATCGTTTGATGCAGTCCGGCACAGAGTTCGTCAGCATGCTGTGGGCGTAGGGATCGAGTTCGAGGTTGCAACGCCCCAGGCATCATGACAGACTGTGCGTCAGAAATCCTTGCTTCCGGCCTGATGGAGCTCATGACGAAGGGGCACCCCCGCCAAAAACGAAGTATACTCGAGGGATAACTCAACATCGTTGTTTGGAGGGAACAACTGGGCTTCAACAACGACCTTGATCACACGTCCATGCGCCGTGCGAGGCATCACCTTCAACTTGGGTGCGCAGGTTGCGCCTTGGCGAGGCTTCATGTAGACCCCTGTAGTCTGCAGCTTGTCATCGGTTTCTAATCGGCTTCTAGGGGAGCTCTCCAACTTAGCCCCACACGCTGGCCCCTGCCCTGTTATGCTGGGGGAGGAGTTCAGAACATTTAACTACCGAGATGCCATGCAGAGTGAGCTGTTTTGGGGACCTTAAACAAAATCTCAAGAGTGAAAGCAAGAGCCGGTGTCTCTGAGGGCCGCTATGTTCGCGTCTTTTCGAGCAAGAGCACCGCCAATGCCGCTGGGAATGAAGTTTTTGGTGTCTGAGGCCACCCTCTCAGGATCCATACGATTGAGGATGAATTGTCAGAACACCCTGGCTGGGCAACGGTGAATAGATACAGGAAGGGTGAACCGAAGCCATCTCATGTCCAGTGCATGCTGCGCATGAACAAGAACACAAAGAACCGTCTATTTCAGCCCTGAAAGTCCTTGCGATGTAAGCACAAGAGGCCTTTGAAACTGTTTCAAGTTCCGCTACACATCTTTCTCCATCTACAACCTATGCAGTAGCCCTGCCATTTGTGAGCTCCAGAGCAAACTCTGCTGGATTCCCTGTCCCAATCTGAGCATACGGCATAGCGTAAGGCTGACGGGCCAGGCATACATGTTATATGTTGAAAGCGTAGGCGATGAGCAGGCTGCAGAGCAGGCCATTGAGGAAGTCTTGGAGCGATCTTGCAAGAAAGCTTGCAGCAGGAGTTTCACAGGTGTGGACGGACAGGTCGCGCAGACCTGTATAGGCTGTATAGGCTGTATAGGCTGAAAAGGGCTTGAACACGACTTCGACACACTCCCCAGTAAGGAACGAGAGTTGCTCCACCCCAAACGGTGCTGTTTTGCAACTCTTACATCCGCAACTAAGAACGGCATCCACTTCCTGGAGCTCGAGATCTTCAGGGCAGCGGTGCCACAGCCGAAGACACCGGGGCCCTTTGGAAAGAAAGGTTGCAATGCTGTCCATTTTTTTGGTGCTCTTGGTCCTCTTGGTGCTGATGTTGTTGCTGTTCGTGTTGTATTCTGGTGGGGCAGTCCTCAAGAAAATTCGACTGGAGTTGCAAATTCTGCGACTTCGCTCTAGGGGCCATGTGGCCGGAAATATACCCAGCTGATGCTCACGATGCTCCCCTCCTTGCAACGTCTTGATTCTCACAGTAGGAGGGCCATGTGTCCGGAACTATACCCATCTGATGCTCATGATGCTTAAATGCGCGCCATCACTGGGGCAGTTGGCTTTGCAACGTCTGGCGTCTAGGTAAGGCAATGTGGCCGGAAATATAGCCTGCCTCGCTAGTTGGTTTTGCAACGCCTGGCGTGTAGGGAAGCCATGTTGATGCTCATGATGTTTCCCTCCGGACTCGTCAAATGCGCGCATGCACTGTGGCAGTTGGTTTTGCAACGTCTGGCGTCTAGGAGGGCCATGTAACCAGAAATCAATACCCAGCTGATGCTCATGATGCTCCCCTCCTGCCTCGTCAAATGCGTGCTGTCACTGGGGCAGTCGGCTTTGCAATGTCTGGCGTCTAGGGGGGCCATGTGGCCGGAAGTATACCCAGCTGATGCCCATGATGCTCCCCTCCTGCCTCGTCAAATGCGTGAAATCACTGGGGCAGTTGGTTTTTCAACATCTGGCATCAAGGGGGGGGCATGTGGCCGGAAATATACCCAGCTGATGCTCATGATGCTTCCCTCCTGCCTCGTGAAATGCCCGCAATCACTGGGGCAGTCTCTACATCAAGATCCCCTTCCACTTCCAGGTCTCAGAAGATCACGAGCAGCCACGTCAAAGCACTGAAGCGAAAGGCCAAAGGGTGTGGACGGGCATGGTGAAGGTTAGGTTTCTGAAATCTCGCTCACCTCAGTTGTTGAGGGCGGTTTTGAGGGTTTGGCTTGTTTGCTTCTGCGGATTTCTGCGGTCCAGCCTACAGAACCTCCCATTTCCATGCTTCTCCGGTGTGAGGCGAGAAAGAACCTGATCCTCCAGGCTCAGCCACATCGGGGGCGCTTCCTGAGATTGTCCGGTAGTTCCTGTTAGTTTCATTTGAAGAAGTTCACTATGGAGATCTGGCACTTCTTGGGGGTCGACAAGGTTCCGGAAGAGCAGCCTAGTTTTGGCCCCCCGAAGGATGCCGACTTGCTGTGGCCCTGAACCTAAAAAGGTATAGTGGGTTCGGGTGACGGCAGAAGACCTTGTGGACTGAAGCTTGTTTCACTTCGAAGAGGAAGAGGTTTATGTAGCAGCTTGCAGCTTGCCATGGGTTTGAGCGCTCCAGGCGTCCTATCATGTACATGTACCCTCTCTTGTGCCCGTGCTTTTCCCCAGCTCGTTGCTATCCATGCAGAAAAGTCCTTTGCTGCGAATAGCTTTTTGAAGGTCCACGGGCCTTTGCAATTCCTTCTTGCCAGGACGGGCTGCAGTGCTCGTACTTCTACCACCAGAACCACTGCAACGTCCCCGACCTTGGCAAACTGCAGCTTGACGAATCTCGGGGACCTGAAGCCAAAGAATTGGGCAGTGCAAGCTTGATTGAACTCGATCTTGCGGCTGTCTGAGGACAGCAGAGCATCACGTGATCGTCCCGCAGGTCTTTATGGACTGGGCTGTCGCAGTCGCGCTGGCTGTCATCTCTTCACTCGAAAGCGCTGTCTTTTCCCAAACGGCAGCTAAATATTGTTGTTCTTTGAAGGAGAACGGGCGGTTTCCGGGCATTCGGCAGACCAACCACTTCTGCGTGAGGCCGGGAAGTCTGGATTGGCATGGAGCGGAGAAGCGTCGGGGTGCGAGCAATGCCTCGGAATGTCCAGGTGCAGCGGCTACTTGATCATCAAGAAACGGGGCAACTATTGGTTCTCGACTGCCTCAGACGATGGCTCCTTAACCTGCCATGAGGTTGGGTTGTATCCGCATCTTCCGCGCCATCACACACAGTGCCGAGATTTGGCAGACATGGTGTAGATGTCTGCAATGAAGAATTTTGAGCCCCCAGGCTCCTTGCTGTACTTGGACGGGCACCGGATCGTCGACAACAACGGTTGCCATGGGGAGAGAGAGCGCGGGAGTTCCTGGAAGCGGCTCAGCCCGGGCCGGCACAAGCTGGTGGTGGACATGTGCCACTCGGATGCTCATCGGATGCTCGGGTGCGCACCCTAAACCCTAAAGCCTAAACCCTAAACCCTAAACCCTGAACCCTAAACCCTGAACCCGTCACGAAAGGGCGTTGCCCACGACCGAGGCGAGGTGGGCGGTGGCGAGGCCCTGAAGCTGCGATACAAGGGGCCGGATACGGGGAACCACAAGATCACGGTGCCAAGATCCGTGCTCAAGTACCAGAAGGCGCGGGTGGATAAGGCAAGGGCAGACACATTCCATGCAGTGCGAGTAGAGCCTCGCCCAGACGGCCGCGGAAGTTGAGCTGAAGGACCCGGGACTTCGATGCCATTCGATGCGTGTGTTTGTGTGTTTGTGTGTTTGCGTGTGTGTGTATGCCGGTCACGACACTTCCGTTCCGATCGCACATGCCTCATCACCCAGGGCCCAGGGCTTCTTGTCGCACCCCTTTGGGATCCTTCGGGAGTAGGACGGCTGTGTGTTTGTGGCTACTTGCCGCAAGAATACGAGCCTCAAGTGAGGTATCGGCCGGGCTGTGACAGTAAGACTGCCAGGGTTGCCAGGTGCAAGCCGAAAAGTCCTTAAAGTCCTTGTGAGGATGGGGCAGAGTGCGACTACTTCTATGGCCAGCGCCACTGCTACGTCCCCAACCTGGACCATCTGACCCTTGGCAGAACCTTGCAGTGTAGTTTCGTCATAGATTGAAGACTCATCCCTGACATCGCGCGATCTTTAGATCTCACTTTGGCTTTTCCGTTTCCTGACTTTGTTTCCTGTCGTTCGGAATGACTGGTTCCCCTCGTGTCCGGCTCATCCTTCTCATCCCTGACCTGCTCATGACCCCCGTCTCTATGCCACTGCTCTATGACTCTGTGCTTCTGCCAAATTGCGCACGCGCCTGAATTCTGCCAGAACTCAAGAGTGCGATTGGAAGGAGCCCGTCCCACAGCGTGACCGTGCCAGACATCTACATGGACTGGGGTGTTGAAACACGGGATGTGCACACATGATGTCGAAGCCAGATCTTGATTTCAGTACACGCCTGGATCGCGCAGGCACACGGGAGGTTCCCGGGAATCAAGCAAGGTGACCACTTCTGCATGAGGCCAAGGATCCTCTGCAGAATCTTGCAGGAGCAGGTGTTAAGACTCAAGACCCTTCCGCTTGCAGGTGCACTGCCCAAGTGTCCATCCAGAAGGAAGGCAACTACAAGTTCACGACTGCATCAGACGATGGCGACCCGGCTTAGATTCTGCAAGTGCGAAGGAAAGTGGGGGGGGCGAGAGGCAGAGCTAATGCAGAGCATGAAGAGCAGTGTGACCTCTCTGCAGGCTCCTTCATGTACTTGAATGGCCACCGCATCGTGGACAACAACGGCTGCCATGGTGAACGGGAGAGGACGAGCGGCAACCAGTGGCTGACCCAAGGGCACCACCTGATCGGAGTCGACATGTGCGAGAATGCGGGCGGCGAGAACATGAAGCTGCGCTACCAGGGCCCGGACTCCAACAACCACAAGGTCAAGGTGCCCAGCTCGGCCTTGAGGCATGACAAGGCCCTGAGCCCAGCTCGCAGCGGTCTCTCACAGACAGGAAGAGAGAGAGAGAGTATGAGAGAGTATGAGAGAGTATGAGATGAGAGTATGAGAGAGCATGAGAGAGTGAGAGGAGGCAGCTCCCCCCCTCTCTCTTTTTTGCAGGCAGGTCTGGAGTGTTCGTACTTCTACAGCCAGTCGCATTGCTGGGTCCCGAACCTCGGCAGGCTGCTCCTCGCCTGACATTTTCAGAAAGGCTTCTGGGGGGTTAGACAGTTAGACCATCTTGAGCCCAGAATTAAAATTTTTTGTTACGTCCGAGCGCATGGTAAGGCACGCGTCCCACACCGTGGCAGTGTCGGAGGTTTGGATGGACCGGGTTTTCAATCGGGATCGGACCGAACAAGAGAGAAAGAGAGAGAGAGAGATACACATACACACATATACACATACATATATATATGTACATGTACATATACATTCTGATATAGGTTGTTGCATGTGATAGATAGAGGCTGATAAAGGGGGGGTAGCCGCAGATCTTTGGCAACAAGGACTGCGTGGTTCGCAAGCGTGATGCGCACCCCTGGCCTTTGCAGGAGCATGGCCGCTTTCCTGGAATACGGCACAGCGACCACTTCTGCATGAGGTGGGGCGAGCGAGAGAGGAAAAAGAATGCCGTTGGTCCTTGTGATCGTGCGGAAGTGTCAGGAGCGCGTCTCCGAAGGCTCATTACTTGGCAGACTTGGCAGGTGCAGTGGCTACCTCGTCATCAAGAAGCGCGGGCACTATCACTTCACGACCGCCTCCGACGACGGCGCGCTCGGAACACAACAGCAGTCAGCACAGTCTTTTGCGCATCGATAGAGTCCGATGGAGGGGGCACAGTGTTAAGGTGATATGGGCAGGGAGGCAGATCACTTGGGCATGAGAGGCTCACTGCTGTACATCAACGGCCACAAGATCGTCGACAACAACGGCTGCCACGGAGAGAGGGAGCATGGCAGTCACTGGATCTGGCTCAACGCCGGCAAGCACACGCTGGTGCTGGACATGTGCGCCTTGATCGAAACCCAACCCGAAACCCCAAACCCTAAAGCCTATAGACCCTATAGGCCCTATAAACCCTGAGCGACTAAACCATACTAAACCCTGTTTTTCTCAGCCTCTTCGCCGTTGTAGCCCCACAGCCAAGGCGAGGTGGGTGGCGGTGAGGTCTTGAAGCTCCGATACCAGGGCCCAGATACAGGGAACCGCAAGATCACGATACCCAAGTCCGCGCTGCTCAAGCCTGGAAAGGCGCAGATTTAAGAAAAGGGTCTTAGAGGGTGTCCATCGAGGCATTCATGGCTTTCCCCGCGGCCTTCTCTGTGCCAGGCCGCTAGCAACGCGCGGGTGGAGGCCGGGACCCCGGTTTTTGCTAAGTCACTGCAGCCGCGCTGCTCTAGAGGCTCAAGCATCAAGCGTTTGCTTCAGGGGTTGGGGGAGGGTTTCTCCCTAAACCCTAAACCCTAAACCCCAAACCCTAAACCCTAAGTGGCTTCAACACAGGGGGGTGTGAGAGCATGGTTGGCAATCCCCCCCCCCCCTTCCCCCTTAAAAGGGCATGGACACGGTGACCGCAGACTTCCGGGAGTTCGGCACGCTGAAGAGCGGCAGCCGCGTGGCAGAGCTGGGCCTACCTCTTGGTACTTTAAGGCTGCCTCTAGAAGATATATATCTCAATATAGGCAATGAGAGCCCAGAAGGAGTTTTTTGTTGCTTGCCCCAACTGAACTCACATCGGTTTCGCATCCCAGAGGCGTCTCACAAAACACCGCGCGGGTGTGGCTTTTTAAGTATTTGGGTGGCCAGTGGGCACATGCTGCTTCTAGAGCGCATGCTTCTATTGCTTGAGATCGAAGGCTTGGAAAGAATTATTGGGGTGTTCAGGATAGGTGGAAGATGGCCTCCAGGTTGCTCGAGCAAGGACATCCCACAAGCCCTTTCAAAAGTGCACATGGGACAAACGGGGGTTTTCTGCTTAGGCTGCGAGCCTGCCAAAAAGAGGCTCGAACCCTAGAGCCTTTGCCTCACTTTCACTGTACCTTTGGGGGAGAAGCCTCCGCCATGGCACTGGCAGTGCTTCCGTTGATTCCACTGCTCCTGGCCGAGCTGGTCGGTTCGAGTCGGCCGGAGGACATGTCACGCCACTGCGCCCGTAATTCCGGGCCGCCCGCTTTTTAACAAAAAGAACCCTCCCACAGCCTTTTCAGGAGGCTTGCGGGGTGGACGCGGCTGCCATGAGCATGCTGCAGCTGGAGAAGGCCCCGGCGCGCGCGTCATTCAGTTGTTTCGGGCATGCACATGGCGTGAAGGTTTTAAGGGATTAACTTGCAAGGTCGCGGAGTCGAAGGTCTCTTTCAGCGTGCGCCACCCACCGTCCATGTGCAGGCCCAGGTGCAGCGGCAGCAGGAGTGCGGTCACCTTCTCATCGACAAGTGCGACCCAGAGGCCAATGCCTTATGCGCGAATAACTGCCGGTTTCACACGCACCGAGACGACTGCTACCGGCCTATCCCGGACGTGTTGGCCGAACATCCTGGGGTAGATGGCTATTGCTACTTCAACTGACCCATGCCAACGTTAAGCATCCGTTGAATTGATTTTGGTTGATTTGGTTGAGCCCTCAGAACATCTCCGTGAGCAGTACTAACTAGACGTAAGCATATCTATCTGTCTATATATATATATATATATGTTTTTGGCTCCAGGGGTGAACCCGGCCCCTGCGTTTTGGCACTTTTATTCTGCACGCGACGTCGCGTCCCTCGTGCATGTCGACACGCTCCAGGGGCGAAGGGTTTATTTGCTATTTCAGTGTTGTGGTGCTGTCCACAAAAATACCCAAGAAACCAAAACCACAAAAACCAAAAAAACCAAAACCAAAAAAAACAAAAAAACCAAAAAAACCATTATTCAGGAAGTCTCCCTGTAAGAGTTCCTAGGAAATGGTGTTTTTTAGTTTTTTTGGTTTTTTTGGTTTTGTTTTTTTTGGTTTTTTTGGTTTTGGTTTTTTTGGTTTTTTTGGTTTTGGTTTTTTTGGTTTTGGTTTTTTTGGTTTTTCTACTGTCCCGTGTATGCAGATTTAGTTGTATTTTAGTCTACGCCCTAGGAAATACGCTATATTGCACACCGAGTTTGCTTGCAGTGCAGCTGGGTGACTTGAGACAAGGCGAAAAAGGGTAGGTCACTGGGGGGGGGGGTACCATATAGCTACCCCCTCCCCCCCCAGCGACCTACCCTTTTTAAGCCTTTTTAGGCTTTTTTAACAAAAAACAACGAAGAAGGCCCAAAAGTCGCGTAGTTCATCACCGGGTAATGAAGGACAGTACTGGGACACCCACCTCACAGACTCCAATAAGCCAGCATTGGAATAATCTACCTTTTGAATCTGAAGCGGACAATGCTGGTTTAGATGATTAGATCTGTGTTTTTTTCTATGCAAATTGTGCGTTTAAAGGGCAACTAATGTTTTGTTGAGCAACTAGTTTATTTATACAATTGTGTTTGTACGAGGCAAAGTATTAATTAAACACTGAAACATTTTTCTTGATTCTATGCGAATTTAACTACTAGAGTAATTATTAAGCAAAGAGCCCAATTTGACTCAAGTGAATACTATTTAAAGGAGCATACTCAACCAAGATACGAAATAGACACCATTCTCAACCAAAATATGGCAAAGTGTAAAGTGCAAATAATGCTTTGTTGAGCAACTACTGTATTCATACAATTGTGTTTGTACTAGGCAAAGTATGCTCTCTGAAAAGTCCACTGAAATACTTTATGTTTACATATTTATGAATCGTTTGTATTTTTGAAAGAATTATTTTATGCGAATTTAGCTACTAGAGTAATTATTAAGCAAATACCTCAATTTGACTGAAGTGAATACCATTTACAGGACCATACTCAACCAAAATACGAAAGAAGCACCATATTCAACCAAAATATTGCAAAGTGTGGTGCTTTGTTGAGCAACTAATGCATTGAAACGGCAAATAGTGCTTTGTTGAGCAACTAATGCATTGAAACGGCTGGGTTTACACCAGGCAAAGTATTATTGAAATACTATCTGCAAAGTCAAATGAAATACCTTATGTTTACATATTCATGAAACATTTTATATTGTTGAAGTATTCATTCTATGCGAATTTAACTACTAGAGGAATTCTTAAGCAAATAGCCCAATTTGACTCAAGTGAATACTATTTAAAGGACCATACTCAACCAAATACGAAAGAAACACTAACGGAAATGGAAGCGGTTCTACCTACATAACAATGAAACAAAGATTGCTGAAGTATTCAATAAAGACCACTTATATACTATGTCTGAAAAGCACAATTTGCATAAGCAAGCTTAAAAATGCACAAGAATGGAAATAGACGCGGTTCTACTTACATAACGATGAAACAAAGATGTCTGAAGTATTCAATAAAGACCACATATATACTCTGCTTGTCTCTATCCGCAGCCATGAACACATCCAAACGCGTGGTTTCGTTTCGTGTACTTACGTAAAATACTAAAACGCAGGGGCCGGGTTCACCCCTGGAACCATGTTTTTATATGTTGTTTATATATATATATTATATTTATATTTGTATTTATATTTGTATGCATACATGTATCAATATACATACATACATACATACATACATACATACATACATACATCAGAATCCACATTGGTCCTAAGACACCGCCTTCTGGGTGGCGTACGCGGGGCCGGTTCCGCACTACGAGCTGGAGGCCGTGGAGGGCATACTGGGCCTCCGCGGCCCCTTCTACAGGGGCCTCCACACAGGTCCCGTTCTCACCTACAACTTCGAGGCGCCAAGAACATGCGCATGTGAAGCTGAAGGCTAAAGTTAGCAGCTTGGTATAGAGAAGTCTGCCCAGGGCGTGGAGAATCTGACGACCCAGATGGACAGTCCCCACTACAGCTACGACGACCTTTATGCGCACCTGGGTCCAAATTTACTGGGGAGGAATCACCGTAGACGCTGGCCGCGCATGCCCATGCTGCGAGCTTTCTTGTGAGCTTCACGCTTTTAGCTTCGCTGTAGGCACCCAAGCCCTAGATGTTCGGACCTTCACCACTTGAAGCGCTCAAGTCTAGCATTGATGGGCCCTGTGATTCAGAAGCTGCGCAGCACACTCGACAATCCCAACACGGAAGGGCCTGTGTGTTCCACTTTCCACAGGGCACGATCACATTTGTTTTGTGCGGGCCCCCTCTGTCCGAACTCAAGTTTCTCGGCCAGGTAGTTCAGGAGCTGCGTGGTATGGTTATTGACCCAGAAGCGAAGATGTTGGGTGAGCAATGTTAGAGTTTGGGGGTGGCCGAGCCGCAACCCCAAGACCCGATTGTAGCCCTGAACCCTGCCAAGTGCCCCCCTTTTCCCATCACTTCGAAGTCTTTCATGTGGTTGGTAGCAGGAGATCAGAGATCTTTCTGCTGGTCCTAAAACCGTGCAATGCCCACTCTGAGACCGGGGACCAAGCCCCCACTGATTTAGCTACCCTTCCCCCCCCCCCCCCCCAGCAAAGCCCGCGCACTCTGTTCTCCCTTGTGTTTCGGGGGGCAGATGCAACTCAAGTCACTCGAATTGGGTGCTGAGGTACTCCCTGGGATTTCTGCAGGGACAAGGTCTTGATCCAGAGTGGATGAAGAGCCCTGGCGAATCGGATTTCATCTTGCACTTGATGCGACCTCCTGGCAGAACTCAGGAACAGCTCCCTGTGGATTTCTTTGTCGAAGCAGAAATGCGACGAGATTCAGGCCCAGCTGTGTGCACTTCTCGGACGTTCTGGACGGCGCATGCAATCAGGTGGCCGGCGAAGACACAACAGGGAAGCAACAAGAACAACACACGCATGGTAAAACACATCTCAAAAGAAGACCACACACAAAACCCGGAAGCAACTGATGTGAGTCCCCCTCTTCCCCCATCTTTAAGCTTCCATGAGACTTCCTGTGCTGCGCCAGTGGAATCTAAAATTTTGTTGTTTCAGAACTCCACAGCTTCAGATTGGAGAGGCCACTTACAACTTCTCCAAGGAAGAGTTGGTGTTAGCTGACTGGCTGGACCGGAATATGGTGATCTCAGCTATGCCTCTCTCATTGGATTGGGGTGATCGGGGATCCGAGCTGTTTTCATGTTCACATGGCTGAGTAGCGAGCAGCCCTCAGGCTTGCGCAAGGACCCTTAATCACCGAGGAAGAGAGAGAGAGAGCGAGAGAGAGAGAGAGAGAGGGAGAGGGAGAGGGAGAGGGAGAGGGAGAGGGAGAGGAGAGTGGAGAGGGATAGGGAGAGGGAGAGGGAGAGGGAGAGGGAGAGGGAGAGGGAGAGAGACGGAGAGGGAGAAAGAGAAACAGAAAGAGAAAGAGTAAGAGTAAGAGAAAGAGAAAGAGAAAGAGAAAGAGAAAGAGAAAGAGAAAGAGAAAGAGAAAGAGAAAGAGAAAGAGAAAAGAGAAAGAGAAAGAGAAAGAGAAGAGAAATAAGAAGAGAAAGAGAGAGTGAGCCCATGCCCCCAAGAAAGAAAGAAAGAGAGAGAAAGAAAGAGACAGAGAGAGAGAGAGAGAGATGGGAGCGTCCCACAAGGCACCAAGCATCATGCCAAAGGATCCGGTCAGGGGCGTGGATGCCTGAAAGCAAGAAAGGAAGAAAGAACCGACTCAGTGACGATCCCTGCGCGCCCAGTGCGCGTTTGTCAGGGGGACCTTCCCTGGCCTTCATGCCCCGCAGAAGAAGAAAAGAAATAGAGAGAGAGAGAGAGAGAGAGACAGAGAGAGAGACAGAGAGAGAGAGAGAGAGAGAGAGAGAACCGACCAGCGGGCCAGCGCCGCCGGGGCCTCCCTTGTGGGTCTTCGCTGAGAAGAAGAAGAAGCGCGGGGCCTAATGAGGCTGTTCTCTCTCTGTCGCTCTGATCACTCTCTCGCTCTCTGTCTCTGTCTCTGTCTCTGTCTCTCTTGCTCTGATCTCTCTCCCTCCCTCCCTCCCTCCCTCCCTCCCTCTCTCTCTCTCTCTCTCTCCCTTTTCGCGTGAGAGCCGAGGACCATGTGCAGCGCCGGGATGGATGGGTCACTCTTTTCAGCCGAGATCAAAGCGGAGGCGCCCAAGGGTCCGGATTCCGAGGATTGTCGGGTGACCCGACTGTCCCGGTACATGTCCCTTGCGCCACCAGGAACCCAGCATCTTGAAAAACCAGCTTGCAGAGATGATGCAGCGCCAACCTGCCCTAAGATTGCCCCGAAGGCCTGCCACCTGAGCTTCCCTTGTGTGAGGCAGGCTACCGAAATGCGACGGATTGCCAGCCAGTGACGCACCGCGAGTTTGCCAAGCATCACTATGCCGCGTAGTTCAAGCTGGAGAGGGGCGAAGAGATCCCAATCCGATTCAAAGCCTCTAAGACCCGTACACCCTATAAACCCAGGACACGTTTTGAAGTGTCACTTCCATGTTCCTTTGCGGGAAACTTCCAAGTTTCCGGATGCCGCTCAGGTCAAGTGTATGCTGGGCTATCGGAACTCTGCCGCCGACATGGCGTACCTGAACGCTCGTGCCACGTGAAAGTCATAAAGTTATCAACGCCAGGGTTTAGGGTTTAGGGTCTAGGGAGTTAAGAGTGGATATGCTGCTGTAGCTTGGACAGCACAGAGGTGCCTGTCTCCTGGAGGGCAACCACATCGGGCACTTCTCCGACTGCCCCTACTCTCCGCCCGTCGACTTCTGATTCTGAGGGCGCATGTGTCGGCAGTTTGCCCCGCCCTCCTCAAGAAAAGGCCGAAGGAAGAAACACCTGGCTTTATGACGCAGAGCTCCCAAGACAGAAACCCCCTGAGTGGCTCCGGTAGATGTGAAGCCCAGGGTCACGGAGCGACGGAGCACGTGCTGTGCCAACAAAAAGAGCCTGGAGAGAGAGAGAGAGAGAGAGCACTCGGGCGATGACGCCCGGGGGCTTCGGCCTCCACGCCCTCCGAAAGAAAGAAAGAGAGCACTTGTACATGCACCGGCACCTTCTCCTTGCAGAGACGCCCACCTCCACTTGGCCACAGCCTCTTAGATTGGCCTGAAACCTGAAGATGCAAAGTGCAGAGAGACGTTCGCAAGGAATGATCGGGAGTGCCGCGTGCTGTGCTTTCGCCTTGAGATCCCATTCCTTCCGCTGAGCCCATGAAGAGCGTCATCATTCTATTGAGTAGCGCTCATCACTCAGTTATTTTTGAGAGGCCTCAACGGACGATGATCTCCAAAGAAAAGTCGAAGTCGGTGGGAGCTGATATGAACGGTTTATTTCTTTTTTCTACAATACGGAGCCCCTAGATTCGCTTTGGTACCCCAACAGGGATTTAGAAGCGATGGCTACAGCATTCCTCTGCTTAGCTGTGGCTAGGTGCCGAATTGCTCGGCCCCTGCTGCCCCTACAGCTGTCCATCTAAGAAATGGTCATGAGCAAGCATGCCGAGAAGATCCATTGCCAGATCTACTGTGATGACGTGCTGGTCGTAGATGCCGCTGGCCTGAGATGATCAGATCTTGTGTCGAGTTCAGGGATGGTATGTCTAGGATGCTCGGAATTAGGGGGAGGCTTGGACGGAGGAAACTGCTCTGCAAACTCCCCAACCAGTCCTTATTCTTGCCTGGCTTTCTTGAAGATGCTGGACGGCAACAAACCGTGGGTTTCCGGAAGAGACTGCGTCACCGATGATTTTCTAAAGCTGCTTGTAGGACACGCTCTGTACAGCTCACGTGGAAACTTACGTTGAGACTTGAAACAAAAGCTGCTGCAAGCGACCGCAGGTGTACAAGCACAGCATCGGCAGCCATGATCACGAGGCTGAGATGGCTGCCAGCACTTCAAGGGTGGAGCTGTCGAGGAGAACTGCAGTTAAGATTTACGTAGGCAGGCCGTTGCCACGAATCAGCATCTCATCCAGATGCATGTCTGACACCTCTTCCATGCATGCATCGGGCTATTTGGGGGGTAAATGGCCTTCTTCTTGATCCTCAACCCAGGTGCGCACCTGAATTTGCGCAGCTAAGGTTTCCAGACATATACTGGTGTTGGGCTGTTGGTCCTGTTGGGGCTGCCGCCCCTACTTGGTGTCTTTCGTTTGTCCGTCGCCCTTTTTGGATTCGGTGGTCTGGCATGAGAACTCATGCAGCTCTGGACTCGTCGCACTTAGCTCCGCTTCAGAAGTCAAGTCGCGCGGCGGTGGACTCGGCCAAGTCAGCGGCACAACCTGCAGGGACTCCTTTCTGCCCAAGCGCCATTCAAACTTGTCTGAGCCGTCGTGAAACCAAGTAACACCCGAGTTCGCCCCCCCCAGCAGCAGGTGAGCATCCCGGAGATCTGCAAGGGGGCGGCCCGGAAGGTTACCCTGAAAGGAGGCGGCAACAATGGAGGCCATCGGCTTTACTGGTTTTGCAATTCATCTTCGGAAGCCCTGGTCAATGCTTCACATACCCAATCGAGAACCAACCATGCTCCTTCTGAGGCTGCTTTTCAATGGCCACACAATAGCTCCCAATAGCTCGCATACCCGTGTCGAGAATCCGCCCGCGGCACAGCTCCTGCAGAATCGCAGGAACCTGTGGCTTCAAGGGCGACAGCCTGGAGGTGACGCGTGGTTTGCTATATCTAAAACGGGTTTAGGGTCTTGGGTTTATAAGGTTTGGGGTTTAGGGGGTTTAGGGTTTAGGGTTTAGGGTGTAGGGAGGTTTGCTGGCAGCTTCGGGCCTTGCGCTTTGGGAGTGCGCCTAGCTAGTCACCAAGCTCTCCGTCCCATCCAACTCTGGCTCCGATGGCGAATGGAACTGTAAGAACCCCCCCCTCCCCAAAAAGTGACCTAAGCACTTGTTGTAAGCCCATCTGCACCCCCGGAGAATTCGTACCGCCGCTGCGCCACCTTCCAGGTTTTCAAGTTCTTGCCGGCGAAGACCCTCACAAAAAGCGGCCTGGTCTCTCTTAGACAGGGGGCCTTTCTGAGACCGTGGTGGCCGTGGTGAGGTACGGGTGCGAGAGTCCAGCGTCTCACAAAACAGAAACTGCCAGAACCCTGACAACTCGTTCTTGTTGCGTGAGGTCAGGTGAGCACCATCGGGGACACCGCTCACGCCTGCCGAGCTCGCGGCTCAGGGGGTTTATAACGGGTTTAAGAGCCTTGAGCCGCTTTGTAGCATGGCTCCCTAAATGGGGAAGAAACCGAGCTCAAAGCGTTGAACACCTTTGGACCGCTTTGCCTGTGGGTGGGGGGGGGCCCGGAAGGGGGGAGTACGATGAAAAGTCGCTCCAGCTTCGATTCCAAGTGCTCCAGTTGGAAGGTCGAAGCTTCGAAATACAGGCTGCGTGATCTGTGCCGCGAGACAAGTAAAGAGCGGCTGCCGTGAGGTAGGTGGGCAGGCGTTCAATTTAGGACGCTCTCCTACAACAGCCCCCTCCAGCAAAACGGCGCAGAGAGCTGCGTTTGTATGAACCTGAGGCAGCTTACGCCGCGGACGGCCAAGTGACCCTCAAAGTCGATGCGCCGCCTGTCTTAGCATCGAACTTAGGGACTTAGGGCAAAGTTTATAGGGTTTGGGGGACGTGTGTGTCTGTGTGTGCGTTTCATGGACCACTTCGCTCCTCCCCTCCAAGCTTGTAGGATTGGTTAGGGTGGGGGGGGGGGGTTGGGTTTACAGGGTTTACAACTCAGGAATGTGTGTGTTGAGATGGGGCTCATCACGGCAACGACGTTGCAGTTCAAGGATCAAGGATCAAGTGCGGTTACGTACTGCCCTGCTACAGCAGCTTACAGCAGCCATCAGTAGATAATTGTGTTTCGTATGGAATTTTCCTCTACGCGGGGGGGGGGGGGGGACACGAGACGAGAAGTTCCTTCGGCAGGTTCGGTGAGATTGCGCCCGGCAACAAGGCGGAATGGCCCGGTTGGGCGTTCTCACTTAGGGGGCTCTTCTTGAAGGTTTGGGGTTTAGGGTTTAGGTTTAGGGTTTAGGGTTTAGGGTTTAGGGTTTAGGGTTTGGGGCTGACAGGCCGAGAGGGCATTTAGGCTTCCGGAGAACAGCCTCTTCAACCCAATCTCACACGGACTCATACGTTGGCATGTGATGTCTGAGACTCCGCTCTCGGACCTCAGGTGTGGGGTTGAGGGCTTGCAGCTCTTTCACCCCTGTGCGGCAGGTAGATTTCGGCCATCATTGGAAGGCCAAGTGTGAGGCCCCCGCTGGTCAGCATTTCGATCTGTTGCACCATCTGTTGCACCATTTGTTGCACCTCATTCTTGCGCAGCCACCGTTTTGACAAGTGCACGGAGAGGTCCATTGCAATGGACACAAGCAGACGGTGTACAGCGGCCGTCGGCGCCACAGGCAGCATGGGGATTCGTCCGACTGTTGGTGCTGCAGTTGGGTTCGGACACGGTCAGGTCGAATGGATGGGGAGTTCATTGTCCTAGTGGTGGTTTGCAGGTCCTTCTTGTGCTGTGAGCCGCGCAGGAGTCTCAAGACCTTCCACATGTCCAAGCAATGCATCGGAGCAACAAGCATTGCGCCTGGGCTCCTGAACACGTGCAACGGGCGGGTGCCTATGACAATAAGTAACTTACGTAGCTACGAACCACTAAACTGGGAAACGACAAAGCTACGGGTAGTTAGCTACCTGTGGTTCATGGCGAAGTTGATTCCATTCCGCTGGCGGGCCTTGGTTTTTTGTTACTGGAGAGTTATGAAGCCATGAGGGGTTAGGGTGGGATTGCAGCCGTGTGGCGCCCACAGTCGGACTAGGGGCTGAGGGCTGAGCCTCTGTGGCATCTGCTCAAGACACTGTACTGGCAGCAGGAGCTCAACATAGCTCAACCCTCAAAATCCTAAACGCTGCCCCAGGCCCCCACCCCGTCACTAGGTTGCAGAACCGGCTCGACTCGAAGCGCAGCTTGCCCAAAACGCTCTGAGCAACGAATTGAATAGGCAAGCAGCAGCATTCCGGTTTCGTGGTCGTGCCAGGTGCAAGGACCCTCCAATCAAAAGACGCAATTTGGAACAACCACAACCCGAAACCCTAAACCGTGGCACAGTCGAAGGCTTTTTCCCCAAATGTGCCCAGGGCACAACCCTGGTCAGCTAGGCCGGTGGCAACAAACACTGCAACCGATCAGTTTTCTGAAGATTGCTGAGTCGGCACAGGTACAGCACACTGTGTTTTTTTTTCATGGGCGACTTGTCTCGCAACATAGGGCGGCAGCTACGAAGCGAATGCCGCACCTTTAGAGCACAACAGCGCAGAGACTTATGCTCTGCCATCCTCGGACCCCGTCTCGGAAAGACACCGTTCTGAGAAACACAACACTGAACTCTCGGCTCGCTCAAGGCAGAGCAAAGACTAGGCGCCCTTATACCGGAAACCCCTCCTGAAGGTGTTGAGGGGCGGCGGGCACTGTGGCGGCTGCTCAGAGATGGATGGAGAGAGAGAATGGTCAGTGGCCCGAGAGTTCCCTCAAGGCCTTAGAGTTCTCCAAAAGCCCTTAAATTCTTCTTTCCTTGAGGAGGAGACTCCTCGCAACAACGCCTTAAAACCCTTAAAGCCCCAGAGTTAGAGTGGACACTTGCGAAAGATTTGACACGTGTAATTGTGTGAGCCCGCTAAGAGCCCCCTAAACCCTCGGCCTTCTCTCAGCTCAACACGCCCAACTTTTTTGTGAGAGCCCAGCCAAAACAAGTCCGAAGCTTCAGGAGAGTCTCCGAAAACCCTAAACCCCAAGCCCTGAACTCAAAAACGTCTTCTCTCTTAGGCTGCAAGATCGAGAAAGGGCAGCTGAAGGTCTCCCCCTTCCCGGTGCATCCGTCGAAGGCTCTTCGGCCCCCCCACGAGTTCTTTTGGGGGATTCAAGGTTTAGGGTTTAGTGTTTAGGGTTTAGGGTTTGAGGCGAAGTTCAGGCGTCTCTGAGTCTGTGGTGGTGAGAACACACTAGGGACCCTGAAGAAGTTTCCCAAAGTGCTGCGCTCAAGGCATGCACACAAATGCCGGTGTTTGCAAACGTGCGCACGTTTCCATCTGAAGAGTGCTGTCACCTGTTGGGTGTCCGGGTGCTGAAATCCCTCCCCCCCCCCCCCCCCTGCCCAACCCCAACGCGCCGCTGAACAAAGAAGTGTGCAGAGACGACCCCCCCCCCCCATGTAAGTTATCTGATATCTGCCTAAGATATCCAGAATCGCCCGCAACGCAACGCGGAGAGGGAAAACCTCGGGCCCTGAATAGGGGATTCTACCATGCAGAGGATCAGCAGGATTTTTTGTTGTTGCTGGAGTTGTCTTTCGGCTGTCGGCTCCTCCGAGGTCACATTGCTGAACATGACTTGGATGGTTTGCCCCTTCATTGCGTCCATGGTGGTATCCCAGAATTCCTTAGGTGGTCATCGGGGCCAAGAAGATCGTTGCCTGGTTCAAGAGCGAGCATGCAGGTGCGCCTGCCGCAAATCGGAGCCCTTCTGAAATTGACTGGGGCCGTGGTTTTTCTCACGAAGGCGTCTTTAGGTTGTCTTTGGCTGGATATGTGCGTTGGCTCAGGGCTCAGGGTGTCTGGATGTTTTTTGATCCTGTATGTATGTTTTGGAGTGGCAGGGAACGGTGCATACGTGATTCTTTGGCATGCATCTCTTCCCGAAATCAGCTCAAGCCTGTGCTCCAATTCTTCTACTACCTGAAACTTTTGCAGGAGCCTATCGGATTGCCGATAGCAGCCCCTTCTCATCGCACATGTATCCAATTCTTGTCAGCTACCGCAACAACACTCACTCAGCCAACTAGACCCCAGGATTTCCCACGAACCCTGCCCTGTCCAGGACCAACCTGGAGAAGCAGCCGCCCGCCTTGCCATGGACGATGTTACTCTTCTCCTCGTTGTTTCTCCGGTTCTGTTCAAAAAGGAGCATAAGCAGGAATTCTACCGGGGACTGTAGAAAGCGTTTGTGCGGTTTGATGTTACAGGGTCTTCGTCTACTTCCTTCCCAGTGTTTCTCTTTGATTTTGAGGTCTGGCAGTTTTTTGAAGTACATATTGTTCTTCTCACATAACATGTGTATATCTATATATATATATATATACACGTACACATATATATATATATAGTTGCAGTTGGATGAGGAGGGGGCAAGAGAGGCTTAGAGATGTGAGTCTGAAAGTTGCGCAAAGTGGAATTCTGTACGCCTCTTTGAGCCCGGAGTGTGGAAAAGATTGCCGTTTGAACGCTTCTGCTCGGGGGCTTCAGTTCCTTGACCGAAGGAGATTCTGACGTCTGGAAGTTTAGCTTGGGATGTTGCCCCTTATACTAACAGTCCTGAATCTTACTGGCTCAAAACCCAACTTTTCAACTTTTGGGCTTCTTGTCATGTAGTAGCTTATTCTGAAAGTTTCAACTTTCATTTCCTTGGGTTTTGGGCCAGTAAGTAATAGGGATCTTAATGGGGATGTATTGGGAACATCCCAAAGAAGAGCTTGGGATGTTCCCCCTTATACTAACAGTCCTTAATAGGGATCTTAGTAGGGATCTATTGGGAACATCCCCCGAAGTTGAGCGTAGGCTTGGGGCTTGCCCAGGCATTGGGGAGTTCACTGCCTCGGCGCGGCGGCGCGTCAACGTGGCTGAGACTTTCTGGAGGGCTCCCTGGGTGTTTAGGGTTTAGGGTTTAGGGTTTAGGGTTTAGGGAGCCCTGAAGCAAAAAGGGCTTAGGGTTTAGGGTTTGTGGGCTCTCTTGAGGTCCTCTCCAGTGACGCGTCGAACCCGAAGAGCAGCCCTAAACCCGTACGCACCGATGAGGTGGTGGCCTATACAGCCCGTGGATACGGTGCCAAGGCTCCGATTCGCTACATCCAAGGCGGGGAATTTGGGTGCCTCATGGGAAGTGGGGAGTGTAGGGTTTCGGGGCCGTAGAGGGCCGTAGGTATGTCAAGCGTCGTCGTCCCTGGGATAAGCATCCCGCAAAACCCTCAACAATGCCCCCTCAGACCGAAACCAGGCTTGACCAGTGATACGTTTGACTTCGGGAAGATTCTGCGCGAACACTACACAGCCGCCTGGCCTGTCTTCCAAAGCTCTGCCGATTTGCTGTTTAGGTAGGCCCCTCATACTGGTTGCTTTGAGATACAAATTGAAATGTTTAAAGTTGCACAGACTGGATGCCCTCTTGCGAGTAATCTCAGCTCAGATTTGCTCCGTGACCCGCTACACCTCAGCAGCGTCGGCAAACAGGATCCTCTCAGGAGCACTGAGCAGGGCTGATCCGCGACATTTCTCAGAAATTCTGCCCTTGGTGTCTCTGCACGTGGTAGGGCTAGCGACATTTTCTGTGAGCGTGGGCAGCCGAGCCTCAAAAACACCCGCAACCGATGCAGGAAGCAAGAGCAACCTCCTTGTGGGACACCATGCCGAAGGGGTCGGCGTGGTCTACGCGGGTGGCCGCGTGACATTCGAGTGGGGGAGCTTCTTAATGGGCTTTCAACTTTCAAGGCGGCGTCGCGATTGTAAGCAGGTTTTGAAGCAGACTTTCCGTGAGTGCCGGCTTGAAGATCCCGAAAGCCCCCCCCCCAAACTCCCTGAAACCCTGAGAGATACCCTGAGCCCAGTTCGACCCGTGCAAGCCAAGGCTGGCAGACCAACAGGGGGCTGCGGAAGGGGAACACCAAGCCCTGCCACCCAGAACAGCGGTTTCTGGTTGGTTGTCTCAAACCCAAGGGTGCACAGCTCATGGTTGCACATTGAAGATGATAGTCATCCCCCAAAAAAACCCCTAAACCCTCAACTCCTAAACCTAATGGTCGAGCAACGGGTGTAGTCCGTGCAGTGCGTTTTTCAGACAGCTAGGCAGGTGACAAACAACAAATTGGTTTAGCTTCCCATATCGTTGAGGGGAGTTGGGCATACTGTTGTATACTTTTGTGACGGGGCAGATGTTGTTGGATTCGCCGAGTTGGAGCCTGGGTGCCCTCCCCGCCCTTCCCCCCTGCTCCCAAATGTCAGAGGCAGAGAGAGCGAGAGAGAGACAGAGAGGAGACAGAGAGAGAGAGAGATGGCAACCCCGGCAGAAGAATTGGGGTTGAGGCTGGGCCGCATGCCATTGATTGAAGGCCGGTTGCAAAGAATTCGTCCGTATCTCACATGATCTCATGACCCGACTGGACTTTCCATTCCGCACCTGCCCTTTGCCCCACCGCCCAGGTGGATCACAATTTGTACTTCCCCGGGGGCCAAGTACGTCTACGTGGACGGTGGGGGGGGGGGTTGAGTTTAGGCTGTGCAAAGATAGGAGTCGCGTGCGGAGGTTCGTTGACAGCATCATGCATGGAAGAACCTGAGCGCTCTCTTGCTGAAGCTGCGTTTGGATGAGTCGCAGTTGTAAAAGTGAGGATGCTTGCCGACGTTGGCCAACAGACAGGTCAACAACAGTGAGCAGAGCTCGACAAAATTCCATTTTCCAAGCTCACCTCACCGTTGATGTAGCAGTAAACAATTGTAAGCTTCAGTATGCCTAGACTGCTGAACCACGCTACAATAATCTGCCATTGATCTCGCTGTCCTTCACCTTCATTGGCTCAATGGGCCGGTTCCCGTATTTGAGCGTGGAGTGCGGATGGGTCTGCAGTGGTCCGTGAGATGTGATAACTCCAATACTAGTCGGGACTGTGCTGATTGCTTGGATTCCGCAACGCGACGTAATTAGATGGAGAAGTCGTGTTTACGGCGGCCGCTCGGGAAGAATCTGAGCTGGGATTCGGGTAGGCTATTGTAGTCCATGAAGGTGTGGATGTCGGAACCCAGAAGACGGATGGCCACCTGGCAGCATGTAGGGAGGATGCGCTGCTCTAGGGCAAGCTCTGCTGGTTCCACGAAGTCAATTCAGCGAACGCTGGGGTTGGACGAAGAGAATTCGTACCGCCGCAGGCTCGAGGCCTTGTGGCTTTTCGCAACACTGCTGAACAACTGCCCAAGCGCGTGCAAGTTGTGCCCCGTGCCGAGAATACGTGGACCAGCACCTCATGATCAACGGCGGCGCGTTCCCGAACGAAAAGTCGAACTGGGCTGCTGCCCGGTTGCAAGAACCATCCCACTCTCAGACCCGCCAAGTCCCCTTCGGAGCTGCTCTGCCACAGGGCAGTACACTAAGAGACTAAGAGAAGCAAACATCCTTACAACTTCTGCTCCGAGCACCATGCAGGTCGCAGAGCTGATCACGTGGAACTACATCCTCACCAGGCTCGGCGTGGACATGTTGGATATGAAGCGGGAGTGAACGGAGCGTCCGGAGCGAAAGCTGGTACCCCTGGTATTTTCTACAATGCCCTACAGGGGCAAAGTGCAGAAGCCAAGGTCCTGACAGGAGGAGAGCTCCGGTACTACAGTGAGTGAGAAATCGGGAAGACCTGTTCGGAGAACAGGGGTGTGAGCAAAATGAGCAACGACGCACCAGACTAAGGGAACGCAGACCGACGAATATCCGAAACCAAATGAGGCAGCAGAGAGGTGCAACAGTTCCGTCCGCTGTGGCTTTGGGGGCTTAAGTGCTTTATAAGTTCGAACATGCTGAAGGTTGAGGGCATGTCGAGCTTTCAAAGGGGCGCTTAGGCTTGAGTTTGTTTTCTTGGGGCTTGTTTAAGAGTTCAGCAAGTTACCGTGGGTTCTGATTCGACTTCGGTCCAGGAAGCAGATGAAAGAGGCATCCACGCGACCTGGTCTGAAGAATTGGCGATCCTTCGGATGTTCAGGTGAACGGTTGGGGTAGAATTCAAACTGCGGAAGAGTTGTTCTCAAACGCTGACCTTCCGCAGAAAAACAGAAGTCTAGCATCCATATAGCCCCCAGCGCGACAGCACCGTGGCCTTGCCCACAAGTCCTGAACCAGTCGCGAAAACATGTAAGCAAACTGCAAGCATGGCATGGCTTGCCAGCTTTTGGCTGCCATCTGGCAGAGGCTTAGACTCAGATTTCCGCGCTTCTCTCGAGGTACCTCATGAAGAAGCTCATGGTGGGTGGTGAAATGGATACATGCGTCTTGCTGGCAACACCTGGGGCTGCTGGGATTCTTTCTCTCGTGTTTTTGTTGCGGAGCGAGCTGAGAGATTGGGTTTCGAAGCTGGGGACGGAGAGGCTCTGGGCGAGAACTAGGCGTGATCACGGTGAATGATGTGATCTCCGCGTATGAAGAAGGGGCGAGTGGGTTTTGGCTTGTGTGTCTGTTGAAGTCCTCCTTGATACTCGTGACGATGACATCATGTAATTAAAAAAGACGATGAAATCGGTACAGAACGGTACAGCAAGCGAGCGGGTTGTGAACATGCCTGTCGGATAAGTATTGCGTTACTACACACGTTGTTTGATGGAGAGCCTGCTAAACCGTAGCTGCCAGCCGACCCACTGTGACTTCTACGAACCTTGCCGGCCTTAAGTCCTAAAAGCCCTAAAGCAAGGCAAAGTGGTGATGAAGAAGCCGGAGCACTGGAAAGATGCCACGGATGCGCAGCGCTCCAGTGACTTTGCCTGGCTTTCGGGGGGGAGTTTAGGGTTGAGGGCAGCATAGGATCTCGCATGAAGGGCCACATCGGCTACATAGGGTTGCGGCATAGTCGTTTTCAGCCAGGTTCGGTCAGGTACTTTAAGGGCACCTGTTTCTAGGGTTCTTGCGGCTCCACAAGTCGCGAGAATCCGGCGCATGACGGCATGCGAGGTCGAGGCTAGTGTTGAAGGCCCCAAAGGCCGCACACGCACGCATGAAGCCACAAAGAGGACCGAAGGCAGCTTCGGGTAACCCTTGAACTCGGGGTTGACTTGGAGTTCCAGCAAGCTTGTCCGATTCCGGGTGGTACAGGGATGACGGGAGAGGGGTGCCATAAATTGCGCTACCTCTGGCCACACGCCGTCAACGTGAGAAGGTCCAGGCAAAGCAGGGGGGATGCACGATAGTAGGGGATACCCGGGTCCTTATGACAAAAGGATCCTACTAGTTGTACAATTTACACCTCCATGTGGTTGTAACTCACGACCTGCCAGGAGCATCATATTCCACATTGTCGTGGTGGCGCCACCGCTTGCAGAAGGTGAAGTTCCTCTGCCGGCCCAGTTCAGGGGATGTCTAAGTCGTGTGAAAGGTTTCATGGTTGAACTCGCAGTATGGCCCGGCTTTGATGTTGCTTCACTTGAGGGCTTGAGTGCAGGCTTGAGCAGTTTCATCATCCTGAATGCACCACCATTCAAGAACAGGCCAAGCGATGGACCTGCATCATCAGCGTAACATGTATGCTTGCCCGCTCACACTCCCCCACTCCTTTTCCATTAATCCCCTCTCTGTAAATCAGAACGAGGAGGTTCTTAGGTGCCCCGCCTCTCCTCTCCCTGATCACTCTCTCTCTCTCTCTCTCGCTCTTGGTTGTGCTGACTCTTTGCTTTGGTTTCTAAGGCCTGCAGGCACCCCTGGATGCATTCAGAGAGAGATGTTCTGTTCAATCTAAGCGCCTTCTGCCATCGGAAGCGGCAAGACTCGAGACCCCGTCCCATTGTGCGTCGAGGCCCGGTTGATCTGCCCCTGGACTCCTCGTCTGGATGGTGCGCAAGTTCGCCACCTGACGTACGCATACAGACAGTGCTGCAGAGGCGTGTTTTTTCTCGAAATTTGCTTGCAGGGACGTTTTGCATGCGTAGATCCAGCAAAACCCCCAACAGCATGCAAGTGTGTAAGTGTGAGGGGGGCGAAGGGGTGAAAGCAGCTACCCCCCCCCCCGCCCCAAAGCTTGCGGTGCGGCCTTAAGGCAGAGCGCCAACGTGAAGTTGGAAATCGACCTGCGGGCAGCTTGGGGAGCAGCTTGGGGGAGTTGAGCTCTTGGACTCTTGCGGGGCCCTGCTGGGGGCAAAGGTGGACCTGCAAAGCGTGGCTGTAGCTCGGGCTTAGGGGGCTTTTCTGAGGGCTTTTCTGATGCTTGTGGTGTCGGGCGGGGGGTTGGTTGGGGAGATGAAGGATGAACCCAAAACCCAAAACCCTAAACCCTAAACCCTAAACCCTAAACCGGTCCGACTGTCAGTCGAAGGCCACCGAGAAGGTCATGGGAATCATCCTCCAGGGCCGGCACAAGACAGATGAGTTTGTGCCCTGGACTCAAGGGCCCGATTGTTCCCCAGGGTTTAGGGTTTAGGGTTTAGGGTTCCCCCTAAGACCTAAGACTAGCAGTCCTGAATAGGCATTCTCGTACCCCCTATAATGATCCCCATTACGGACTGTTAGTATACGGGGGTACTTCCCACGAGAAGACTCTGAAGATGAAGGTTTTTCTGGAGTGGGCGACCAGTGTGGCCATTTGTTCAGAGGATCGAACGCTCTGCGACCTACAAGTTGTCGAGCACCCTGACCAACTGAACCACACTTCACATGAAGCGGACCCTGAATAAAGTTTGGGTTCCCGGAAGAAGGCATCACTCAGGGTCATCTCAAGCTTATCATACATGAGCACTCTAACAACGCTTGGCCAGATCTACTCCTTCCAAGTCGAGTACAAGGCATCCGACAAAGGCAAGACTGTGGCAAGCATGTGTACTTGAAGTCTCGTGACTTGCGGGAGTTTCGTAAGCCATTCTGAATCGGGGCTCAGTGGCTTAGTGCTTGGGGGCTCTTTCCGAGAGCCCCCTGAGTCGTGATCAGTGTTGTTTAGGGTTTAGGGCTCAGGGTCTTCGAGTGAAACCCGCGCGGTTCCTCCGGCAACAGGCAGCTGGATCCGTATCCCTGCTCGCTTCACCGGCCTCACCCACCAGACGGAGGATCACGCGCCCTTCTTAAGTTGGGGGAGTCCTTTTGAAGGATACTGGGCAAGACTTGTCTAGTAGCGACCGCTGCAAATGCAGCCATAATGCAGCAGCTGTTGCATCTGCAGAAAACCAGATGCAACAGAAGTGGTTTGTGTTCGCGAATAAAGGTGCCCTCTTGCCCCCTTCCTTGTCCAATCAAAACACAAGACTACTAATTGCTTAAGAACCCCGAAAAAAGAATAATATTCTTCCTTGTTAAGGGTAATATAGGGAGTATTACTTTTAATTCTTTTGGGGTTCTTAAGCAAATAGTAGAAGAGGGTTTGTGTTAACGGGAAACACCGGCTTTTCGGTCGGGTTGGGTGGCTTTTTCCGCTGTTTTGGGCTCCGCTCCCCGGGCTCAGCCGTGTCCCCTCCTGTGTGCGATGTGCTGCCAGTACAGTACCTACTGTCTCCGCAACTGTGTTGAATAGGTCGGGGGCGTCGAGCCCCCCTAACCCCCCTTAAACCTCAAAGGTGCGGGCCTACTTCGAGGAGCCTGTTGATGCCAGGTTCGTTCGTGGCTCGGCTCAGCTGCTCGCAAGTTGCGTTGCACGCGGGGATGCGCTGCGAGTGCGGGGGGGGGGGGCTCGCCACAGGGTGCTACGCGGAACGAGAATCAGATTGTACATGTAGCATTATGTGGATCATGCTGGAGCTGCTCAGCTTGAATCATTGAGCGCAGGGAGCCAACTCGGAATATGTTGACATTCCAAAGCCAGCAGACGTATTTCGCCTCCAGCCTTATCATTGCAAGCAGAGGCATGCCGACTGCACATATCGAGTAAGGTCTAACGTCCTTCTCATGGCACAAGAGTCTCGGAAGCATGTGGGGAACGTGGGGGTCACCAGACCACTTGATGCCACCCCAAAGCCAAGTCGCTGTCCACCACAGTGGAAGATGACTGAGGAAGATCTGCCTGCGAGCGGCCGTAATGCTCTGCAAGACGCACCTGGACCCAGCGGGATGAAACTGGATGAAGATGCCCCAAAAAGATTGCCAGTGTTCTGCCGCATAGGTAGTAGGTCAAAAAACGAAACGTTGGGGGGGGGGGGATGCATTGAGACGATAGCCTCAGCAAGCAAGTGTTTGTTTCCGGACGGGAGCACACAAAGTTTTGGGGCCACCATAACTTACACAAACCGCGCAGGAAAACGAGGTCACTCTGCTCCAAGCTACTCGGCTGCCAACTTTGCTTAAGCTCAAGCGGCCCTAGCAGGTTCGAATCCAGAGCAATTCCTCAGATCTTTCGGCAGCTGAGTCACTTCCCAGTAACCCTCAGTTCCAAAACTGCTTGATATTTGGTCCTCCTTACTACAGGCTCACCGCTACCGGCATGAGCTCTGGTGTTCGGAGGGTTTCTGTGAGGCTTGCTTGGACAACTTGTACTGATGCGCATGCGCAACCAGAGGTTCACCTGATACCACCCTGTAGGCCCGCATGAAAGACACCACTCGGGAGTCATGCAAGTTTCGATTCTGCGCTCTTTCTTTTAGCACTAAAGCAAGAAGGGCAAGCTTCCCCACAAGAGCCAGAGAGTGATTGACAGAAATCATATCGCTGGCAAAACCCTGCCCTTAACCTAACCCAATGAGGTTTTAGGGTTGTTTTCTAGACAGGTTCCTGCGTATCTTCTGTACATTTGTCAAGGAAATCGTAGCCTAAACCCTAAACCCTAAAAAGTCCTAAACCCTAAGCCCCAAACCCCAAACCTGGTCCCGATTCGTCCTGGGCCAATGTGTCCTCCAGAGTTCAGCCAACCGGAGGCCTTGCCTGCTTGTGCTAGTGTGAGAGTCGAAACCCTAAACCCTAAACCCTAAACCCTAAACCCTAAACCCTAAACCCTATAACCTATAAACCCTAAACCCTAAACCCTATAAACCCTGAACCCTAAACCCTAAACCCTAAACCCTAAACCCTAAACCCTAAACCCTAAACCCTAAACCCTAAACCCTAAACCCTAAACCCTAAACCCTAAACCCTAAACCCTAAACCTTGCCTGCCTTGTGCGAGAGTGAGCGACGAAACCCTAAACCCCGGAGGCCAAGACCTGCCCAACCAACTACAACAGCGAGTCCTGGAGCGAGTCGGACTCGGGAAGCAGGCGCGCCGGACAGTTTTGAGGGCATAGTGAGGGGTTTATAGGGGTTAGGGTTTATAGGGTTTAGAGTTTATAGGGTTTAATTAGGGTTTATAGGGTTAAGGCATTGAGGGTGGCTGCGGGGTGGGAGTTTCTGGAGGTCTAAGGCGACCATTTCCCAGGCCAAAACCGGAACACACGGTGCTTTTTTTCGCAGCACCTGCTATGAGACTATCGTACTATTCGACGTTTTCGGAATATCCGTTTGCAGTAGTCCCGCTTTGCGCGAGCGGAGTGGTTTTAGTGGGTGTGTGACAAGCAGAAGTCAAAAGCCACAAAGCTGGCGCCATGCGGCCACTTTCATGTGACTTGGAGAGCTCGCCAGTCTTGGGGCGACTTCGTGCTGCGGTTTCAGCTGACAGTGCTGAGACAGCTTGCTTCACAGCAGGCAGAAAGAACTCTGCCCCGAATGCGATGCTTTCGTCGGACCCCTCTGTTTTAAGCAGCGCCTAGTAGCGAAATCCCCTGGCTCCCCAGGCACCTCCGAATTGGCGGCTCCAAGGATTGCCTCCGCGTGCAGCAGATGAAGGACCTTTTGATTGAGGGCCTCCTCCCTGTTCACTGTTCACCCCTGTCCGGTCTAGGGTCTAGGGTTTAGGGTTTAGGCCTTAGGGTTTCGGGTGAGGGTTCAGGGTCCTCCTTCTGCCCTTTAGCCTTTGTGAGCTCCGGAAACACCGCACCCCCCCCCCCCCCCTATTTATGCAGCAGGGACCATGTGTCGGAGGTTGTTGGGAGGCCCGGTGTGCCCTTGTTGGTGGCGAGCCACGCAATCTGCGGGGACGACGTAAAAAAGTTGTTTGCAAGCAGTGCGAGAGTTGGTGTTTCCGTTCCCTCAAAGACAGTATCCCAGACCATCTCGCAGAAACGCATGGCGCTCGTCTACAAGCAGTGCGTTGGGGACGACGTCCACCAATTGATCCCTTCGTCGGACATCGGATCCTTGATGGCAAAGATGCAAACATGGGCTTAAAACTTGTGGGCCACTGTCCGCCGATTGCGTGTTTTTGTCGTGTGATCAAGTTGCAAGTGGTCCGGGAGGATTCCTGCTTCAGGCTTAGATAGATTAGACTGAGCTGAACCCACTATTTCCATTCAATCTCTGCAACAGTTTCGAGACCGTTTCTCTTCTCAGGCTATCTTTTCACGATGCTCCACCGCAACAGCTGGCTACAGGACAATGTCCTGCTGCCGGGCATCAAGGCAGGGGCTTGCTCAGAGCAGTTGCCTGATCTCTGGCCTAGCCAACAGAAACAAGGAGTGCGGTGTCTTGGGACTGTAGGTGCTGTGAAACATGTTGAAACATGACTCAGAATTTTCTGCATGCTTGGACGCTCTCAACACCTCAACCTCCAGCATGAGTTCATCGGCATCAATTGCAAATCAGGCTTCTGGGTCTTAGTGCGGACGCTGCAAATAAGAAGACGAGACACTGCCGAAAAGAAGGCCAGGTCCCACCAAGACAGCCAAAGATGATTAAAAGGAAGATTGGGATCCGGGCCGAAAGCCGTGCGGCTGCTCGCGCACAAGCGCAAGCGCGCGCACAAGCGCGCGCACAAGCATCCCGCCGCAACCCGACGAGAGGCAGAGTACTTCTACAACCTGGAGTCGGACTGGGGGGCTGTGTAAAACACAGCAATTGAGGGCTACTTAGGGCTTTAAGGCGTTGAGGGTCGACAGGGTGTGTAGGGTTGATGTTGCTGCACACCACACGAGATGTGTTACATGCGGCCGTTCTCCGTGCAAGTCCCAGAGATCTCCAGGGACAAAGGGCTTCGTGTCGCATGGCCCTAACCCGCCCTTCGCCTAGTGTGTGTGTGTGTGTGTGTGTGTGCGTGTGTGCGTGAGCAAAGGGCACTCGCCACACATGTAAGAATCCACACTTCAGCCCATCAGAACGGGTGCGCCTTTCCGGACCTCATGTGGCGCGCTGCCGACAAGGTGTGGGCATTCATCCAGTTGCGACCGAACATTCCCCAAAGTCATTGCTGAGTCGCTCAATTTCGACTATTGCCACCAAACCTTGCCCATAGCAGCTTGATCACAATAACCGCAGCGACGCAGCTACCTGCTCCAGGTGGAGGTCATATCGCAGCCGCTTGGAAGAATGCATCTTCCCATGTTCGGGTGCACGGCCTCCCGGGGTGAGAGCGTACTTGCTACTTTGGTACCTTAAACCATACATGGTATAATGAGTCAGGCTTCCCACACCATGTAAGCATTCAACGATGGAGGCCTGAAGTTTCGCGGAAACTTGGGGGGGCAAGCTGCCATAAGACGCGTCAGGCTCAACTTCTGGAAGGCGTTAAGTTGGCCTGGCCTCAAGCACAATGACAAGTACGCCGCCAGGACTCTTCAGTGACTCCAAACCCCAAACCTTATAAACACCAAACCTTCTAAGCCCTAAACTAAGCCCCCAAACCCGAAAGCCGACTCTACAGGGTTCCGAGGTAGCAACACTTAAATATCGCCTTAGCTTCCCCTAAACCCTAAACCCTAAACTCTAGACCCTAAACCCTAAACCCTAAAACCCTAAAACCCTAAAACCCTAAAACCCTAAAACCCTAAACCCTAAACCCTAAACCCTAAACCTTTGGCAGGATGACTGGAGTGCTGATGGTCAACGAGCCAGGCCTGAGAACTGATCTTTACGGGCTAACTGCATCTCCGGATAATTTTTGTCTAGGGTTTAGGGCAAAAGGGCTTAGGGCTTAGGGCTTAGGGTTTAGGGTTTAGGGTTTAGGGTTTAGGTCTTTCTCTCTCTCTCTCTGCCAAGTTCCCGTTCGTTTGTTTTTTCTTCTGGCTGTTCTTTGCTTCGTGGGGAATGAATCGGAATGAAGGAATCGACATAGAGGCATGTTCTCCAGCGTCCCTCACTGCTAAATTCCCTGCTAACCCACCGAAACCTTTGCAGATTGACACAAGCTGATCTGTCTGGCAGAATGTGGGCACCTCTCGGTAAGCGATCCTCGTCAGGAGCAGCTAAAACAGCCCCCAAGTTCGAAAACATCCCTAACGCACCATGTTTTTGGCAGATGCCCTCGAGGCACGTACACCATCTACTTAAGCGCCGACGATTCGGCGCGCCTTTTCCTGAACCACCGAGAGGCCGGCACAGAACGGGTTGCTCAGGCATCGCAGTTCCTCAGAGACAGCGGTTCTGCTCATGCCACCCTCGAAGCCATGAAAAATCAAGCAAGGCCTAATCCACAACACACGAAAACCCTCTGCTAGGAGCCCCTAGGCCCTATACCCGATACCCTAAGAACCTGAAATGCACGGCCCAAGCTTTCCTTAGCTTCCAAGAACGGCCTAAGAACGGCGTTGCAATTGCACACGTGCACAATGGAAGGATTTTACCATTAAATACGTCCTTTATAGTGGAGTCAGTTCCTTTCCTTCAGGTAGGGGCCCTCCATGGATGCGGGCCCACGCGCACCAGGACAATCAGCAAGGCTGCCGAGAGGGCTTGCAGAAAGCTGTAGCACTGCAGCTATCACGAAGGGACATCCTGGTGACATTGTTGACGAAAAACTGTGCGGTGTACGTTCTGTTGGGCCTGTTGGGCCTGTTGGGTATGATGTCCACTGGTGGCTCAGACTTATATGTGAGACATCCTGGAACATTGGAGGTGTTGCGCAGTTCTTGAGCTGGTTTTTGTTAGTTTAGGGAGGTGTTGTGCTGTAGGGCCAGTTTGCCACAACCGCAAAAAACCTCATCATATCGACCCATAGGAGGTGCTAGGAGACCCTGAGCCCTGAACTTAGACCTTAAGGAAAGGAAAGGCGGGGCGTGTTTTCTGCATTCTCCTATGCACCTCTGTTCCAGAAATTGGGAAATCACTCACCCGAGCAGCACCAACACCAGTGTCATGTGATTGCCATCACCCTCACCACCCCATCATCATCATGACCATGGCCTTATGATCATTCTCAGCCCTAAACCCTAACCCCCTAAACCCCAAACCCGAAACCCTAAATCCTAAACCCTAAACCCTAAACCCTAAAACCTAAACTGTTGAAGCGTAGTACCTGCACATGTCTAGCTGTAGCTCGTTGTTTTCCTTTGCTTATAGGCCCAAACCAAAGCCTTGAGCATGTCATATTTTTTACGTATGTATCACGTATATAGGTGCCAAGCTCTGTAGTAGTGTAGCATCAAGACTTCAAGATTGTCTTCGGATTCTCTTTGCTGTGTGTAAAACTCCGCGCGTTTGGTGAGCCATGGCAGGTTTAGGAGCAGGGGAATTGATCACTCCACTTGTTTCTGCACAGCCTGCTGGGGCTTCACCTCAGCAGGTTATGAGCCCAACGCTTGGGCAAGGGCACTATGGCACCCTGGGCAATATGCCATCCCCGCCACCCGGGAGGGATGGTCACCCAGGTTCACAGGATGCAACGCCAACACCTGCACAAGTGCACGCCGCAGGTGGAGTGGGCTTTGCATCGGACACGGCTGCGGGAAGGGCATCTGGAGGTGGGGACCCAGCAGAAGGCACACCCCAGGTGTCGACCACCACTGATGGTGGGATGATTGTAAGTGCACCCCGAAGTGCACTACCACGAAGCATAGCTCCAGGCGGAAGCCCAGGACCAGAGGCCAACGCCAGCGCACATCAAGCCGCATCAAGTGAGGCCCGTCCGGCTACGGATTTGAGCGGGGGTGGAGTGCTGGGGGGTATAAGGTCAACTGGGGAGACCGTGGGGGCAGAGGGGTTTGTTACTCCGAGGTCACAGCAGGGATTGCCTACCATCGCCGAAATGGTTGAGGGGTTTCCTGCAACCGGCCTTCGAATTATGTCGAGGGTTGGAGAGTTTTTTCAGGTGGCTAGGACTGAGGTACTTCCGGTTGTGCCGTCAGTTGAGCAGCAAGCCACCCCGCCAAGAAGTGCGATGCACGCGCGTGCAGGCCCGTTGCCCTTGGGAGATGGATGTGGGTTCGCAGACAGGTTCCCCGCCGCAGGTGGTGGGTTCACGCAGCACCCCCACTTCATTTGCCCCGGGCCCCGGAAGGGAGACCCCGTTTCGCAATGCAGAGATGTTGCAGCGTATGCAAGCTTTAGAGCATAGGGCCCCATTGTTTTACCCTAGCCAGCCCGTAGTTTCTGACAGACCTCAAAGTGGCACAGATGCCACATCAATCCCTCAAGAGGTCATCCAGGCAGAGGTTGCTAGGCAACTGGCCGTTTTGGACCAGCGCGCTACAGCACGGGAGTTAGAGATTGCAGCGCAGGAGCTAGAGATTCAAAGGCTCAGGCAGCAGATTGCAGAGGCCAACGCTCACAGGGAGCAGGCGTTGAGGGCTGCAGCACTTTCGAGCGCCCAGTCCACTGCACATGTCCCGGTGCAGCCTCCGCAGGTTGCAATGCAGTCTCAGCTGTCTCAGGCTTCCGTGCCCAACATGTCTCAGGTACAAGGTGTTGCATCTCAAGCGGTTGATGCCAGTAGGAGTGTGGCGCCCGCTATTCAGGCTACATCTTTTCCGGGTTTGTTGTCGAGTTTATGGTCCGGGTTAGGAGGTTCGCGTAGGTCCGACAGGGATGCCAGCTCTCCTCCACCCGGAAGGGCTGGAACTATGCAAGCGGATCTTCCCGCGCAGGTGCCACAGGTGCAAGGTACACAGGTGCCCGCGTCACCGCCCGGAAGGGTTGGTGCCTATTCACAGGTGCCACACGCGCAGGCCTCAGGTACGCAGGTGCCGCCAGCCGCAGCTCCAGGAGGAGCAGCTGACAGTGCAATGCACGGCCTGCCTCAGGTTCCACCGCCGCCAGGTTTGCAAGGAGGCTCAGTTCCAGGAGGAGCGGTTCCCGCGCTTCCCGGGGGAACTCATGGCCTTGCTTCAGGTAGCCCAGCATTGGGTGCATTGTTCTTAGGGATGCAACAGCTGCAAAGCGTACAGTTGCAGCAGCTCCGGAACCAGGATAGTGACGCTCCTGAAGTTGTAAAGCCCGGAACCGCAGATTCGCCCAAGTTAGCCGCTCCAGATCCCTCAACAGGTTCCCTAGATTTCCAGGATTGGCTGCAGTTGGTAGGTGGATTGATGGGTGATCTTTCGGACACTTCGGGTTCATGGTGGGCAGCTGTTTTGCAGGTGAGCCGTGATGCCTATGAGAGGTGGGTAGTGTCAAGTCCCATTGAGCGCCTGCGCATACAGCCAGATGATAGGCCCGAGTTGGTCGAGGGTAAATGGAGTAGGGTGAATGCCAGAGCGTGCGTGATGCTGTTGGGTGCCCTGCATGAAACCGTTAAGTCGGACCTCATAGCCCGTAAAACCACCCAGGTTGCGTCGCAAATCTTGTTCAGGTTGCACACTCAGTACCTCCCGGGAGGGACGGCCGAGAGGACCTTGGTGTTGAGCAATCTGCAACATCCCACGGATGTGGAAGATGCAGCGTCAGGTGTGTTGGCTTTGAGGGCTTGGGGTCGGTGGTATCAGCGTTGCGTCGATTGCGGTATGAACTTGCCTGATCCCATGGTCTTGGTAGGCGCTCTTTCCTCAATGACAAAGCCAGTGCTCCGGGGAGAGCCGGAGGTGACTTGGCGCACGGAGCTCGTGAAAAGCACGCTGCAACTCCACGGGCGCCCCTCGGAAGAGGCGGTCAGGTCCTATCACAGGCATCTGTTGGCTGAGTTTGAGACGCTAGCTGGAGCAATGGTGCCAGTGAAACCTGACGATGCCCACGCCCTGCAGCTCAAGGCCGTGAGCGCAAATGAAGGAGGCGAATGTCCCAGTGGGGCGCGGGGCAAAGCATGCAAGTTCTTTCTATCGCCTAAGGGTTGCAAGTTTGGCCCAAAGTGCCGATACCAGCATTCCATGAGCGAGCTGTCCCACGCTGAGCGTGCGCGGAAGTGCCTGAGTTGTGGCTCGGAAGCGCATCGCGCAAGGGATTGCGCTGCAGGCAAATCCCCCAAGCCGGATTCGCAGGCCCAACAAGGTCAGGTACCCACGTCCATGCAGGAACCAGTTGCCCCTGCCGCATCATCATCCACATCACCCACGTCTCAACCAATTGTGCCCGCAACTCCAGTGAACATGAACATGGTAGCACTCATGCAAGAGGCACTCAAGGCCATCAGGCAGGTGGAGACCCACATGACAGCAGAAGCTCACGCCGCAGGCGCAGCAGCAAAGGACCCAGCCACCAGGCCAGGAGGAGAAGGCGAAGCTGACCTGCGTAGCTCGGCAGGGCGACCGCCGCCCTGACGGGCAGGATGCGCATTGCGTCGCACACTTTTGCCAATTTTGCCTTCCTTTTGCAAGAGGTGCCCTGAGAGCCCTCACAGTGAGGCCAGCCGGCCAGCGTAAAGCCATTGCAGCTTTTCCTCCCGTAGGAGCTTGTACCTCCTCCCGGAAGGGTTGGACATGTACAGGTTTTTGTTGTCGCTTCCTCCTGGCGAAGGAGCGAAGGAGGAGTGTTGAAGCGTAGTACCTGCACATGTCTAGCTGTAGCTCGTTGTTTTCCTTTGCTTATAGGCCCAAACCAAAGCCTTGAGCATGTCATTTTTTTACGTATGTATCACGTATATAGGTGCCAAGCTCTGTAGTAGTGTAGCATCAAGACTTCAAGATTGTCTTCGGATTCTCTTTGCTGTGTGTAAAACTCCGCGCGTTTGGTGAGCCATGGCAGGTTTAGGAGCAGGGGAATTGATCACTCCACTTGTTTCTGCACAGCCTGCTGGGGCTTCACCTCAGCATAAACCCTAAACCCTAAACCCTAAACCCTAAACCCTCAACCCTACACTGCCCTACACTTCCTGCGATGATTCTTATGAAGTCCCTTTTGAGCCCTGCCACAGCGACAGGCGCTCACAATGGGAAGTTGGCCCATCGAGGCGCCGTGGATGCACGGGGCGTCGACCCCTTAGGCCTCAGAGCCTGGTTCGAGGGCTTTATAACACTTTAAGGTTCTGGGTTTAGGGTTTATAATGGGGTTTATAGGGTTCAGGGTTTACAGGGCTTAGGGTTTAGGGTGGCTTTATTGGTTCTTGTTTGGGTTTCATCATTGCAGTTTTCTTTGTGAGGATCTCCAACTTTAAGCAAGTTGATGTGAAGGTTGGCTAAGGCGCAACAATTTGGGCAGGAGCGCGTCCTTGTATGCACGTCTTGGGCCACGCCTTGAGAGAAGTCACTTGCTGCTCATACAGACAGCGTTTACCCAACTTGAGACGCCACCAGCAATGCCCTGCCCTGGCAAGGTGCACTTCTATGAGGCTGGCGGGCACGTGCGAGCCCCGGATGCTTGCGAAGCCACGGATCGAAAGCCTGGCAACCCTCGTGAGCCCAGTGGGTCAGCAGCAACATGTGCCAAATGCTGCGGTAACCCTAAACCCGAAACCCTAAACCCCAAGCCCCTACAGGCGGCCAGTCGGGCGGCAAAAAATCCGTTGTGCCAACCCCCCCGAGGCCTCGCTGCGTTTGGAGTGGAGGGGCCCAGACACGGGCAACAAGAAGGTCATCGTGCCCGGGCTCCCTGCCTGTCCTCGGGTTAGTTCAGTGGGGACACTTTTCCCCACTTGTTTTGTGGGGGGGGGGGGTTCAAGGTTCCTTTATAAAAGGAACCAACCTTAAAAAGGGCAACCGTATTATCGTGTGGTTACTGGGCTAGCAAGAGTTGCCGACCTTGAGAAAGGTGATCGTAGAGCTTAACAACAACTGGTGCTTTTGGATTATGGATACCTAGATCTTGATCGGATCGCATCACCACCCACGAGCTCTTGAGCGCATGTGGGGCGCAGAGCACGGCATGACAACCCAGTGACGCTCAAGCTCAGCCCTTGTCCCTTGCCTCAATCCTCCGACCCCTTCAAGAATAAGCACCCTACCAACTAGGCAAAGAGGAAGCCCTCTTCTCAATAGGAGCCCAACGTACTGAAACTGGGAGTTTGGTTGTTGCGTCAGTGTGGCTGAGGACCGCTTTTGCTCACATGGCGGAGCCTTTGCAAAGAAGTGCAGCCAGCCACTTCTGTTTCTGAGAGGTTGGGTTGCAACAACTGAAGGTAAAGGAGGGTGACGGGCAGCACCTCATATGTCGCGGTCCCTGATTCTTCGCTTCGCATCTTTTTTTCACCTACGAGCGGAAACCTCGCGTGGCCACCGCTAGCAAGGGGAGACGACTCCTCGCCCGGTGCGCCTGCTTCGCGTGGCTTTTGTAGTGCGTGTTACGCGTTTCTTTGCAGTGCCCTTTCTTTGGTACACGTTCTTTGCCCCTCTCTTCTCAAGACTCGACAGCGACCACTTTGCTTCAGAGCTTGCCGGGGGGGGGGGGGGCGTAGTGACTCATCCCACGTATCAGGCAGTATAGTTATAAGAAACACCTGGCCTGGTGCCTCGAATTGGTTTATATGTTTTTTTTGGGCAACGGAGCACGTCTCAGGACAAGACCATGTGGATGCCAACGTCGGCGGTTGCCCGGGGTTGCATCGGAAACACTGCGCTGGGTTCCTTGTGGCTGGGCTTGCACTGGTCCCACAGAAAAGAGCAGAGGAAGGACCCTTTGTTTATCTTGCCCGGGTGCTCTTGGGTTGTCCCAAGCATAGTGGCGAACAAGAGACCCTAAACCCCAAACCCGGTTTGAAAGCCGTGGGGGGGGGCCGCAGGCTGCCGGATATGTTCCTCGTGACCGATCTGGCCAAGGGAGTCCCAGTGGAATCTCGGAGTGGTCACGTTGAAGGTTTGTTCTGAGGCGGTCGTGGGTTTTTCAGGGTCAATACGGAGCACTTTCCCACTCTTGGGCCACCAAAGCCGAGTTTGTCTTGGCCTTTTTTTCTGCGGGTTGCATGCTGCTCAGGGGTGGTCTAGATACCATGCCAACCCATGCGACAAGTAGAACTATGGAGAACGGATGGCTGAAAGCCACCGCTAGCTCGGACGAGCAAGCTCAACCTTCTGAGTTTCTGCTTTCTTTGGAAAGTCTGATTTTCAACAGCCTTCCTCTGCCGAGGACTGTCGCTTCGTGCCCCTCCTCTCCAAGGATCCGAAGAAACAGCAACGGCCACATGGTACGCGAACATATGTGTGCGGATGTGTGTGTGTGTGTGCCTTAGTGTGTGCGCCTCCTTGAGGGGCTCCGGACCATTCCTGCTGTGCTGGTCACTGAAGCTGATCAAGAAAGCACCCCAAGGCACTCCCCGCCACCGCGACTCGCGCATGAACTCAAGCCCGAAGCCGTGACGATGCATCGACTTCGCAGGAGCTCCCTGTTCACATCACCACGACGCGGTCTTTCAAGGAGCGGGCGACTTGGATGTGTGACGCTTACCAATAGGCCTGTGCACTCGCTGAGGACCCTGGGAACTGTTTCTGTATGGGCTCGCATACAACCATGAGCACATGGGAAAAGCGGGGGCCCTTCGAGGGAGCACAACAGTGAACGCCCCGTTCTGCAGCGATCGTTCTGCAGCGATCTTCAGCGACACCGATACTCAAATGATGCAAAAGAATGGAAAGATGACCTGAAACTTGTCTCGGGCAATCCTACAGGCCTTCAGCCCGTTACGCCGAAATTGCCTATAGATTCATAGACGTCCTGAAGCACGCTGTTTAGGGAGGCAGAATTTCTAGGAAATGTGACAATACTTCTTTGAGACCCAGTGGGCCTTCATGACCTCGACACTTGCCAGCTAGTGCTCAGTGGCAAGGCTACAGTGTTGCACCGTGACCCACTAAACCGCTAAACCTCGCCAACCCTAAACCCTAAACCCTAAACCCTAAACCTTAAACCCTAAACCTCGCCACCCTGGAGGATAGCAGCTGGCCACATTGGTGGGAGGATCTGGAGAGCTGGGTTCCTCGGCGATGCAACAGCTTTGTGCAATGAAGCACTTAAGAGGCCCTGAGCATCGTTGTCTTTGGAGAAGCTGTGCGTGTATACATCTTGCATTGGGACGTTCCCCCTTATGCTGACGGTCCATAATAGGGAGTTTAAGAGGGGGGCTACTATAATCCCGATATTCATGAAGGGCTGTTAGTACAATCGAGCTCGCACTCTCAGCTTTTCCCAAAGATGCCAAGCAAGTTGCACCGGATCCTGCATGTTTGTCTGAGTTTGTCGAACATGCGCAGATCAAAACGGGTGTCCACAGGGCCACTTAAAGCCTTCTCAGGAGATGGCGTGTCCCGAGGGCAAGGTGCTTCAGTCCTTGGACATGCTCAATGCAGCTTGGATAAAAGTGCCATTTGTTTGCTGTCTTTCATGGAAGCATCTGCTGAGTAGCCAAGACCCTGAAAGTGTCAAACCTCAACATACGTCAACTTGGACCTAAGCTTTTTTCTCGTTTTCGTGCTCTTGAGACGACTTGACCTGGCAATGAGTACACACGAGTACACGCGTGTCGGAGAAGAGCGCTGCGAGAGACCCCCAAGCCTCGGCAGCGCGGAACGGGGTGCAAGTGTTGCAACACTGTGCAGAGTCGCCGATGCCCCATAGACTTATAGAAAGAGTCGAGAGCCTCGCGAATCCAAGCAGAAATGCCAGCTCCAGGTCGATGACAAGCTGCAGGTGAAGTACACCTGTGCCACAGCATCGGGTCTTGGAGCCTGTGCCAGGAGTTTGGCTTTGTTGCGATTGACTACACGGGACGGGCAGCCTTACAGCGAATGCACTTTCAGGGGGGGCAAGGCTGCTCGAAAGCCGCTTAGGCGCAGCATGTCCAAACAAAAGTTTCCGAAGCCTGCCTGAGAAGTTTTTCCTGGCAAGGCAACCCTGCGAAGATGCAAGCAACCGAGGACAGTGCTATCCAAGCTGGACTGACCAGCAGGACGCGCACGAGTTCAAGGACAGCGCAGCTTGGATGAAACGACAAGTTCACGAAGCTGCTTCTCCTTGGCATTCACTATGAGTTCTCGTACCTCATACCAGTAGAATTAAGGACAAGTACGTTTCACAGAGGGTGCAAGACGACGGACGCCCCAGGTGCTTTCCAAGAGCATCTTGAAGCGCTTGCACATCGTCTGTCCGCAACACGATCTTCTCAGCGCAATCCACTTTGAGTCGCTTGGCACACTTGTTTTTATGGGGGTTGGTGGTCTCTTTAAGCAGGGTTTCTGGTTTCTGTCTTGTAGGGCAGATCTTCGGGCTTCTTATTGGGGTATCTAGGGGCCATACTAAGGTAATTATAAGAGTCCAGATACGGTGGCCACCGGCCGTTACAACTGTTCATGATCACGAGCACCCCACCGAGGTCTCGTTCTGCTTCACCCGCTCTCGTAGGTTGTTGGGCAGCAGACCCCTGAGCCGAGGTACTCCGAAGGCGGGCTCTGGGCGCGCTTCAAGTACGTGTGCTGCAAGGAAGCAGGCGCCGGCTGGGGATGGTGGATTCGTCAGATGCTTGTACCCACCAATAAAAAAGTAAGCCTGCCAGGGGGCAGAGGGAGATCGTTGAGTGCACATGGCTGCAGGTGTAGGATGACGACTTCCTTAAGGACGCAGTTAGGTCCCAAATCCCGCATCACGGTCGTTCGTGGCTGTGTTTTCTACCTTGTTTCATGCGTGAAGGGTTGTAAAGCCCGCCAGAATCTGTGTATTCTGTGAAAATCACAGGCGCGCCTGTCGTGATGCTGTCTCGCGGGCCCGACCACAACCGCGTGAACGGTCTGGGCCCCAGCGGGCTTATTCATCAGACTTCTCCATTCGCTCCTTATGGGAATCTTCTTCATTAGACCTCACGGGAATCTTCTTCCCCACTACTACTCAAGCGAGTAGGATAAAAAACACCATAGTAAGATCTCAAACTGGACACAAGGTACAGACTGTACATTTTACGGACTGTTGATTTACGTGTATTTCATGGATGTATTTGTTCGCATCTTAATTTCATGATAAACGAAAGTCGCAAAGGAAAGGTCGTATAGTTGGGTGAATGAACAGAGTGAGCTCTCGGAAGGCTTTGAGGGTTTAAGGGCACAAATCCCTCTGCGTGACCCAGTCGATCTGCACGATAATTGGGTTCTGCATAGTGCTGCATCGTGGGCTTTCAAAAATCGATCGCCAAAGCTCACGGCGACAAGCGTCTTTCGGAGCTTAAAAACGAAGTCAGGCCGGTAGGCCAATTCGAGAGTTCCCCTTCCCTGACAAGAAGCCGTTGTTGGCAAAACTGCTACAAAAGACACCCGGCCCTCGCCCTCTCATGCCAAGAGGGTCCTAAACCCTAAACCCTAAACCCTAAACCCTAAACCCTAAACCCTAAACCCTAAACCCTAAACCCTAAACCCTAAACCCTAAACCCTAAACCCTAAACCCTCCTCCTGCTCCAGGTTTGGAGGGCACCTATTGCCCTGAGAAGGCCGGCGCCTCTGGGCGTATCGACTACATCCAAAAGGCCGGCCGGGTAAACCCTAAACCCTAAACCCCAAACCCTAAACCCCCCAAAAAAAACCTAAACCCTAAACCCCAAAAAAAAACCTAAACCCTAAACCCTAAACCCTAAAACCCTAAAACCCTAAAACCCTAAAACCCTAAAACCCTAAAACCCCAACCCCTAAAACCCTAAACCCTAAAACCCTAGACCCTGTTGTCAGCTTCGTAAGACGCTTCCAGGAGGCGCACCCCCCACATGCCAAAGCCAAGCAGAGTTGTGAAAACAAGAGCAGCTCAACGTGGTTATCACTAGGCCGCTCGTCATATAAACTTTATGTTCTTTCGCTTGCAGAGAGGCATGGGGCAAATGGCACACGACCAAGCCTGCGAAGTCGCTTGGCGGACCTTGGGCGGTTTAGGGTGCAGGGTTTAGGGTTTGGGGTATAGGGAGGAGGGCAGAGGGAGCGCTCTCTTTCTTTGCTATGAAGGCAGGGGCACTTGAAATGGGCGTTAGCGTCTCTGTCTTGGCGCCTGTGCCCCACTTGCACATCGTATCGCATCCTTCCGAGGGCCCCTTTACTGCAAGGACTCTTTGACAAACCCGGGACAGCTGCAATTGAGATGCGAGCGCAAGAACCCCCCTGGGTATGAGGACGACCTGCACAGCACAAGAGTCTAAGCGGGATGGGCACACCTTCAGGAACAAAAGTCGGCCTCAGAGCACTTCTCAAACTAAAGCTTTGGAGTTTTGTGCTCAGGAAGCGACTGGTGCAGATAGTTTAGGCATTTTGTAGGCCTTACTAGTAGGTGCAAGTCGTGTGCCTGGACCTGAGCCACGCAACTCCCGAGGCTGACCTTCAGCGTGGTCACGGGCAAGTGGTGCATTGGAGGACGGGCCGGGCCTTCGTTGTTGGGACATTCTTGGGGCCTTGACACGCTGGGGATGACATGACAGGTGGGATGACAGGGGTCTGAAGGACCTGTTTAAACTCCTAGCCGGGGTAGCGGCAGGGAACAACAGGGCTTGTCAGCTTCGAGGCCAGAAATGGCTTCATGCAGAATACAGGTTTCAATTTCTCTGGGCATCTCATTCCTCAAGCTAGACAAAGGCTTGCTTAACAACTGCTGTGAAGCAGGTGATTGCTCGTCTCCGGGTGACGACGTGGAGCCAATTGGCACCTTTGAAGCATAGAGCACAGCCGTGACGTGGTGCTTAGATGAATCATGATTGCGGCATATCACTGCACGTGTGATTCCTACCTCATTCGTCAGTTTTCTCCTGCATCCGCCATTGCGACAAGCCACATCAATTCCCGTGCGTTCTGCAAACGTTGAGAGTGCGCCGCGTCCTCACCACAGCAAACTCTCCTGCCCTTTCCCACGTAAAGCTCACGCAGCTGTTTTCTCTGTGCGTTCTTCTTGATTGCCTATATGTCTTATTATAGTAAAGTTTGGACGGACTGCTCACCACGCCTTGGAGGCATCGTGCTCTATCACTTCGCTTTCACTTCTGTGAGACAAGATCCCTTTCAGCTGCAGAGAACTGAGGCCTGCAGCTTGGTGGCTACGACGCCACAGAGGTCAGCGACTTCGATGGGAAGTTCGAGGCCGGTGGGTTCGATGTTACAGTTACATTATATTATATAAAATGTATATAGTACAACATCAAGATGTCAATGTACTGATATGTATATAATATACATATATATATATATATGTTTTTTAATTCATGGGGATGGGGGGCAAGTCTTGCGTAGAAGGCTTGGTTTTGCCGCTGAGTGCTACATCAGCGCCGGCAGCGGAAGAACGTCCGGAATTTGTTTAAGGGGTGGGTGCCATGAAAAAACTCTGCTGACGAGTAGAGAAGTACCTTGCGACTCCAACCAGGGGCACCTTCTACCCACAGTGCAACTGGCGCTAAGTTGACAACGAGGGGTTTGTTAGCACACTCATGAGCGCCCCTAAGAGCATCCAAACCTGGTTTGCCCCGCCTTTGGCTGTGGAGGCGAAGGGCGTCAAGCCTGCTTCTGGCGGCCTCTTGGGCCAGTCGCCTGTGCCAAAGGCGGGCTCGGGGGCCGAGGGGAAGTGGCCAGGGCCCCCTTTTGAGTCGCGGTGGCATCGACGGCTTAGTTAGAATCCTGATTGCGAAAGTACACCTGGGCATTCTGCATACTCGCTAAGTGCTCTTGTGTTTGGCCAAAAAGCCTAGAAAAAGCTCTGAAAGCCAAACGAAGCCCATACCCCCATTAGCCGTTATTTCCCTTTGTTGAGTGTTGAAGGAGTCAGGTCCCCTTAGAAAGAAGAAGTTCCCATCTCTACAACAGCCCTGTATAGAGGTATACTCGTGCCTATGTCGCCGGAGATCTCTCAACAGCAGAGCCAACCTTTGTTGACCCTGAAGCGGCCAAGGAAATCATGGAAGCGCCGTACTCCTTGTTGCAAGAACCCCCCCCCCTCCTTCCCAACCACAAAAAGGGACCCCTACTTATTCGGAACCCCCTCTCCCCCTTCGAGTGATCTTCGCCCTAAACCCTAAACCCTAAACCCTAAACCCTAAACCCTAAACCCTAAACCCTAAACCCTAAACCCTAAACCCTCTTGCCATGGTTGCAGGTGAAGCCCCCACCGCCCCCAAGACGACCAAAGGCGCCTATTCGGCAAGCCGCCATGCGTTCTTGTCTTTTCCCAACACGGAAGGCACCAGAAGACTCGGATTCCCTTAAGGTTGAAACATCATAATCATCAAAGTTTATTTGGTTCTTACTGTTTTTTGTGTTGTTGTTCGCCCACCCCAACCAAGAAAAATGCCGAGGTATCTCCCGCAAGGTGTAGAGTTTGACGCGCCTGCGCTTTGTTCTCTGGCTTCTCTTGTCACGGCATGACTAAGGTGCCCCTGTGACACGGCTGTTTGTGATCGCATGCCTGTTTTTTTCTGCGTAGATCGCCGTTGCTCCCGGAGTCCTCGGAGGCTCCCAAGAAGCCTGCGCTTGAGACCTTCGAGCCGCTTGGCTTGGCGAGGGTAAGTGTTGGGCCATGCGGTTCAGTGCCTGTTCCGAGCAAACATGTGACATCAGCATAGAATATCAGCCAAGGCAGCTTTTGAATCACAGAGTCACTGGGAGCCAACTTTGAGAGCAAACGATAAGGTCTTCGACAAGAGTGTAGCTGCCAAGCAGGGTCTCCGTAGGATGATCTAGTCAGGAGTACCCTATCGCAGGAGTAGCCTCCCATATCGTCTGCCAGAAACTCTCCGATACTACGCACTGCAGAATCTCCCCCCACATCCTTTGAGGCCAAAGCTGTATATCATATATCTGCAACCCGTCTAGACCACTTGGATCTGACAAAAATCGACATTGTTTGGCTGCTTTTCGTGACAGGCCGGAGATGCCCAAGTATTCCGACAAGTGCGTGGCTTTGGCAGGAACTGAGTGTATTGTTGTTATATACGTTTTTTGTTGGGCTCTCCTCCTGGGGTCCGGTGTTTTTTTTTTTCTTAGGTCTGGCTCTCCTTTTCTCCCTTTCTTAGGTCTGGCTGGTCCTGTGGTCCTCTGGTCCTGTGGTCCTCTGGTCCTCTGGAACTCCGGTCCTCTGGTCCTCTGGTCCCGTGGTTCGCTGGTCCTCTGGTCCTCTGGTCCCGTGGTCCTCTGGTCCTCTGGTCCCGTGGTCCTCTGGTCCTCTGGTCCTCTGGTCCTTTGTTCCCGCGGTCCTCTGGTCCTCTGGTCCCGTGATCCTCTGGTCCTGTGGTCTTCTGGTCCTGCGTGCCTCTGGTCCTAGCTTGCTTCAAAGCATATGAACCTTTAAAAAACCCATCACGCGATCATTGTGTTTGCAAGTTTTTTTTGCCGTGCAATCTTGCTTTAAATCATATGAGTCTTTTTTAATGTTTAAGACCCATCATGCGATCATTGTGTTTGCAAATGGGCAGGGGCTGCGCCCCCCCCCCCCCCCAACCCCCCGCTTCTTTTTAATCCGTGCAAGCTTGCCTGAAATCATATGAGTCTTTGAAATTTTTGCACCCATCAGACGATCATTGTGTTTGCAGAAGGGGGGGCTGCGGCCCCCCCGAACCCCCCCGGTTTTTTTAATCCGTGCAAGCTTGCCTCAAATCACATGAGTCTTTGAAATATTCTCACCCGTCATGCGATCATTGTGTTTGCAAATGGGGGGGGGCGCCCCCCCCCCCCCCCCCCGATCCCCCCTCGCTTTTTTTAAGGCCGTGCAAGCTTGTTTCAATCCATAGGAATCTTTTTCAAACCCAGCAGGCGATCATTGTGTTTGCAAATGGGAGGGGCTGTGCCCCCCCCCCAACCCCCCTGCTGTTTTTAGGCCATGCAACCTTGCTTCAAAGCATAATATGAGTCTTTTCAAAACCCATCATGCGATCATTGTGTTTGCAACTGGGGGGGCCTGCGCCCCCCCCCCCCAACCCCCCCGCTTGTTTTAGGCCATGCAAGCTTGTTTCAAAGCATATGAATCCTTTGTAACCCAGCATGCGAGAATTGTGTTTGCAAATGGAAGAGGGGGGGCTATCATTGTGATTGTGTTTGCAAATGGGGGGGGGGCTGCGACCCCCCCCAACCACCCCCTCCCCCCTGCTTTTTTCAATCCGTGCAAGCTTGCCTCGATCATATGAGTCTTTGAAGTTTTTCCCATCATGCGATCATTGTGTTTGCAAGTGGGGGGGGGGGCTGCGCTTTTTTGTATGCCGTGCACGCTTGGTTTCAATCCATAGGAGTCTTTTTAAAACCCAGCAGGCGATCATTGTGTTTGCAAATGGGGGGGGCTGCGCCCCCCCAACCCCGCCGCTTTTTTTAGGCCATGCAACTTTGCTTCAAAGCAAAATATGAGTCTTTTCAAAACCCATCATGCGATCATTGTGTTTGCAGCTGGGGGGGGCTGCGCCCCCCCCCCGCTTTTTTTTAGGCCGTGCAAGCTTGTTTCAAAGCATATGAATCCTTCTTAACCCAGCATGCGAGAATTGTGTTTGCAAATGGAAGAGGGGGGGGCTATCATTGTGTTTGCAAATGGGGGGGCTGCGACCCCCCCCAACCCCCCCTCCCCCCCCGCTTCTTTCAATCCGTGCAAGCTTGCCTCGATCATATGAGTCATTATGAGTCTTTGAAATTTTTCCCATCATGCGATCATTGTGTTTGCAAGTGGGGGGGGCTGCGCCCCCCCAACCCCCCCGCTTTTTTTAAGCCGTGCACGCTTGTTTCAATCCATAGGAGTCTTATTCAAAAACCAGCAGGCGATCATTGTGTTTGCAAATGGGGGGGGGCTGCGCCCCCCCAACCCCCCCGCTTTTTTTAGGCCATGCAACTTTGCTTCAAAGCAAAGTATGAGTCTTTTCAAAACCCATCATGCGATCATTGTGTTTGCAACTGGGGGGGGCTGCGCCCCCCCCAACCCCCCCGCTTTTTTTTAGGCCGTGCAAGCTTGTTTCAAAGCATATGAATCCTTTTTAACCCAGCATGCGAGCATTGTGTTTGCAAATGGAAGAGGGGGGGGGGCTATCATTGTGTTTGCAAACGGGGGGGGGGCTGCGACCCCCCCAACCCCCCCCTCCCCCCTGCTTTTTTCAATCCGTGCAAGCTTGCCTCGATCATATGACATATGAGTCATTATGAGTCTTTGAAATTTTTCCCATCATGCGATCATTGTGTTTGCAAATGGGGGGGGGGCTGCGCCCCCCCCAACCCCCCCGCTTTTTTTAAGCCGTGCAAGTTTGTTTCAAACCATATATACATCTTCTTAAAACCAAATCACAGTATTTACAGCCCCTTGACCGCCCAGACATACCATGATTTACAAGTTTTGCTGCGGTTTTTGCAATGATTCAGATTCTGCAAACGCGAAACACTGCAAATTACGGTATTTACAGCCCCGCAACCACGCAGACATACCATGATTTAGAGGTGTTGCTGCGGTTTTTCCAATGATTCAGATTCTGCAAACGCGCGAAACACTGCAAATTACGGTATTTACAGCCCCGCAACCGCCCAGAAATACCATGATTTACGGGTGTTGCTGCGGTTTTTGCAATGATTCAGGAGCTCCAAACGCGTAAAACACTGCAAATTACAGTATTTGCAGCCCCTCAACCGCCCAGAAATGCCATGATTTACGGGTGTTGCAGCGGTTTTTGCAATGATTCAGGAGCTCCAAACGCGTAAAACACTGCAAATTACAGTATTTGCAGCCACTCAACCACCCACGTGTCGAGCCAGACCTAGGAAAAAAGGGGAGAGCCAGACCTAAGAAAAAAAAAACACCTCCGCCCTCCTCCTGCAGATGTGGACTTCCTTCCTTTTTTTGGGCAAGGAGGGGAGTGGGAGTGAGAGCAGATTGCTGCGGGACTGACACGCAGGTTAGGGCTATGTCGGGCTTCAGAGTTTAAGGAGACAGCCATCGTCATTGGGATTGGGGCCCGGGTGACGTGATTGATCCGTGCTTGGAGGCTAGCGGCTAGAGCTAACTCCTGTGTCGATCTGCTGCGCCTGATACATGATACGAATCTGCAATGTATACTGTGTGCAGAGAGAGAGATATATATATATATATATGCTAATTCTGCGAATGATGTACATTAAGCTAATGATGTTCTCTAGACTCATGTATGAGTGAGAGTTGTTGGTTTCTGGCAGTCTGCAGCTCAGAGGTCGGCTACGGAGATCTGTGGAAGAAGGTCCAGGACTGCGCGAGAGCAGGGTTTGAAAGCTTATACAGAACGACTCTAGGTTTAGGGTTTAGGGTTTAGATGTTGCTCAAAAAGGGCTTCGGGTTTATAAGGTTAGAAGGCTGTGCCTTTGAGTCTGTGCCCCAACACAGCCGGGCTTGTAGTGGGAGAGGAGCCCCATACCTTTCGACTGGAAAGCCTCAGTCTAAGAATGCCAGAGGAGACCACCGTGAATGACGCGGGGGAGGAGGAAGCCAACGCCAACGAGCCACCAGGACGAGTTGGTGCCATTCAAGAAGCAGCTTATGCAGTCCAAGCAAACCCAGAGTGCCTTGCACACCAAAGATCTTCTTGGCAAACGTCTGCAGAAATAGGTCCTCCATATGCTACATGCTGCAAACCCGCAGGACAGATGTGACAGTTATTACAAGTGCAGCATAGGACCACGCAGAGAAGCTTCTTTTTCTCCCTTGTATAGCAGCAGGATCGTGTTTCGGGTGGAAGGCTTGTGGAACATGCCCGCGGTAGAAGCACCCACGCTGACATCTACAGAAGGACTGTTTTAGCACAGGCCACACTCATGCGATGGTAAGCAGAGGTCCCAAGGTTTTGGGACATGTTTGGGGTATTCTCGCCTGCTCAGAACAACTGTGCTGCAACGCACCGCATCTGCCGAGGCTGGAAACCGAAGAGGAGTCGGCGTCGGGATACAAGGTAGGGGCCTTGTTGTATGTTCGGTCTGCATCTGGGAGTTTTGGGCTCCCATCGTCGCGCCCTGAACGCGAAGAACGCCTGTCCTTATAGAACCCCGAGTGGACACAAACATGTCCCTTCGTCCTGAGAGCTGAGCTCCATTGGGAGGATTCAGGGCCTGGCAGCTCCACCGTCGAGTATTCAGACTCGATGTTTTTGGTTGGATGGCTTTGCTTTCTTCCTGGTGCTTGCTTGCGATTTCGTGGGGCGCGCTCTGGGATGGTGACGGCAATCTGCGCCGCATTGCGCCGCTATCTTCTCTACAGTCCTGTTCACAGTGTCTGCACCGCAAACACGCAGCTTTTGAGAGTGAGGATCGCATGTTTCGACGAACATGCCAGAAGATTGCTTCAGGTTCCCGCAGGCGTGTCGCACATTAGCATCATCTTCTTCCGGCGGTTCGAGCAGCCACCAGCAAGAACATGTGCCGCATGAGCCGTTTCAGCCACCCGAAGAAGCAAAGGGTGCAACTGAGACAAGGAGACCCAGAGCTGGCAGAGCAACTCACCATCGTTGACTGCCACATGAGATGTGGAAGACCGGCACACCCAGTGTCCCCCCCCCCCCCCCCAAAGGCCCCCCCAAAACCTGCATTGCGTTGGCGCGCTGACTCGAAGTGTGCCAGACTCCTGGAGTTGTCTGAGAGTTGTGAGAGGCTTTAAGTCCGAAGCCGGATAGTAGAGCTTCAATGGCTTCCCAGAGCTGCCTCGAAAATCCTGTCAAGCTCGTCGGCGTAGTCGAGACCGAATGAGGCTACCCTTTTTTTCAAGCCCCTGAGTTTCAGAGCCCTAGGCTCGGACCCTAGAGTTCACGGAGCCTGCGGGTCTCGGATACTTGTTTTGGGAGGTTCTCGAAATTATGCCTCCTTTTTTTTTGGGGGGGGGGGGGGGGGGGGATCCCCTTTTGTATGGGGGCACCCGAAAAAAGGGCCCATAAAATCTTCGAGCATCCCCTCCCCTTCTCTCCCCTTCTCTCCAGACTCTTTACTTTAGGATTTAGGGTTGGGGTTGGGATGTTCCCCCATTATACTAAAAGTCCTCAATCGGGACTAAAATAGAGAAGCCCTGTTCAGCACTGTTGGTAGAAGGGGGCAACATCCCAAATTAAGGCTTCTCATCCCCTCCCCTCCTCCCCCCCCCCCTCCCCCCCCTTGCAGGCCATGCATCCCTGCGACCTCGCGGGCCAGTATGGTGGCATCCGGAGCGCCTTTCCTCTGAGCTCTGAAGCGTGTTTCTCACAGGGGGCTTCGGTTGTGTCTGTGGCGAATGGCTGCGATGAGCGCAAGACTCGTGCAGTGCATGGGCACCTTCATTCATTGAGGGAGAAAAAGCCGGGAATTTCTTTTTGCGAGGTTGGAGTTCTTAATCGGGCGCGCGTATGACTTTCCTTTTTTGGGGGGAGGGAGGCGGGGGGGGGTTTGGAGGAAGACAAATCAAGGCATCAAGCAGGGTTTCGGGGTTAGGAAGGCCCCACCCCCCCCCCCCTCCCCCAGGTGCCGGTTTTTACCGAAAGCACGCAATCCAGTACCCGAAACCCTAAACCCTGCACCCTAAGCACACACACACACAGAGTAAGTCTACCCAAGGCAAGTGGGCGGGCGGCGATGGAAAGACCATCCAGCGACCGATGCCTTACGACCCTCGGCGCACCCCCGAAGAGCTGACGCCCCTTCAAGGACATCCGCAAAGCGCGGCTTTTGTATGATCTGGGGTTTGTCTTTTTTCAAAGGGTGGGGATTTTTCTTGGAGGTTGTGGCTTGCTGGCCCGGTAGCCCCTTCCCCCTCAAAGCCGGGGGCAGTGACCTCTTGCAAGTGAAGACGCAAGCCCTTTCCAGTGGTGAGGGCTGCTGCAGTGTCAGCACATGGTTTTGGAGCTGAATCCAGTAGATTGGCACAGAAAAGAAGCAAAAGCAACAGCTGTGCCCAGAACGAGCTGATGGGTGCCGCCCTCAGCTGAGCCTTTGCAGACTGGGAGCCGCCTGGAGTTTAGGGTTTAGGGGTTTAGGGGTTTAGGGGTTTAGGGTTTAGGGTGTCTGACTTAATTCAGACGTCGACAATTCTTCAGTGGATCATTCTTTGGCCAAGTAATGCACCAGCACAGAGTTAAGTGAACACGAACGGCCGATGCTTGGAGTTGAATCTGGCTAATCCTCAAGCCCAGTTGCAAAAAACAGTGCCCTCACTAGCCCCCTAAACCCTAAACCCTAAACCCTAAACCCTAAACCCTAAACCCTAAACCCTAAACCCTAAACCCTAAACCCTAAACCCTAAACCCCTCACTAGCCCCCTGAACCGGCCCAGCTTCTCTATGCGCGAATCCGCAAGCCTCAGGCTGCTTCGACCGAGACGGCGTCACGAGCTTCAAGGGCCAGGAGGTGAAGGGAGCAGCGGGTCCTTTTTTGAGAAAAACGGGGGGGGGGGGAAGGGGGGGAAACCGGGGGGGGGGGGTTTAGACGATCTCTTCAATATCGATGCAACGGTTCTTGTTCTCACGACTCCCCGAGTAGAGTCGCGCCTGGCCCTCCTCGCCGGCGCGGCTGCGCTGGTATGTTACTTGTAGGAAAGACCCAGCGGAAGCTTATCATTTGCCATGCTTTCTTCCGACCATGCAATATTCTACCAAACCCCCTTCTGCCAAGCATGTTCAGAGACGTTCCTTGGCAGGTCCTGCGGCATTTGGACACGTTCATCAATGGTCTCAGCCTCCCATTCACCATCCAAAGCACGCACTCCCGACTGCAAAGCATGATCATGCTCAGGTCGAGCCAGCCCGTAGAAGCCACACTTGAGATTCAGAGGCTAGAAAGGCAACAGTGCTCGGGACTCGTGATGGGCCCCAACGAAGGGAGAGGGTGATATAAACACCGCCGTGAAGACTCCTATTTGAGGGTAGTTTCACGGGCCCGTAATGCAGTCCCTAACCTCCTTTCAAGGGTTCTGAGATGACTATGGGCCCTTAATCCGTGCAGGGTATATAAAGGGTACATAAGTTACCCAAGTGCCCATACTTAAGGGACCATGTAACGACCCTTCGATCCTAAGCCCCAAGAGCCCAACAAAAACACCCGCCACGGATGTTCATCCCACAGTGGGGACCCGGACACTCGGGGTGTACACTGAAACCCTAAACCCTAAACCCTAAACCCTAAACCCTAAACCCTAAACCCTAAACCCTGAGGTTGTGCAACTTTGCACCGGAGATCATGACAGGGGGCCAGCCGGGCTCTTAGATGCCCCCGAATTCAGCCGGGGTGGGGGAGGGTCTAGGGTTTAGGGTTTAGGGTTTAGGGTTTAGGGTTTAGGGTTTAGGGTTGGAGGGGTTCCCTAAACTTCCACGCATTGCATAGGAGCCCCTCAACCTCTCCAAGGCCCAGGTATATAGACAGGCCCTCGGCACATACCAGTCCTAGCGGTCCTATCTTCCGGATGATGCCAAGTCTGTTCAGGTACACAGTTGCCCGACATCTGCAAGGGCATCGTCCAAGTCACGCACACGGCCATCCAGTTCGTGCATGACAGCCTGGCTGCCTTTGGCTTGTCTTGGTCTAGGCTCATCTGCACACTTGAGCCCTCAGCACTCCGTTATCGCTGCATCGCGAGAGTGTAGGGCAGCGTAGGGTTTAGGGCGAGAACCTCTTAGGAGGCAAACCTGAAGTCGGAATTTCAAAGATGTGGTGGGGCTGTTACAGGCAATGGCATGGTCCGTAACATCAGTGCAGAAAGGGTCCGGCATTCATGTTGTTCTCCCAAAAGTAGTTCATGGAATTCTAAGTGTTGGGAAACTGAGACATGGCATTCTACAGACTCAGATGTTTTGCATCACCTGGTGTTGGCTAGAGCACTCAAGGAACTTGTACTGCCGTCGGCTAGAAAATGTAAAGCTGGAGTTCGGTCAAGAGCTCTGGGCAAAAGAACATGAGTGTCGTGAATCCTGAAAAAGGCCGACTTGCCGTCGGGGCCACAGCACCGTAAATTGCCCATGAATGCAGAGAAAGCAGAAGAGAACGCGTTCAAACGTCGAAAGTCGGAAGGAGAGTTCTAGCATTGGTAGCTGGACATTCTATTCTGCAACAGACGTCGACTCAGGCTTCACATAGATCGGGCTGCAAACATAACCCTGGTGCACTTGAAAGGAATTTATTTGGAATCAGCTCAGTAATGATAGTGCTCGCTGCAACCCACTCTACCGGAAGAGGTTGCCTCTGCAAAAATTCCAGGGGCTAAAACACAAAGCGCCGTCAATTCTGTTCGTCGTATCTCCTTCTACAGCACTCACGGTTGCATATGGCAGAAGGTGCAGGGACAAACTGCGTCTGGGCAAAAACCCGGCGCCCAAAGGATGTACGCAAGCGCATGCCCAGAAGTCAAATGTGTTGTTTGTTTGTGTGTGTGTGTGTGTTGGGCTGGGCTGGGCTGTGCTGTGCTGTGTTGTGCTGTGTTGTGGTTTTAGTTTTTGGTTTTAGGCTTTATGTTTTGGTCTTAGTTTTAGTTTTAGTCTGTTTTGTGTGTGTGCGTGTGTGCGCTTCTGATGTCCATCTCAAGTCTTCGCAGGAAGTGTCAACCTACGCCCTGGAGAGGACCATCAGCAATGCTGCGGTGGCCAAATCTAGGGCTCTTCAGGGGGATGTGTGGCCCAGCAACTCAGTATCCCTCTGCCAGCTTAAGCAAGAAGGAGGCGTTGACTTCTTTGGGTTCGAGTAGAAGGGGTGTAAAGACTGCAGGATGCGAACGCTTAAGCTTGCACCGGACCGTAGGAGGCGGGATATCAGATGTACTTGTCTGCCAATCTTGCCTGATTCTTGATGCTCTATTTAGTGACTTTAGTGCTCTTTTTATGAGACGTGCACATTGGCGCCCAGGCTGCAGCACAGGACTGCTCAGCGACCCAAGCCAACTTCGCACGCCTCTTCTGCCGCTTGGGGGGCCTCTTTAGCCTTACAGTGTGGGGTTTGTGAAGCTTAATAATCTTAATAAACAGACTCGCCATGGAGAATGCCAACCAAAGGGCAGAATGGCTAAGTTCGCCCACCCAGGGCTTGGAGAATCGGAGCTTAGAATCAAGTTGAATGGGGACGCTCCTGGTAGCAGAGGGCAGAAGGGTGTCGATCAGCACCGGTTCTACAAGCACGCCCAAATTTTGTAAAGCCGTAAGACTTGCGAAGGCGACTTGCACTGCGTCCGTGATGCAGTGGTCCGAGGCAGCAACATCGCTTCTTGCGGGATGTTTCGCCTTTGTCTTTTGGGATCAAGATGTAATTCACATTGGAACTCTCTGAACTCTATATGTAGGCCCAGCAATGCTTGGAGTCCAGGTACAACGTGGTCCGGCCCAAATGAAAGTCTTACTTTCGCCCGCAGGGTCGCCATCGCAGCACCTGAGTTTGTGTTCTGTGTAAGACACATGAAAACCACAACATTGGAAGTTTGGAAGGGTCGATCGTTTTGCGCACTTACTCGGCCTGCGTGTTTGCTCTGGTGATCTTGTGCCTGGGGTGGTCCCGCACACACAGACACGCAGAGATACAGAGACGCGAAGAGACACGCAGAGACACGCAGAGACACACAGAGACACACAGAGACTCACAGAGACGCACAGAGACGCACAGAGACACGCAGAGACACACAGAGACACACAGAGACGCACAGAGACGCACAGAGACACGCAGAGACACACAGAGACACACACACACACACACACAGACACAGACACAGACACAGACACAGACACAGACACAGACACAGACACAGATACAGACACAGACACAGACACAGACACAGACACAGACACAGACACAGACACAGACACAGACACAGACACAGACACCGACACGGACACGGACACGGACACCGACACGGACACGGACACGGACACGGACACGGACACGGACACGGACACGGACACGGACACGGACACGGACACGGACACGGACACGGACACGGACACGGACACGGACACGGACACGGACACGGACACGGACACGGACACGGACACGGACACGGACACAGACACAGACACAGACACAGACACAGACACAGACACACACACAGACACAGACACAGACACAGACACAGACACAGACACAGACACACACACAGACACAGACACAGACACAGACACAGACACAGACACACACACACACACACACACACACACACACACACACACACACACACACACACACACACACACACACACACACACACACACACACACACACACACACACACACACACACACACACACACACACACACACACACACACCCACCCACACACACACACACACACACACACACACACACACACACACACACAGACACACACACACACACACACAGACACACACACACACACACACACACAAACAAAGGCACGCGCGCGCGCGCGCGTGCCTTCCAGGAGACCGCACGATCCTGCGCAACCTCAAGCGCGCAACAGCCTGAGCCCCAGCCTGCCACGGCTGTGTAGGTTGCGGGAGGGTTTGTAACATTTTGTAACATTCGTGAAGGCTTCGGAGACGATTTGATTCATGGGGATGCGCAGACAGGAGGGTCACGGAGAGGTTGACGAGTCCTGATGCAGGCGGCCTCAGTGAGAGGTCAGCATACTTTCATGCAGTAACTACAAACAGGCAATGGGGCACCGCTTGCTTGCGTGCCGATATTCTTGGGCTTGTTGGCTCAGATAGCTCAAGTCACTTGGGAGAAGCGCGTCCTGGACTCCTTGCCTCCCTAGACCTTGAATGCCCCACGATGCCTTCCAGGACATCACAAATGGCAACACGGCGAAGCTAGCTGCCTCTTGGCCAAACCGGATCAGGATTCTCTGCCATTGTTTTGCACTGCGCGGAGCGCGGTCCAATTTGGTTTTCGGGTTTCGGGCTCTTCAGACTCACCCCGGTCTACCCCCAAACAGCATTCAAATACCATCCCAAGGACTGGATCGTCAAAACCCAGCAGCTTGATGTTTCGTGGTTGGCGGCGGCTCACCCCGACTTGGGATCAAGCTTTGCTTGGCTGCTTGAAAGGGCTGCTTGAGAAAGTTTCGCGCTGCTTTGAGCTTCAATGGGTGCCTCGAAGGGTGACGTAAGCTCTTAAGGGAAAAGTGTGAGAGTGTGAGACATGATGCGGTACTTTTGCAAAGCAGACGACAAGCCTTAAGCTCGGAAAGTTGGGGGACCACCCCCCCCCCCCCCCCTCTCTCATTCTATGGCCCCCAAGTGCAATCTTTGAGGAGAAGATTGACCACCAAACCGTGGTGCAGAACATTGCGCCTGGACGTGCCATTGCCAGGGCTCACTAGGAGTGGGCTACCATGAGGAGCTTAGATGGTATTTCAATGTATTTCACAAAGTTCTTCTAGGAGTCTCCATAGTGGGGCTGTTGTTATAAACAAGGTTCAGAGTTCAGAGGCTTGGGGTTCAATCATTGAGAGGGTTCAAGTTGGGGACGTTTGGGCGCAGTTTCAGGAGTCAATTGGACTCCGGGGGGCTCTTTGCGCCAGTCGGTGTGCAAGCGCAGTACAACTGAGGAGAACAACAAACAGTTCACCAACATCAAAGAGCTCATGGCAGGCGGCGAAGAAACTGTGCCCCAACTGTATGTGTGTGTGTGTCTTATGCGAAGCCTACTTTCCTTACCATATCTGCAGACACCGGGTGGACACGACTTGTAGCCTGCGCCAACGTGCAGATGACGAGCTCTTAATCTTGGAAAGGGCTTTGTCGATCAGCGTCTTGTGTCCAAAGCGGGTCGAGCTTGGTTCGATCTTTCGGGGGGGGCGATCGAGCAGGCTGCACAGAAAAGGAATGCGGGGCTGAAGCAAACAGTCTTGCCAACACCAAAGCATCGATGTCCGAGGGCAGGAGGACAGGATTTGGATTTCATCAGGGTGTTCTTTTCGCCCGAGACCGGGGCCTTGGGGGCTTGGGTGTGAGACTTGTGAACCTCCCAGCAGTTCAATTGAAGAGTTCACAACACATGGAAGGTGGAGACAAGAAGGAGCTTTTCTTGGCAATCAAGTGACTCGGTCACATCCGGGAACATGAAGCGTTTGCCACTGCACCCCACGCTTCCGAAACAAAGCCTTGCTAGGCCCTTAGGCGTCGAGGACATTGAGGCAGCTTCCTGTGTGGAATTGATCTGATTGCTTCAAACCGCTCAGTGACAAACTTGCCAAATTGGCACCTTTTCCTGTGGAGAGCCAAGGCAACAGACGCAAAAGATGCAGTCAGAGTCTCTTGGGGGCAGCCAAGGGACCGCCAAGGATATAGAATGTGTTCGGGGTGGCCTGAAGTTCTGCGCTGGCCTATTGCCTCTTCTTGCAAAGGGCCATGCTCTTATGTTGCGATCTTTGGTGTGCTGTACGTAGGAACCTCCATTGCGCCAACACAGGTGATACCTTCCACGCCAGCCACGCAAAAAGGCTAGGCAAAGGGAGGAACGGCTTCAAAAGGCTCCTTCCTCTCTTTCCCTGAACCGACCCAAACCTTCGAGACCCTCAATCGTACACTCACAGCGAGCAAACATGTCCAGTCCCAGGCTCCGCGGCTACGTCGACGGCGCGTCCTTTGGCCGCGCCTCACTCTTGGCCGCCAGCGACGCTCTGGACAAGTTCAACAGTGACAGCAGGGACCTGAGACAGAGCTACTGACAAAAACACACACATAAATACATACATAAATAAATATATATGTATATATATATATATATGTGTATACACACACATATATATACATATATCTATCTGTCTCCCACTGCGCTGGGGGTCAATACGTCACGCTTGTTTCCTTGAGGTAAGTCCATCCTCCAGGATGGCAACAGCACTGAGCAAGTCTTTGCAGCCTTCGACAGCCTGGTGTCTCTGAAATCCAAGCTTCGGCCCCTTTGTCCCAAGTTTATGGAGTTTATGCGATCCGTATTGTTCAAGTTCCTGTTCCGAGGAAGCCGCTCAGTTCCAAGCGGTTTGCTGTGCTCAGCATCCACAGCTTCTACCAGCGTACGGATTTTTTTAGGGTTCTCGCCTGTCCTTGGGCCGCTCTCGTCACCGGGGAAGCAGGGGAAATGGGAGGGCAGATGTGCCGAAGTGCGATATGGACACCTCGCTGACTCCCGTTAAGAATCTCCAGAGCTCCCAAATGGACGGTAAGTGCAGGTGCCCAACTTGTAGTCAAACTGAATCAGCCGGACGGTCGCGCAAAATTCTAGACCATGTCGTGCCCTTGCGTAGCAAGACCCTAGAGGATGGCACGGCAGAGAGAGAGAGAGAGAGAGAAAGACCCAGAAGACCCAGTTGGAATGAAAGAGGCGTGGAAAAGCCGTGGAAGCAAAGCTGCTGAGTGAAAGCTGGACGCCTATAAGCTCCACAGACTTATCCCTTCTTCACCCAGGAGTGCCTCGGATCACCGCAGCAAGGTGGATCACATTGCAATGCGGCTTGGTTGAGTGGAGGGGCAGGAACCTATCAGCTGTGGCATGCCAGCCTTTGCTTAGTCGACCACTTGCAGATGCTTTCGATGGTTTGCTGTCATCCTCCTTTTCGTCTTCTACATGCTGCATGAAAGCCCTTAAAATCCCAGAAAGTCGACATCAGGCCCGAATGTTGCACATGCAGAGAACACGAGCATCTGCGTCTCGTGCAAGGTCTGTCGCGCAGGGCGCTCGTCAGATGCAACGCGGCAGATGTTTATCATAAGAAGTTTTTGTTATCCCTATAGCTAGGTGTGGCGTGTCTTTATCAGGAGGGAGAGAGAAGGGGGAGAAGGATCATGTATCCCTTATAAGCACCTTCCAAGTTCCTTCAGAGAGTCTGTGCCCGGCGGCAAAGAGCGACACAGTCCGAGCCCGCCCCCACTATTAAATCCAGGCGGGGGTCTCAGGAGGCATATGACCACTGAACTAGGGCACTTGTTCATCAACATTACCAGGCTCTCGATTGAAGTTTGAAGGGAGTCTTTGCGGGAAATTGAAGGAAATCCTGATGCCAGGCAGCAACAGCTCAAGCTGCAACGCGCTACCTTGGGAATCTACCGCGAGCAGCTTGGACGGAATAGGCCTTGGGTTGGAGCACATGGGGATAGGGTTTGGGGTTTAGGGTTTAGGGGATATGGAGGTTCCGGAGTCTACACGGATGTTGGGCTGCATCAGTGTTTTGCACGCACACAAAAATGAGGTTTCCAAGACTAAGGGTCCTTCTTCTAAGAGAATCTTACTATGTGGGGTCTCTATTTGGGGTTCTTAAATCGTAAACACCCATATATCTACACATATACACTTGGGTTGGTTGAATCAAAGCTTCAGCTACAGTAGTACGAAAAGCATGTTAAGAAGTTCACGCTTATATTGTGGTGTCTATACAAATATGCTTGTCGCCGATCCCCTAATGTGCAAGTGCAAGCCCCCCCCCTCCCCGCCCCGTGTCCCCCCCCCCCCAAACATCTGACACCTTCTGACACCCCCATCGCTGAACCAACCTCTAAAACCTCCCCAAAGTGGTCAGCTAGGCGGGCGGCAAGCGAACGCAGACCCCCCTAAACCCGAAGCCCGAAACATCCTTTGAGCCCCGAAGTCTCCTAACCCCAACACCCCAAAGAAACCCTCTGCATGGACAGGCCGCAGCCTTTCGGTGTGTGCGTTGTCTTTCCCTTAAATGACACAGATGCCACACCCCCAGCCTCTGTTCCCCAGAACTCGGCACAAGTCGAGAAGTGTACCAAGGGAACAAAGTGCTGTCTAAACCCTACGGAAGTCCGGAAGCATCCGATGGCCACCAGCGATGGCGTCGCCGCAGCCTTGGCAGCGCCGATCTTCATGGTGGTGGGCTTCATCTTTTGGGAGCAGCATTGGAAAGGCAGGAGTTCGTTTAGGGTCTTTCTGGGGTCTTGGGCTTGGGTTCAGTATAGGGGCCTCCTCCTTAACTGCAAAAAGTAGATCCAGGCATTCTCGGTTGAGATTACGCAAGAGGTTGTGCAAGGCTTGCGGGGACGCGATAGGATGTGCGGGAAGTTCTGGCAATCAGAGCAGAGTAGCACTCGAACCTAGACTCTAAGTCGAAACCCAAAAAATCTTAAATCCCTAAACCCTAAACCCTCATCCCTCTTGGCAGGCAGCGCCCTCGAGCTCAACATCTTCAAATGTTCTTTGTCGCGAAGAGTTGTTTTCTGTTGGCGTGTGATGGACGCTGCCGTGGTTCTTCATTCAACCCTCGCAACCGAGGGCTTTGGGAGGGAGTGCAATTGGGGCGTTGGAGACTTGGGGTGTAGAGTTTAGCAGCATATGGGGGGGGGGGGGTGTTCTTCTGCCAGGTTTTCCTTATTGGGGGGGTTTGGTGTCAGGTTTCAAGTTTCGGGGCTTTGGCTTCCTTTTGGATCCATTTAGCGCTCCATTGATTCCGTGTTGCGGATGTTTCTACCGATGTTCTTGTGTATATCTTCTTTGCGCATACGCAGCAAGTAAATATACTTGTGCTCCGCATCATAGCTCTAACATGAAAGGGCGGAGTCTGCTTGAGGTAGCCTTGCTTCTCTTCTTTGTGCCGGGACCATCGCCGTCAGCACCGGCCTGGCGCATCTGGCAGAGGCGAGATTTGCACGAAGTGCTATAGTATAACTGGCAGTCCTAGCACTAGCAGTTGTAGGAATCGTAGAGGAGCATTTGTCGTCGTCGTCGTCTGTCGTAGGAGTACCAACGGTACTAGCAGAAAACTATCGCAGTAGTGGTCGCACTGCTGCTGCTTCTCGCCCTGCTATTGCTAGTGGTATTATCAGTCGCTTTACACGACCACTACCACCAGCACTACCATTACCACCACTAATTACTGCTACTGCTACTGCCACTACTACTCCTCCTCCCCTCCTCCTCCTGCTCCTGCTGCTGCTGCTACTGATGCTACTGCTACTGTCAGTACTGCTTCAGCTTGAGTTTTGGTATTTGCACCAAGGCAAGTGGCATGGCCCTGAACATGCTTGTGGTCTCTTCATTGACACTTGGCGGAGCTGGGGATAGCTTGAGAACGGGGCGTGACTAAGCTTTAGACACTAAGCCCTGCCTTCCGCTTTTTCGCACCTTTTTTTACTGTTTTGGACTGGGCAGAGCATAAGTTGGGGAGATGTTTCTGGAAGCCGAGACAATGGCGGCCGAGCATGGCCGAGCTATGACTACAAACTTTCTTGTGAGATGGAACGGCCACGCAGACGTGAAACACAACTCGTGCCCCGCATGGGAGTTCTGCGTGCGACGTACGTGAAAGGACTGTAGATTTGTAGGCAAGCTGCAGTTTGACTTCTTAGTCAAGCCGAGCCATCATGCGCTGACCCCTTTCTTGCAACAAGCAGCCGATTGCTACGATTGCGAGCCTTTGGCACAGGGTTGGGAAGCACTAAAAGGGGGATTCCCTCGAGGCAACCTCTTGTCCCAACGCTGTGAGCTTGGGATGTTCACCCTGATACCAACAATTCTTAAAAGGGACTATATAGTACCTCCCCATGATAGTCCCTATGAAGGACTGTGAGTATAAGGGAGAACAGGCGATTAAAAACCCTCAGCTTTGGCAAAAAAGGATTGGCATTGTCGTGGGGGACCTTACTTGGTTGATGGCTCTCCAGCGCAGCTGGGTCCGGCTTCAGGAGCTCTTTTGTCCCCGCATTTTGTTGTTTTTTGGTTTTCCTTGCCCCACTTCCACAACCCGAAAGCAAGATACTGTTGCATATGTATATATATTTATGTATATTTTTAAGGGTCTGCGCCCATGGGCGGGCAGCGCACGCAGAAGCCCGGGGCGAGCAGTTTCTAAGCATGTTGAGGCCCCTAAACTCCCTTAAAATCTCTAGGCGTTAAGTTTCTAAGCATTTTCAGGCCCCTAAACTCCCTTCAAATCTCTAAGCGTTTGAGGCTCCTAGACTCCCTTAACGTTTCTAAGCACTTTATAAAGGCCCCTAAACTCCCTTTTTCCTAGCCCCGGGCTTAGACACGTCGCTTATGCCCGCCCTTTGGGGGGCATCATGCTCCTGATGCGCCCCCGGGGTCCCGCCCCGGGAGCCGCTGATGCTCCTGATGCGCGCCTGGGGGTCCCGGGCTGGACCCGCTGATGCTCATGATGCGCGCCCTCTGGGGGCCTCCGTGGCGACGCAAAAAACCACGAAAAAAAAACCGTTCACCGGCGGCACGCGGGGGTCGGCGGCACTGGCGTCCGGCCTAATTCTGCTTCGCAGAAGGCCAGAGGCCAGCAAGGCTATTCCCGGGACGACCCGGGCTAAAAGGTCCGCATTTGCTCGGTCCTTTGGGGACCTCGCGCTGCCCGATTTAATGGCTACCGCCAGTGCCGCCGACCCCTCAACCTGATGCTCCGCGCAAACCGGACAAGAACAAGGATGGCAGGCCATCTTTCGACGAATTCGCAGAGGCAGGAGGAGAGTGAGCGGTCTACGGTTTAGGGTTTAGGGTTTCGGGTTTAGGGCCTAGGGTTTAGGGCTTAGGGTTTAGGGCTTAGGGTTGAGCGTTCAGGGTTTCAAGGGCATTAGGAGGGCTTAGTCGGTAGTGTGCTGAGAGGCCATCCGCGACCGGGGCAGGGGGGGGGGGTATATGCACTTATATATACCGGGTCCGGTATATGCTGGACCGTGGTGTGCCTACACTTCCGGGTTCGATGAAAGCTCCGGACCGTGGTTTATACATAATTACACAGAACACTAATATACCGGGTCCGGTGCATGCTGGACCGTGGTGTGCATACACTTCCGGGTTCGGTGAAAGCTCCGGACCGTGGCTTAAGCATATAGACATATACAGAACACTTATATACCGGTTCCAGTAGATGCTGGACCGTGGTGTGCATACACTTCCGGGTCTTGTCCACTGGAGCCCTTTAAAGTCAGTCTTTAAAGTCAGTCATCTAGGGGGGGGGGGGGGGGGGGGGGGGGGGGGGGGGGGGGGGGGGCAAGTCCGTCTTTGGAGTCGGTTGGGGGTGGGGGGGGGGGGGGTGGGTGGGGGGGGGGGGTGCGGGCGGAGTGGGGGAGTTCTTTAAAGTCAGTCTTTAAAGTCAGTTCATGTAGCGGAGCGGGCGGAGCAAGCGGAGGGGCGGGCATGGACTGGAGCCCTTTAAAGTCAGTCTTTAAAGTCAGTCTTTAAAGTCAGTCATCTAGGGGGGGGGGGGGGTGGGTGGCAGGGTGGGGGTGGTGGCGCAGTGGGGGGGTGGGGGGGGGGGGGGGGAGGGGAGGAAATTCTAAGACTGCTGGAGATGGCTGGGGCCTGGGTCCGATAGCTAAGAGTGCAGGGGTTGGTGCCCGATAGCAAAGATTGTAGGGGGAGTAAACCTTGAAACTAAAGACGGCTGGGGCCTGGTGCCCGATAGCCAAGAGTGCAGGGGCAGGAAACCTTGAAACTAAAGACTATTGGAGACGGCTGGGGCCTGGTGCTAAGAGTGCAGGGGGAGGAAACCTTGAAACTAAAGACTGCTGGAGATGGCTGGGGCTTGGGTCCGATAGCAAAGAGTGCAGGGGCAGGAAACCTTGAAATTAAAGACTGCTGGTGGGGGAGCGGAGCGGGCGGAGCAAGCGGAGCGGGCATGCACTGGAGCCCTTTAAAGTCAGTCTTTAATCATCTAGGGGGGGGGGGGGGTGGGGGGGGGGGGCGGGCGGGTGGGGGGTGGGTGGGGGGGGGGGGTGGGGGGGGGTGGGGTGGTGAGAAGGGGGTGGGGGGTGGGGGGGGGGGGGGGGGGGAGGGAAGGGGGGTGGGGGAGCAGAGGGGCCTTCAAAGTCAGTCTTGAAAGCCAGTCGGGGGGGGGAGGGGTGGGGGGGGGGTGGGGTGGGGGGTGGGGAAAGTCAGTCATCTGATCGACTGAGGAAGGGGTAGGGGAGGAGGATGGAGTGGAATGGTTGGGAAGGGTGGTTGGTGGTGGGAGGGTTAGGGGCGGGAAGGGCGGGGCACGGACTGGGGCCTTCTAAAATCAGCTTAAGGTGCGGGGTTACGCCGACGCCATGGAGTCTTCACTAGCGCCTCCCCCGCTCAAAGCTGGGGTCGGCGGACATACGTACATAGATAGTTGTTTTCGTTGACGTGGCCTACCTTTCTTGCATGTATCTACATAGAAAGGGAAACGACAAGTAGACATCCAAGAGGGTATTACATCATACAATACCAGAGACAGTTCGCACGCAGGCATCGGCGCACGACGGGTCATTGTAGTGGATTGCTTGGCACCATTCATTGGTGCAACTTGCGCTTGGTCAGTACAAGATTTTGGGTTAGGGCTTGCGCTTGATATTGACTGTCTTTCGGGTGGGTTTTTACAGGTGTCGCGTGGGGGTTTAAATGGAAGTTCGGAAGCTTCTCAGCAAAAATAGCCTAACCCTCGTCCCCGAATCGGGATTCTTGGTGAGGCCGTGCTTGGACGGATCTTTTTGGATGAGCGTACCTTGGGGCACTGTTCGAATTTTCCATAACGATGACTATATTACCTTTGGTAATGTCATTGCTGTTCGATTTCCATGGCTGCTAGTGGTTGTCATACTGTTTCCAGTTTTCGACAATGTGGCCCCTGTGCACAGTTCTCTTGGAACAATGCAAGGTATCGCGAGTCTCGGATATGCGGGCATGCTAACAACAGTCGTTGGAGTTTGTCTCTGCGCGCTGGAGAAAGAAGCAGACAACGAAGATGGCACCGACAGAAGTGCTGTACCAGATCGGGATGTGCTGTTCTCCGGCTACATGCTTGCATTTGTGAATGTGTTCTTTGATGCCATGGGAGCCTTTCTCACAAAGAAGTGGGGTGGTCCTCCCTTGGATGCCTTGGACATCACTGTGATTCGTTTCGGTGCCGCCGCAGTCATTCTGCTAGCAGTCTACTTGGTCATGAAGGTGCCGGGAATGATATCAAAGCAGGAGTCTTTGGAGGATGCTTTTCTGCTATACGATGAAACGAAACCACTCTTGGAACCTGGAAAGAAGGAAGGGCTGGTACCAGCATCTTTACTCGGTATGACACGGCGCGAGTGGTTGCTGGTGACCATGGGCGTGCTCCTGGTGACGTGCTGCAATCCTGTCCTCTACAACTACGCCCTGTTTCAGATTCCGCTGGCCTTCGCAATTACCCTCGCAAGTTTCGGACCCATCTATGCAATTCCTCTAGTCTACCTGATGAAGCCATGATGTACTTTGAAACTCTTTTCATCTTGATGTATTCCTGAGAAGCAGCTGGCCAGAATTAGGTTGTCAGGGTTCCCAGAACAGCTAAGGAAAGGAGAAGCAGTCACGGCACGGTCGGCGACAGGGGCTCTCATGGCAGTTGCCGGCGTGGTCATGTTGGCCCAGGCGTGAAGCAGACGCTGCTGCCGCTGCTGAAGCCTAAGCAGCTTCGACAGTGATGTGGCAAGAGATGATAATGATGGAGTTTACTGGAAGAAGTAGTTGTAGGAGCAGTTAGTGGTGGTGGTGGTGGTAGTAGTGGTAGCAGCAGCAGTAGTAGGAGGAGTCGTCGTAGTTGTTGTCAGTAAGTGTGATAAGGGTCCCGACAAGCCATGTGAGTGAATAGCCGGTGCTCGACTGTTCACCAGCAGATGCGCCTGACGTGCTGTGCAAAGTGAAGCAAAACCACATTTTGTTTGGATGCGCAGGAACCCCTCGAATGGCAGCCATGACATAGGTGCTTCGGCTGTTTGCTCGTCATGGAATTGGTGCAGCCTCACGAGCAGTCAGGCTCAGTGAGGCAGCGCGCGCAGAAGGCATCTATTCGCACAGCTGCCAGCGCTAGCACAACCATGAACAGCTAAAGACACCCGTAAGATCCGAAGGCCAAACTTTCTTTGCACCTTCTCAACTTCTGTGGCAGTTTCAACTCGAGGCCTGGCAAGCTTGTTTTGAAACATCATACTTGATATCAGGAACGGGAACCGTACTCTCCATGCAGCTCGGCAGAGGCGGGTGCTGCGAATTGTTTTGAGCTGATGGGACTGATGGGGCTGCGGGATAGCCGGAACTAGCTTTGTGGTGTCGAACCTGTTCTTGGGTTCTTGTGTTCTCGGCTGTTCAGGTTCGGGCATATGCCCAAGGAGTTTGGTTCACGTGGCTGCCTAGGCCCTCTTCAGGTCTACAGGCTTGAGTCCTCCAGGAGGAAATGCCCACAGCGTTGGGACAGCATTGTTTAGTAAAGGCCGTGGTCTTTCCTAGCCCAGCACGCCACGAAGAAGATACGTCGGCGTCGCCGCATTTTGACTCGGCCGGCATCGGCGCTTCTGTCAGGAATTTTAGGAACTCCAGTGGTGCGTCTGCGGTCGTCTGCTGCACGCGCACACGCGCTCGGGGCGACATGTAGGGCATGGGAGGTTGGGGCTTTGGCGTTTAGCGTTTATAGGGATCGTTGCAACTTTGCAGGGCGGGGATGTCCACATCTGAGCGGCACGCGATGGTTCTGGACCTGGATCGTCCGGAGCTCAGAATCATCCAGCCCCCGTCAGGCGGCGCGAATGGGGCTCCGCTGCAACGCTTTAGGGTTTAGGGTTGTTGGTTTAGGGTTTAGGGTCTAGGGCTGCAATTGAGGGCACTTGCAGAAAGGGGGGTGTTTGTAGGAGGCGGGCGGGGGGGGGATCCGATTCCAGAGCTTCTACGTTTATTCTCGTGTAGCCCATGGTTTCTCGCTGAAACATAGCCACGAAATGCCAGTTCACCCGGGCCGGACAATTAAATAAACCGCAAATCAAGAGCTCCCGCCCGTCTCGCAACAGGCATTTGGTGGAAGATCCGTGGGGCCGTGGATGCATATGTCGATGAGGCCGAGAATGAGATCAAGAGCAGCCTGGCCAAGTTAAGCTTGGGACTTGGCCATATTTAGCCAAAAAACTGACATGGAAGGAGATCTCATGTTTCATGCTCTACTTTCAGCTTCAATGGCCAACCTGGAAACTCCATTCTCCACTGCAACCATGAGAGCAGAACGCCCAGGAAAGGTCCTTGCACACTTATGTTGCGTGATGTTTCTGTGACCCACGACCCTTCGTGCGACGTGCGAGGCTTCGAGTCGGGATCCCAGGCGATGGCGCGCTACGAGCAGTGCGACTCGGCCTCTTTCTTTTGAGGGATGCTCGCCACGCATTGGCCCCTTGCAACGGCCTGGTAGAGTAGGCGCCCCGGAAGTAGAAGCAGGAACGGGAAGCGCGGCAGCATGCAGAACTCAGAGCAAACGGCAGGGCAGACCCCGAAACAGTGTTTTTGACCCAAAAACTAGAAGTAGAACATCGTCACTTTAAGAGCAGAGCGGCTTGCGATTGCCGTTTCCCCCTCTTCTGGGGCTCGAATGCATCTCAAGGTTCCATGGACTTCGGGAGTCTCCTGTCCATCTACAAGCAGACCATGGCGGTCACCGACGTCTCCCATAGGCGACCACTGCAATGGGCGATGACAGCAAGGGGACCGTGTTGAACCTCTGTCGTGCTGAGCGTGCATGTTTGTTGGTGCAAGTCTTCAAGGATTGTTTTGAGGGTGCGGGACATGTGTATGTCTTTCCTAGCTAGGCTTCTGATGGCTTTGATGCCCTTGGTGCAGTTGAGCAAGGCTCTCTTTCGTCTGTGCCATTTCTACCCCGACACTTAACGGCTATGCCATTTTGGAAGGAAGCTCCTCGCAATTGAACAGAATTTCAGAACCCGCACTCGCTCCTTTTCTCCGATCTGCTGTCCTTAAGTGTATCCTGTCACCCACAACTTGCCAGGGCGCTCAAGAAGGCTTGGCGGCTATGCTCCAATCTGATGGGCAAGCGAGCTGCACAATACGATTTTTTGGGCTTAGTGACCCTAAACCCTAAACCCTAAACCCTAAGCCCAGTGAGTCTTTGTGGCCGGGCCTTCCGACATGTCTGCTGAAAATTGTCACCACCTGGTCTACTCGTCGACTCTCCAGAGCACTACACTGGGAGCCTAGATAAGGTGATGCTTTCCTATTTTCCCCCTATTTAACCCCTAAATCCCTAAACCGTAAACCCTAAACCCCAAACCCCCGAAAAGGGTCGGATTTATCCCGCCCAAGAACGCCAAACGATCTCAGAATGCGAGGCGAGCTGGCGTCGCACCTGGACGACGGAGAGGCCTTTGTGACTTTCCTTCAGCAAGAAGGCTGGGCGGGTTTAGGGTTTAGGGTCTTCTACTTTACTTCAGGGCTTGGGGGAGAGGGTTTTGTTGGTAAAGAGAGGGGCAAGATGTCGATTATCCACATGAACTTCTGAGACAGCACTGTCAGAGATCAATGTCAATGTCTCCGCCATCCCCCCTTGAGGGCAATGAGGATTCGGTCAAGTGCTATTTATTTATTTATTTTTATTTTTTTTGTTGGGGGGGGGGGGGGGGGGGGGTCCTTTTATTATGATTATCCTTCTTGTTCTTGTTTTTATTCTTGTTATTCTGCTTCTTCTTCTTATTACTACGTGTTCTTGGAGCGGGGCCATGTTCCAGAGCCCTTGTCCTTAGCGGGCTTGGTCCATCAGTGCTTCTAAACCTAGCGCTTAGTCACCTGGTAGTCACGGGTCTTTCTAATCATTCTGGCGTCCTTCCCAACCAATGATGAGTCCCCCAGCTGTCACATTCCTCAACTGAGCGTCTGCGAGGCTGCGAGTCTCCTGCTTTGGCTGCTCAGACACTGGAGCAGGTTCGCGATGCCATGGGCGGTTTGAGGACCGTCAAAAACTCATGTGCGAGCTCGGCAGGAAGGTTCTGAGCACCCACCTTCAAACCCTATGGGCGTGATTCCCCAGAAGCCCTTACAAGTTAGAAATCATCGGTCTTAAGCCCTGCAAGTAGAACGGCACTGCAGGATGCTTTACCACCGCTTCGCTGTGTCTGGACTTTCATCGCCAGATCTGGGCCTCATGGAATCCACGGAACTTCGGCTTACATGCTGTAGAGGATTGCCTTTATGCATATTCAATCCTGTACGCTATCTATATAAAGGGGGGTTTCCGAAATTAGGGGTACCTTCTTGAGGTCCTTCTAAGAAGGGGATCCTACTATTTCAACCCCCCAAAATAGTTATGTACACATACATTCTACAAATATTCAATGCGTCTATGTTGTAGATTGTAGATCTTACATACATATACAATATGTGTGTATGTTTTTTTGATCCGTATTGTATGCTATCTGGTTAACTCTACCATGCCGACTTATCTTGGACACGTTTAATGTTCCCAAAACCTCAATGAGCTGCCCGCCGGCAGTGTCCAAGGTGGATCGGATTAAGAGCAGCTGGGCAAGCGCGCAGAAGACGGTCTGCAACCGCACCGGACCCTGCTGGTCGCAGGTTGTTCAGCTTGCCTCGGGTTGAGAGTCTGCGATCCATGCGCGTAGCTTCCATGTGCTAAGCAAGTTAATTACTACACACATGGCTTGTCGGTTGGCAGAGTTGCGGGCCGTTTGTCCGAGCTTCTTTGTTTTTTTTCAAAGCAGGAATGTCATAATAAAGGCTGCACGGCGAGTTGCTTCTGAACTGGAGTATGCTCCGCATTGGCTGGCTTTGAGGTTTTGACCCCTGCTTAGTGATGTAGTGCGCGGCTACCATGCACTCCTGGAAGGACAGCTCCCGGCGTGGTACATGATGCCGCTAGACACGGAGAAAGCGCTCGCGGAAATGTCAGCCATGAAGGTGTCCTAAAGGGCACGCTGCAAGCTCTGCAAGCTGCGCTATCTGTACATACGCCCCCGTTTCATAGGGGGCAACGGAACCCACACGACAAGGTCTCCTGTCCACCTGTACAGAGTCTCTACACCCGCTGCATGGGTAACATACCCTGCCTGAACGTAGGTCCCAAGCCCAAGCCGGTATAGGCTTTGGGGGATCTTAGGGGACGCCATGGAACCCCCAACCCGAGGGCCGATGCCAAGGCACTTGGGCTGGCGCGCTCCATTTGCAATCTGCAAAAAAAGCGGGGGGAGATGAGTATGGAAGCTTCTAGAATTGAAGGAGTTCTGCTTTATGTTTCCTTGTGGGGGGACCCCGTGGCCTTAAAACAGCAGACCCTCTTTCCAAGGTTCTTCGGATCTTGGCTTGGCTTGACCCAAAGCAGCTCTGCTCAAGCCGGAGGTGTAGGAAGCCCAAGGGGCCAAAAGGGCCCCACAGGGCCATGATGACTCCAATCTGTTGGACGCTGGTTCGCGTGCAGCTCTGGCTGTGCGGGGTGTTTTGCGTCGCGACGGCTCTCTGGTACGCGTACCGGCAGACTTTCACGAGCAACCTGCAGAGCAGCACCGGCATCGCGCGCGCGGAGCTGAGAGGCTGCCAACCAGGGGAGGAGCCCCAGCAGCCCCGACGCTTCGTGCAGTACGGGTATCGCACCTCCCTCTGCGGCTCCTTGCTTATGAGATCCTGGATGCTGCTCTTGGGTGCTGGCTACTTGGTGGTCATCTGGGGATGCTGGATGTCCTACGTGATCTTCGCAGACTTGTGGTTTCCACCTGGGCCCGAGTTTTGGGTCGAAACCTTCCATTCCTGGGAGGGTCTGATGCTTCCATGGTGTGTCTGCTTCTCTTTGGTTCACTTCTTCCTTGCGGTGCTACTCATCTTCTGGGATGCCATGCAGTCGCATGCCATGCTGCCCGTTGCTAGGATGAGTGCTGCGACACATGTGATCGTTCAGGAGTGCCCGGAGTGCCCCGAAGGCTCTGACTCATTAGCAGTCGAAGAGCACAAGTCCTTTCTAGTGGTCTGCGGGGAGTACTTCCATCGGCTGCGCATGAGGGAGGTTCTGCCCGTCCTCCAGAGCGAGACTGGCCAGCGCTACGTGGAGTACACCTGCGTCCGGTACGTCTACAGTGACGTGGCATATGTGGAGTCCCTGAAGCTTTGTTGTTATTGCTATGCTTCGTTCCACTTCGTTGGCACGCTGGTGTAATTAAGTACACTAGCTTGAGTGAGAGGGACGTTATAGGACGATTCTGACGGAATTCTTGGGGGCAAAGATGATGTGAAGGCAGTAAGACGATCAATCTCAAAACGGACGCACAGAAAGCCCCTCCACACCCCTAAACCCGAAACCCTTAAGTGAGGTGAGAGCCAGGGCGCCGAGTCCTGTGGCGCCTTTGTCATGGCAGGGCACAGCATCCCCGAGGCCCGATCTGCAAAGCTGTTAAAGCACCTAAAGATACCCCAAAAGCACCTATTCGGGGAACCTGTGGCCCAAAGGCGAGTTTGCTCTACTTAAGAGGTTTTAGGGTTTAGCGTTTAGGGATGTTTGGACTCCGAAGCCTGCTGCGGGGGGGAGGGGGGTGGGGGGTTGTGGGGTGTGCTTTTGAATACGGCACCATGTTCGACAACATTTGACGCGAGATAAGGCTCAGAAGATGCACGGCCGACTGCGGGCTGGCGGCTTGAGGGACCAGGAAGCCCGGAGTGTCAGGGAAACCTGCGGCTTGAACTCCATCCACGTCCCAGTTCCCAGTGCCTCTGCGGCCCTTCAGAAGGCGACCCCCCCCCTCCCCCCCAGTGCTGTGCCTCTTCTATTTTTTTGTTTTTGTGGAGAGGGGTGCCGAAGTCTTGGTCCCATTTTTTTCAACAGGCTTAGTTGAACGGAATAAGAAGTTGCATGTTAAGAAGAAGGAGGCATATATATATATGTATTTATATATGCATATATATATATATGCATATATATATATATATATATATCATCGTTCGTGGGAGGGACGTCCGAGGCCGACTGGAGGCCTTGGTGGCGGAGTTCGGGCACTTCACCTACGTCTTCAACTCCATCGGGATCTGGACCTACGTTGCGCGGAACGGCTTCAAGTGGGGGAGAAGGGGAGTTGTGTTTTTTTTTTTGTGGGGGGGGGGGGGGGGGGGGGGGGGGAGGGGGACACGGCTCAAGTGGGGGAGGGGGAAGTAATGTTTTTTTTTTTTTTTTTTTGGGGGGGGGGGGGTTCTGGACAGTGTGGTTTTCTTTTGTGTTTGGTGCGCGGCTTGGCTTAGCCGGGTTCCGTGTGCAAGACCTCAACGACTCTTACAGTCTTACAGTGGCTCGACTCTTACAGTGACTTCACACCAGCAGCCACTCGATTGTTATCATCTTGAACCCCTTACCCAAAAAAACAACTGCCAAAGTCCCGGGCCAAGCCGAGCCGCACGAAATTCGAGTCTTCTGCCGTGCGCCCGGAGTTTCAGGCTACTAGTGTACGGTTTGTGGGGGCGGGTTCGGATGCCGCTGATTTCAGGTTCTACTCACATAGAGCATGGCTACCCAGGTACACCACCTGGAATATTGGCCTCCTGTGGCTGCTGATGACGCTGGGTTCCGGCACTTACCGGGCCCTTGGGATCACGAGACCGGGTCAGAAGAGGGTATCTGATCTGGCGAGGATGCAGAAGGCCTGTGTGGTCCTCCGGGATCGTCAGCTTGAGGAGGTGGACGTTTCCGAGATTGTTTTGGGGGACATCGTGCAGGTCCAGGGAGGAGCCGACGCGGAGCTGCCCTGTGATGGCGTGGTGATCAGCGGCAGCCTCATCGTTCCTCGAATTCTTCCAAACAGACTTATGTCGTTCTGCTGCCCTCTCTGAGCCCTCAAAGCCCGCCCCCAGAGCCTTTCATAACTTGGGGCGGGAGTTGAAGAGTGTTCGGCGTTGGGGCTAAAACGGGGTCTTCTAGAGCTGCTGGTACCAAGACTCACAGACAGGTGGACGAGTCGATGCTGACAGGCGAGCCGATGCCCATCGCCAAGATGCCCGTGGAGGATGCCCCTTGCAACCACTTGCACGTCAAGAGCAACAAGGCCTATGCAGGGACCCGAGTGATTGAGTCCAGGGGGGAGAAAGAGAACGGAGGCCTTGCCCTCATCTACTGCACTGAAGTAGGGGCTCGCACCGCCAGGGGCGAACTGGTGAGGATGGTTCTGTTCCCATCGAGTGTGAAGTTCAAGTACACTGACCAGCTGCCCCTTGTTTATGCTTTCATGTGCCTTTACGCCATCCTGGCTGTGATCCTGCATCTTTCGGCGGTCGACCCAGGCTCCGGCGTGGTGCAGTACTTGCACATCCTCTGTTCCCTCTGTGGTGCACTTAGCCCTATGCTACCCGTCTCGCTGGTCATGGGCCAATCCGTCTCCGCCAAGCGGCTCACTGGGCAAGAGTACAACATCAAGTGCCTGCAGCCCGGCCGAATCCCCATCGCTGGGAAGATCTCCACCATGGTCTTCGACAAGACCGGCACGATCACCAAGTCGACCATGGACTTTGCCGGCGTGCATATCGTGCATGCGGTGCGCACGGACGTGGAGGCCCAGCTGCAGTCGGAGGGGGCGCGCTTCTTGCAGCCGCTCAGACTCGAGGCACTCGAGGGTTGCGAGAGGCCCGGGAGGCCCGAGACTCTCGACTCCGATTGCGAGTGCGGCAAAGCCGTTCTCGAAAGCTGGCTGCTGGGGATGCCCGAGCTCCTGCACTCCGCGCTGGCCGTGTGCCACACCGTGACGTGGCGAACACAGAGACGCGGAGCCAACACATCAAACACTCGACACATGATATGGGGGTCTAATCATAATCAGGGCCCCCATAAGGTACCCCGAATTTCGGAAACCCCCCCCCACATACGCAAGTTGAAAGCAAAAGGCAAAAGCGAGAACTCCGACGGGGCAAGGCAGTCTAAGGCTCTCGCAACCAGAGTCACGGAACAGCCTGGCTCTCAAGTTGCAGGTCTCCATGGCCGATCGCCTCCATGTCCATTCATTTTGTTCCTTGCAGCTAGGGCCATTATCCGTTCGTCACAGTTTCTGAAAGAGAGCGCAGCACTGAGTGCATCACACATATTACTTAAACTATATAATTAGAAGCGTGCCATGAAAGTGCCAGAGTCAACCACCCCAGCACCTCTGGCTCTTTTGACTGAATGGGCGTTAGGTGAAGCAGCTCGAGGACGGCAGCCTTGTAGGCAACGAGCTGGAATGTGCGATGGTGCGGAAGATGAGCTGCAGCATCGGCCACGACACCATTACTCTCGCGAACGGCCAGAAGTATGAGATCCTCCGAGAACTTCAGTTTGACCACAAAAGCATGACAAGTGGCATCGTTGTCCGAAGACAGGGCCAGGTGGGCGAAGTGGATGTCTTCGTGAAGGGCTCGCCCGAGAAGATCCGAGCCTTAGCCCTCCCATCGTCCCTGCCACCTAACTACGACCAGACGGTCATGCAGCATGCAAAGGCCAACTACTACACCATCAGCATCTGCCACAAGAGGCTTCGTGCATCTGATGAGCAGGTGGGTGAGCTTCCTCGCGGGGACCTCGAGGAAAACGTCGCGCTCTGTGGGCTGCTGCTCTTCAAGAACGAGATGAAGTCGGAAGCGCCTGAGGCAATCCAGCAACTCAAGGACGGCGCAGTTCGAAGCGTCATTTGCACGGGGGACAATGAGCTGACTGGCATTGCCATCGGTAGGCAGTGTGGCATTGTGTCCGGTGACTGCCTGCTCGCCACTGTAGAAAGCCAGCAACTGGTGTGGCAAGACCCCGACAAGGAAGGGTCTCTCCAAGCGCGCAAAGCGGAGGATTCCGACTGTCAGCTTGCTCTTACTTGCGCTGCATGGCATCACCTTTCTGAGCGGGAGCCGGCTTTACTTCAGAAGCTCTGGCCACGTTGCGTCGTGTTCGGTAGGATGAAGCCGGATGACAAGGTCAACGTAGTCAAGTACTTCCAGCGCCAGGGCTTGGTTGTCGGCATGGCAGGGGACGGCGGCAACGACTGCGGAGGCCTGCGCGCAGCTCATGCTGGCATCGCGCTGTCCAGTGCAGAAGCTTCCTTGGTAGCCCCGTTCTCAACAGGCAGGCTGGAAGGCCATGGTGTGAACGGGAGAAGCGGCCAGATCTCACTTCTGACCATCCCAGACCTCATCCGCGAGGGGCGCGCATGTTTGGCCACCAACCTGGCCACCTTTACCTACTTCATCGTGCAAGCCATCAGCATCAGCGGCATGAACTTGACAATTCTGATTGATAACAATGTCACTGTCGGGGAGTGGATGTGGTTGACAAAGGACATCGGCTTGGGCATGGTCATGACCTTCTTCATGACAAGATCCAGAGCCTTGCCGTATCTGGCCAGCATCCGTCCAACAGCGAGCTTGCTGGGCGCACGGACCGTGTGCACCATCACTGTGCAGGTTCTACTCAACTGGCTCTTCTTCTTCTGCGCTTTCAGAATGCTCAAGTCGCAGCCCTGGTATGACCCCCTCAACCCCGTTTTTGACATCTCCATCGCGCCACACCTTTGGATGTTGAAAGGGGACAACTACGACGGTGCCTTGTGCTCGCTTTTCTGGCTGACCTCACTGGCAACGGTCTCGTACGTCAACACATACGGAGGCAACTTCCGGAGGAGCGTTTGCCTGAATTGGGGGATCAATGCTTCGTACCTCTCCGTGCTTTTCCTTGTTGCCTTCATCACCCTCTCCGCCCCGAACCTACTGAACTGTCTTTACCGGGTCAACTGTGACACGCCGCGCCCGGGTTGCCCGTGATTCTGTGAATGTTTTCCATACCTGCTTCGATTCGTTCACTGTTGTCCCCTGAGCGTGACCAGCCCCCGCTCAATAGGGTCGTGCTGGGCGAGTGGGGGCGGTAAGGATGCTTCAGAAATCAAGGGAGACCTGGACTAGTCTTACACTGAGCCTGCAACTCTTTCAACGTGTGCTATCGGGACAGCTCACCACCAAGAAGCCTTTCAAGCAGAACAATTGCCGCCACCAACTCTAACAAAAACATCGCATCCTACACAGGGTGGTCCTTAGAAGCCTACTCCTAAAAAAATGGGGGGACATCTTGTGTCCCGGAGTCCAAGGAACTCCCTGGCATGCAAGTCGCTTCCCCTTCTGGACGAGCTGTCTGTGGGAGGAGTCGGCGAGTGCTTTCTCGGCCCCCAGGCGCGCCTCCCCCCCCTTTTTTTCTCCATGTGGCCTTAAGATGGGGGAAGGGGGTGCCTTGAAGGGGACGACGGGGATTCTACCATACTTGTGGGGTATAGAGTTTACGGGGCCTTTGCCAGTTTTGGGTGATAGTACCACCAGCTTACCACTCCTACCCATACCTGCGTCTCACCAACTATATCATTGCCGTTTTATCTTGGTAGGAAGTTTGCCTGCAGTAGTGTCAAAAACCTTGTAAAGAGACAGGGAACACCGAAAAGCGACGCCCATAGACGCCCCTTAAAACCATATAAAGCGACGGGGAACACCCCCCATTGCGCGACCTGGCCCGACATAGGAAGAACAAAGTGTGTTTGGCCCGGTTTGGCTGAGGAGCTGTATGTCCTGTGCAGGTGAAGTATTGGCAGAATCATACACGTCCGCATCTCCCTCTTGCAGATGGCGACTCCCCGTGGCTTCCTTCACCAGACACGGACTCCGAATCCCTTTTTGGGTTCTACGGTATGTTGTATTTAAATATACGAAATTAGCACTTGACCATATGTTCCTTCTTATTGGCTGTCTTTTGAGGACTGTCTACCTCCAAAAGCAATACTGGAGCAGTTGCCGCTCGATCACCCGATCATCAGCACTGGCAAAGGCTTCAACGTCGGCGCCTGCGTGGGACCGAATAACTGCCTCTAGGTCACTTCACATGAGCATATTTTGAGTATAGAATGTAAATTCGTTCACAAATCGTGCGATCATGAAGATCACCGACGCAAGAACCGCCACGAAGGCTTCGGTGAGGCCTTCAAGTGGAAGCTCCTGGGCCTTTTGGCCCTCCTTGCTTTCCTCCACCACTTCGTGATGAAGTTCGCAGGGTTGCCCAGTGTTTTCTGATGCCTTTTGCCCACGGCTTCCGATGTTTTCGGGTTTTTTGTTTCTTCAATGTCTGGGGGGCTCAGATTCTGAGACTCAGAATGCAGCCCTCTCCCTTAAAAGCGTCCCCCCAGGTCTTCCTGGGCCCCGTCGCCCAGCGCCTGCGGTCAAGCAAGCCACGCTTCAGGCGCTCCCAGGATGCCGAGGCTGCTCAAGGCGGCTCAGCTCTCGTTTGTCCACCATAAAAAGGGTTGAGGGCTTACAAGGGTTTAAGGTTTATAGGGAAAGTGTTTTCAAGCGTGTTTTCTCACAGCAACAGCAACAGAGAGAGAGAGAGAGAGAGAGAGTTGTTTTTTGAGATGAAATTCCCTCGTTGCGCCCAGAGCATGGCGCGAGAACGTTTTCCGAGGAGATGGACACTTCAGCCCTGTGTATCCCGAGGAACCCAGAGGCTGGCGGAAGTGTTACACGGACGAAATGGGCCCGAAGTCCCACACCGAAGTGCCCCGAGACCCTTTCTCAGCTCGTGCGAGCTTCTTTGCTCAGGAGAAGAGCCGAAGATCCAGAAAGAGCCACAGCGATAGCGGCTTCCGCAACGGTTCCGACTCTCCACTATGGGGTTATGTGAGGTTGAAGGCCCCCCTCGAAGGCGGAACATTCCGCAATTGAAAGCTTTTTTTGCCTGAATTTCAGGTTCACAAGGAAACCTGACATGGGCAGAGACTCGTGTTTAAGAGGAATGAGTCTCTCTGAGGGCTGGGTGCCCAGGTCTTCTGCCATAATCGCATCCTTCCGTACTCGATGTTAAGAGACGAAGGAGGCGAGCAACGCCCAGATGGCGGAAGGTTGTCGAGAAGACATTCCTGCCTGGAGCATTCTGAGCCACGTTGATGCAACACATTCTGCTGACAACGTGGAGCATAGAATTAAGTGAAGTCTTTTCCTCAACCCTGAAAGGGGGCTTGGAAAGTTCATGCACCAGTTTAGTAATTTAGACGGAGCAATCCTATGCCTCCGCAAGTTGCAAAACGTGGTTTGCGGCCATCTTAACCCAATACCTCCCCCATTCTTTCCTGTGCGGCTGTCACTGTTCATATCTTGGATTGCAGCCACTCTAAGCCCGAATTAAACCCTAAACCCTAAACCTTAAACTCATCCACGGCGCAAGTTCAAGTTCCACTGAGGGTGTGGATGTTATGTTCCCTTAATCCGACTCGTTGGACCTACCAAAAAGCTAGCCACACCCAAAGACCATCTTCCTTGACCCTGGCTGCAAGAAACGCGGATTGCTATGCCTGAATCTTCTTCCACCGCAATTGAAATCCACATTTGAAATTTATATGTCATTACGTAGCAACTAGCCTGCAAGGGTAGCAGGGGAAGTGTGACGCACGCCGAAGCTCAGCAATAGTACGAAAGTGCCAGCAAGGGTGGTCTATGCTGCTCTCTACCATACGACTATTCTCCAGGACAGCAAAAGCAGTGCAAAACCCTATTCAAGGGCTTGCTACAACCCTTGCTCAAGCTCGCCACGACACCTTATCGCGTGAAACTTGATGCTTTGCGTGAGAGGTGGGGGGTGTGCCATGCGACCGAGGGCTTGTGGACGTGCAGAGAGTGATTCAATTTGCTTTACGTCCGCTTTGCGTGAGGCTGAGGGCATGTGCTCAAGCTAGTTCAACCCCACATCTGCGAAAGCAGATCCTGTGGCAGCTCTTCCTCACACTGTCGGTTAGTGTCCCCTTCGTTCCCTACAACAGTAAGCCCTGAACCATGTCAGCTCACTTGTTCTGAGTCGAGGGCAGCCAGACCCTGAACCCCAACATCCAACTAAATCAGCGTCGCGCCGCGGCCATTCTTGCCATGTCTTTCCAACAAGAAGCTTGGTTCTGAAAAGAGGGCCTTACTGTTGAGAGCTTCGGCTCTTGCTGTGCCACTATCTTGCCCCCCCCCTAAGATCCTTCCCTTTAGGGGGGGCAAGGCCCCCCTTTAGCTTGCGCAAGCCGCGAACTGAGAGCCCTGTCTTGTGGAGGTTGAAGGGAACCCTAAACCCCAAACCCTAAACCACCCTGGGAGAGACGCAAGGAGATCAAGACCCACTGGGCCACCTTCGGCGTAATTTTCTTCGCCTTCGGCATGAAGAACTTGGTCAATCAGGCCAGGTTGTGCCGCTTTGATTTTGGGAACTTGGGAGAGGTCTTGGTGGGTTTAGGGCTTAGGGCCTAGGGCTTAGGGCTTGGGATTCCAAGTTGGCATATGATGTAAGTTAAGAGCCAGGAGCCATCAGCTCCTGCGGATCTCAACATCGCTGCGCAAAAGTACGCAAGAAACAGTGGGGCTTTAGTCAGGTCCCGTTCCCCAAAGGGATGGCTGTAGCAAGGGGATGAAGGAAATTCCAGCTTGCCGGATCTGCAAGGCTGCAACAGATAGAGGGGTTTTCCACCACCAGGTTCCCTCCTTCAGCCGATCAGTAGTAGGCAAAATCCTCGCTAACACCAACAATCATCAAACAACCCCAGGAACCGGTTCTGTTTTGAGCCTGCCTTGGGAGCAAAACCCCCTTCAGGTTCCATATACATCACAAGCTTCGGCTGAGTATATTCGTGCCCCACTACAGGATTATGGGCCCACATGCGTCTCGTGCCGAGGTGGAGATTGCCTTCGCGAGATCACTCGTGTCCTGCACAGAGCCACTTTTGGACGTCTACACTGGATCCCAGTGGTGCCTGGGTTTGTGACTTAGCCTGGCGTCTGTTTCTTCAACTTTGGGGCCCTTCAACAAATCCGAAACCTTGAGAGCCGCCAGTAGCTGAACCCTGAGGGGCGTATAGGGTTTAGGTGTCAGGGTTTAGCTGCCTTGATTGGCAGCGAAGGCTTGTTCAGTGCCGGCTGGCTGTTCCTGGACTAAGGTGCGGCAACCGCCTGGAGGTCATCAGTGTAGGCTACTCCATCTCCCAGCGCGGGCAGGCGCAAGAGAGCTGCGCCATGCTGGCCTCCATCCTCATGGTCGCCGTTCTGGGGTCCGTGTTCGGGCGCAAGGCAGGCGGCACGGTTGGAATTCCCTGAGCCCCTTGTGACCTCAGGTAGCTTAAGGTCCTCTTCTTTGGAGGTTGACCTCTGAAATCTGAAACTGCTGCTGCAGGGGTGGACAACGTGCAAGAAGTCTCAGTTGCCCCCTATTCCACCCCCATCCAAAAAAACAACTGAACTTATCCATGAGGGGCCAATGTTGGGGGGTCATTCACGTTCTAAATTTGAAAAACAACAAGCAGGGAATCTAGTCGATACCGGTTCATGGCCACGGCACTACACACAGAACCCTGCGATTTGGGTCGGGAGGTCGTCCAGGGGCTCAGGGGATTCCAACCCCAAACCCTAAAAAAACCTAAACCATCCTAAACCCGAAACCCGGAACCCGGAACCCGAAACCCTAAACCCGAAACCCGGAACCCGAAACCCTAAACCCTGAACCCTGAACCCAAAACCCTAAACCCTGAACCCCGAACCCTAAACCGCCCGTCCTAAACCCTAAACCCTTCGAGGTCGTTCTTATGGCGGGCCTCTGCGGCACCACCCTCTCAGTGGCTCTCTTCATCCTGGCCTGCGCGCTGCCGAGCTGGAGCCGTACGCTTTTCGTCCTGGGCCAAGGCTGCTCATGTTAGGGTTTACTAGGGCTTACTAGGGTTTACTAGGGTTTACTAGGGTTTACTAGGGTTTACTAGGGTTTACTAGGGTTTACTCGGGTTTAGGGTTTAGGGTTTAGGGTTTAAGGATGTGAAGAAAGCCGAAGCGAGATCCTGTCCAGCAAGACGAAATTCTGATGCCAACAAGCTAGAAAAAAGGCTTCGGTGTCGCTTTATCTAGACTTTATGGTGCCTACACCCGCTGTTTTCATGTTCTTCTTGTGTGTTTGAAGTTTCAAAGGAGCTGGGGGGGCTTGAAGCGAGGGTTTGGGCTTTTGGGGATCTACTGCCACTTAGCTTTCGACGTGTGGGCCCCTTTCGAACCTACCAACTTACAATGAGATTCTTGGGCTGTACCCTTGCGTGCCGTAAATGCCCGGGGGCAGAACTTGTTTCTTTTCTCACCCGCTGCTTCCAGATTTGACAGGTCTACAAGGCCTCCTTCCCATCGACCACTTAGCAGGCAGGGACCGGGAGGGTAAGCATTAGACCGAAAGTTGAAGGCGTCAAACCATCCTAAGCCCCAAGATTGCCAGCACCTTCCAAGAATATCTTGAGGGTCCTCTTCTTGTTTCGGGCAAGGGGGGGGGGGGGTCGGAAGCCTGCTTAGGTTTGGGTGCAGTTTAGGGATCAATCAAGCCAGTTTAGCCCAACTAGCGACTTGATTCTGGGGACGTCCAGCTACCCAGCCGCGTGAACAATGGTGTCATGCGGCTTTTAAGTGTCGAGGATTCAAAGACGGAAGCAACTTGGGTAGTAACGGGAGCGCTGCTAGCTACATTCTCCTTCCGCGGGATTGAGGCAAGACAAAGACCCGATCCGTGTCTAGTCCGCTGAGAAACCGAAGCTGGCGACTGCTTGCACAGGCAAACCGGCAAATCCTCGTGTTTCTCAAATCTGGGACTGGATTATTGAGGGTCTCCGTAAGGCCTCATCTACTTCGACATCTCGAGGAAGGGGGGCGGAATGGCCACATACCAGGCACGGAGTTGGACTTAGCTTGCAACTTGAGCCGCTTGAGCCCATGCACTGCATTCCGAGCTGAGGCGGGTGAGTTCCCATGTAGGAGCGTCCGTTTTTTCCTTTCAGTTGGTCGGGCCTTAAGCCCGGAACCCTTCATTCGCCGCGCCCGTTCTTTCAGGTGAAGGGCCTGCTGGACATGATAGGGAACCTCTTGTGGGGTCCTGTGCTGGGAAACGTCGTGCAGTACCTGGAGTTGGCGTCTTGGCGCTTAAGATGTCGGGTTTCCATCGCGGGGGTCTTCGCATAGTTCCCTCCTAGCTAGGGTGTTGATTTTTTTAACACAGTCTGTCCCCAAACTCCAAATTTCTCCTGAATAGTCAGGTCCACTGAGGACGTCCGCAGCATTATTTTTACAAGTGGCTCCAACTTTCACGGCCCTTTGCTCATTGCTCGTTGCAAAGGTTTGTGTGGTTCAGTGCATGGGATGATCACATTGAAGAGTGAGAGGGAGAGAGAGAGAGAGAGAGCCGATGTTCGCCCTCCCTCATCACAAAAACCTGTGTGGGCTTGGTTGTTAAGGACTTTCAGTTTTTTGTAAGTTTGTGATTGCACCCGCTGGCCTTCATGACAAACAGGTGCTCTTCTGCAAAACTGTTTGTTGTGAGGCTGTGGACAGGTCACACATAGCACATGGCAGAGTTTGAGGGACCTAAGACAACGTGCAAAACATAGCAGAGTAAGGACCTTGAGCTACAGGGGTTTTTGGGTTTTTTGGAGGCAGAGGGGTGTCGCCCCGCGACGATCCAAGCCAGGCCCCAGATTCTGGTAGCAAGCATCGTGATTCTTCGGCCGCCAATCCCCTTCAAGGTGAACTACACTACCGTCTGGTTGATCATTTTCTCCATCAACCTATCTGTGCTGTGCGTGGCCGCATTTGTCATGCCGGAGTCCATGGACAGAACGCAGCTGGAGCACGGCATTCAGTAGTTGGGATTCAGGTTACCCTTAAACCCCAAACCCGAAAGCCATTCTGCAGTGTGATTGCGAGGCTGCAAGGCAGGTGGCAAAAACACCCTAAAACCCTAAAACCCTTAAACCCTTAAACCCTTAAACCCCTAAACCCTTAAACCCTGAAACCCTTAAACCTTAAACCCTGAAACCCTAAACCCTAAACCTCAAACGAAAACCTAAAACCCTCAACCCACACGTAGACCCCAGGAAAGCCGAGAAAGATGCGAAAGACGAGACAGCTTCAAGCGCATTCACCAAGGCGCGGCTTAAGGCTTCAGCTGGATCGGATTTTTGAGTAAATTCGATCAGCATCAGCGATTGCATGTATACGAATGCTGGATGTACATACACATGTTAGCAAAATATACATACATACATCCATCCATATATATATATATATATGTATATATATATATATATATGTGGCAGGGATTTTTAGGGTTCATTTCGCTTAGCATCCGTAGTCATCATATATATACACTAATAAAAATTCATTTTTGCCTTATCACTTATTATATGCCTAAATACATCACGACAAACACTACTACTTGTTCAATATATGATATTGAATTGGATTGCTTTTTTGTTGCTGAAGTCAGATTGTCTGCGACAATCCGCAGGAATCTATACCTGCAACTTCTGTTGGGTGAAAAAAAGTTTGCACAATCGCACGCACCTGACCACACCGTCAAGTTTCGGTAACTATGCACCGCATCTTAACTCCTCTGCTGCATCATGTTGTGCGTTCGTGCTTGGCTCCTCAGTTTGCTGCTGTCGTCTGAGCTAGACCCCATGTGCTGTGCAGCGAGGCAATCACGCTAGGGAGCTGCGGTAGAGCTCAGACCAGCCATCTCACACGTCACGCGTGGGAAGTCGCTGCGCGGTCTCATCCTCTTCAATCCTTTGTTAGGGTAGGGGTTCAGGGTTTAGGGTTGCTGGGTTAAGGGAAGTTCAGTGACTATGGTTCATTCTTAAGAGCCCGGGCAAACTCTTAAATTTAAGGAGGTCTGGTTTAGGGTTTCGGGTTGCTGTAGAAGGAGCAGTGTGCTGCTGTAGGATTCAGGTCTAGAGTTCCCTAAACCATACATCCTTAAGCTTCTGAGAAGCATCCAGGAGCCGAAGAAAACGTCCATGCTCTCCATAAGTATCCAAGGATACCCAGTCCTGTCGAGTCCATTCTAGGAGTTATGCTAGGCCAATTTTGTTCCCTTTCGGTTGCCTCCTCATAGGTTTTATGGTTTAGGGTTTAAGGCACCGGCTTTTTTTTTAGATCTGGGAACCTACATTAGGAAGGTTATAAGTTTCTTCTGACTTAGCTAGTTGATCGTATTGTTGAGGAGCGCGATGTGGAAACTACGATAAAAACCTAATGCTCTTAACCCCGAGATCCCAGAAACCATAAACCTTAAAACCTAAACCCTGCAGTTAAATCCCTGGGGACCTGATGGCATCTTGAAGGCCTGCTTCGGCGTGGAGCTTGGGGCTTAGGCTTAGAGTTTAGTGATTCGAGCTTAGGGTTTAAATTTAAGGGTGCAGGGTTTCGGGTCTAGGGTTTTTGGAGTTTAGAGCTTAGGGTTCAGGGTGTTTTGGAAGGAACACCAAACCCTAACGTAGGAACCCTTAACCCTCTCTCCCGCTCGGCTGCGAGCATCCACAAAATGCTCTTAGCCCGAAAATCCTACGGACCCTAAACCCTAAGCCCTAAGCCCTAGACCCTACAGCTAAATCCCTGGGGTCGTGATGGCCTCAACTTCGCCATCGTCGGCCGTCTTGCAGGCCTCCTTCGGCGTGGAGCTTGGGGCTCAGGGCTTAGAGTTTAGGGATTCGAGCTTAGGGTTCAGAGTTTAAGGTTTCGGGTCTATGGTTTTTCGGTTTAGAGGCTTTTCATGCGAAGTCCTTCTAGAGTCGCAGGGTTTAGGGTTTAGGGTTGAGGGTTTAGAGCTTAGGGTTCAGGGTGTTTTGTAAGGAACACCGGACCCTAACGTAGGAACCCTTAACCCTCTCTCCCGCTCGGCTGCGAGCATCCACAAAATGCTCTTAGCCCGAAAATCCTACGAGCCCTAAACCCTAAGCCCTAAGCCCTAGACCCTACAGCTAAATCCCTGGGGTCGTGATGGCCTCAACTGTCTTGCAGGCCTCCTTCGGCGTGGAGCTTGGGAACGTAGGAACCCTTAACCCTCTCTCCCGCTCGGCTGCGAGCATCCACAACATGCTTTTAGCCCGAAAATCCTACGAGCCCTAAACCCTAAGCCCTAAGCCCTAGACCCTACAGCTAAATCCCTGGGGTCGTGATGGCCTCAACTTCGCCATCGTCGGCCGTCTTGCAGGCCTCCTTCGGCGTGGAGCTTGGGAACGTAGGAACCCTTAACCCTCTCTCCCGCTCGGCTGCGAGCATCCACAACATGCTCTTAGCCCGAAAATCCTACGAGCCCTAAACCCTAAGCCCTAAGCCCTAGACCCTACAGCTAAATCCCTGGGGTCGTGATGGCCTCAACTTCGCCATCGTCGGCCGTCTTGCAGGCCTCCTTCGGCGTGGAGCTTGGGAACGTAGGAACCCTTAACCCTCTCTCCCGCTCGGCTGCGAGCATCCACAACATGCTCTTAGCCCGAAAATCCTACGAGCCCTAAACCCTAAGCCCTAAGCCCTAGACCCTACAGCTAAATCCCTGGGGTCGTGATGGCCTCAACTTCGCCATCGTCGGCCGTCTCGCAGGCCTCCTTCGGCGTGGAGCTTGGGAACGTAGGAACCCTTAACCCTCTCTCCCGCTCGGCTGCGAGCATCCACAACATGCTTTTAGCCCCAAAAATCCTACGAGCCCTAAACCCTAAGCCCTAAGCCCTAGACCCTACAGCTAAATCCCTGGGGTCGTGATGGCCTCAACTTCGCCATCGTTGTCAGCCTTGAAGGCCTCCTTCGGCGTGGAGTTTGGGGCTTAAGGCTTAAAGTTTAAGGATTCGGGCTTAGGGTTTAGAGATTAGGCTTTAAGGTTTCGGGTCTAGGGTTTTTGGGTGTAAAGGCTTTTGATGCGAAGTCCTTCTAGAGTCGCAGGGTTTAGGGCTTAGGGTTCAGGGTGTTTTGTAAGGAACACCGGACCCTAACGTAGGAACCCTTAACCCTCTCTCCCGCTCGGCTGCGAGCATCCACAAAATGCTCTTAGCCCGAAAATCCTACGGGCCCTAAACCCTCAGCCCTCAGCCCTAGACCCTACAGCTAAATCCCTGGGGTCGTGATGGCCTCAACTTCGCCATCGTCGGCCGTCTTGCAGGCCTCCTTCGGCGTGGAGCTTGGGGCTTAGGGCTTATAGAGTTTAGGGATTCGGGCTTAAGGTTCAGAGTTTAAGGTTTCGGGTCTATGGTTTTTCGGTTTAGAGGCTCTTCATGCGAAGTCCTTCTAGAGTCGCAGGGTTTAGGGTTTAGGGTTGAGGGTTTAGAGCTTAGGGTTCAGTGTGTTTTGTAAGGAACACCAAACCCTACCGTAGGAACCCTTAACCCTCTCTCCCGCTCGGCTGCAAGCATCCACAAAATGCTCTTAGCCCGAAAATCCTACGAGCCCTAAACCCTAAGCCCTAAGCCCTAGACCCTAGAGTTAAATCCCTGAATTCGTGATGGCCTCAACTTCGCCATCGTTGGCCGTCTTTGAGGCCTCCTTCGGCGTGGAGCTTGGGGCTTAGGGCTTAGAGCTTAGGGATTCGGGCTTAGGGTTTAGGGTTTCGGGTCGAGGGTTTTTTGGGTTGAGAGGCTTTTTAAAGCTTAGGGTTTCGTGTATTTTGTAAGGAAGACCAAACACTAACGTAGGAACCCTTAACCCTCTCTCCCGCTCGGCTGCGAGCATCCACAAAATGCTCTTAGCCCGAAATTCATACGAGCCCTAAACCCTAAGCCCTAAGCCCTAGACCCTACAGCTAAATCCCTGGGGTCGTGATGGCCTCAACTTCGCCATCGTGGGCCGTCTTCGAGGCCTCCTTCGCCGTGGAGCTTGGGGCTTAGGGCTTATAGAGTTTAGAGATTCGGGCTTAAGGTTCAGAGTTTAAGGTTTCGGGTCTATGGTTTTTCGGTTTAGAGGCTTTTCATGCGAAGTCCTTCTAGAGTCGCAGGGTTTAGGGTTTAGGGTTGAGGGTTTAGAGCTCAGGGTTTAGTGTGTTTTGTAAGGCTCCAAGGAACCCTTAACCCTCTATCCACTCGGCTGCGAGCGTCCACAAAATGCTCTTAGCCCGAGATTCCTACGAGCCCTAAACCCTAAGCCCTAAGCCCTAAGCCCTAGAGTTAATTCCCTGAGGTCGTGATGGCCTCAACTTCGCAGGGTTTAGGGTTTAGGGTTGAGGATTTAGAGCTCAGGGTTTAGTGTGTTTTGTAAGGAAGACCAAACCCTAACGTAGGAACCCTTAACCCTCTATCCGCTCGGCTGCGAGCATCCACAACATGCTCTTAGCCCGAAAATCCTACGAGCCCTAAACCCTAGGCCCTAAGCCCTAAGCCCTATAGTTGAATCCCAGGGGTCGTGATGGCCTCAACTTCGCCATCGTTGTCCATTTTCCAAGCCTCCTTCGCCGTGGAGCTTGGGGCTTAGGGCTTAGAGTTTAGGATTCGGGCTTAGGGTTTAGAGTTTAGGGTTCAGGGTTTCGAGTTTAGGGTTTTTGGGGTTTAGAGGCTTTTGATGCGGAGCTCTTCGAGAGTCGTGACCTTCTTGGGGTGCTTCGAGCTCCAGTAGCTTCCTTTCCTGGCCTGTCGAGAAAACAGCGGCCAGCAAGATTCGAAGGCTCCAAGCGAACATGTGTGGGAAAGAAGTCATCTTTACATGAGGCATCGTTGTTCTAGTGAGCGCGCCTTTGTGTTTTTCCAGCCCCAGCTCCAGTAGTTTCCCTTCCAGCTTTCGTTCTTGCCGTTGTCGTAGGCCTGGCGAGCCGAGGTTTGTGTGTGTGTGTGTGTGTGTGTGTGTGTGTGTGTGTCTGTGTCTGTGTCTGTGTCTGTGTCTGTGTCTGTGTCTGTGTCTGTGTCTGTGTCTGTGTCTGTGTCTGTGTCTGTGTCCGTGTGTGTCTGTGTCTGTGTCTGTGTGTGTGTGTGTGTGTGTGTGTGTGTCTGTGAACTGTCTGACCCACGCGCTGCCTGCTGCCACGTCAAGTGCTTGACAGGCCCAGGAGTGCGCGGTAGCAAGTGCTCGGGAGGCGGAGCACGCGGTGGGACCGGCAGCCGTACCGGCTGCACCGGCGGGTTGCGGTGAATCCTCCTGGCCTGGCCAGTGGCGACAATTGAACCAAAGCTAGAGCGGTGTTTTTGCAGCACGTGCTGCCTCAAACGCATGTCAGTTGCTGTCGTTGACTTTGTTTTCATATTTCTCACGATAAATGAAGTGAATACTGAACGCGCCTTCTGCAAGCGCTCCTCCTCCAAAGCCTTGTGCATTGCCTCGGTGGCCTGACAAGCACGGAATTGAATGGCTTTGGTTTTCTGGAGAGTAGCCCAGAATTCAATGCAAGGCAGTCAAATCGCGCCTTCTTTCTTTTCTTCTCAAGAAGCAGCGGGTCAGGCAACGCCTGTCTTTTCTTTAATTGAAGAACTGTTCCGAATGTGATGAGACGGTTTCGGAGACAATAGAATGTTCCCTGACATAACATGTCCGAAAAAAGCAGAATTCCTGCGCTAAACAATCACACTGACTTGTCAACGCATGCCGGCAGCACAGGTGGTGGTGGGGGGGGGGGGGGGGGGGGGGGGGGGGGACAGGAAAAAGGGACGACGAAGAACATCTCTGCGTGTTCCCTTGAGCCAAGTTTAAAGGGACGTTAAGGCGATTCTGATGGAAATCGCAGGAGACTCGTCACGAGTGCTACATGATATAGCTTCTCGTCCAACCGATCCCATGCCTTTCACACGCAAGACGAAGGCACCATGCACGCCACGACAGGCCAAGCCGAGCTGAGCTAAGCCAAGCCAAACGATATCAGTGGGAGGGGACACCCCTAAACTTGCCCACATGCCTTGCCAGGCTTCATGACATGGCCCTTGTTTTATTGAAAAATCCTAAACCGTTAATGCTGCTGTGAATCACCAGCAGGCTGACTGTGCAGAGACAAGTGGATCTGGAACGATTGTGTATCTGCGAACTCCGAATTCTCTGCAGTCAAGTCTTGCAGAGATGTTGTCTGAAGGGATGTTTGTCTCTGGGCGTAACTGTTGCAAGGTTCAGCTACCAAACCCAAGAAACGAATGAATATAGCGCTACAGGACACCCCCCCAGCCAAGATTATACAGTGAATACTTCTTGTAAGCTTCTGTCTACTATGTTGAGAGAGGGACCTGCATATATGTTTAATATATTCGCCTCGACTTCCTGCCGAAAAGCGTCTGGATCAAGCAGACCCGGATAGAGCCTCCTTCCCCCTAACCCAACCCTTCCCCCCAATGCAAATTTTTCTGACTCCCCCCCCCACCCCCCTAGGACCCCCCCCTGAAACCCTCCTGGGACCGCCTGGACCTCCTGAGACCCCCCAAGACGCCCCTGAAACCCCTTCCTCCTTTCCTGTCCATGGCTAGTCCGGCTGCCGAGGCGGCGCGCGCAAGCGTTTACAATAATTTTAGCACTAAAACTCACATCATGTGTGTAAGCAAATCAGTTTAAAGTTAAAGATAAGCTTGTTTATAATCCGTTTCGTGACCGTCTTCACTGAACGATCCGTCGCAGTGTCTAAATTTAAAGCAAAGGAAACATTGTAGGCTCTGGAAATCAAAAAAAACTCAAAATTATACAGCAAAACCAAAAAGAAGCCAAACAAAAACACCAAAAAGCACAAACCCAAATAAAAACAACAAACGAAAAATAAATAAAACTCTCAAAAAAACAATAACAAAACACAATTAAAAAATGAAACCATCCAAAACTCACCACACACCCTTCTATTCATATGCATTTAGACACATATGTATATGCTTCCATATACTAATATGATATTGAGTACGCATATGGCATATAACACTCCATAAACGTATGCCTGTATGTATGTGGCTCGGCCAAAGCCAAGGGGCAAGGGGTTGGGGCAGAAGAAGAGGAGGGGGCAAGAGGCTGATGGAGGGTAGTGGCCTAGTAGTACAGATTTCAACAGCCGCGGGACGGAAGAGGGGTACATGCAGGTAGCAGGCCCGTCCGCTTCCCCCTCTCCCGTATAGCAATCCCCCGGTGCCTTGCCACACGGTTCGGCCTCCGCGGCTGTTGAAATTATTTAGTATTAACATGGTTGTATATGGTCGTGGAAGTAATCCCTTCCCCCTAATATTAAACGGGGGGTCCCCCCCCCCCTTTAAAAATTCGAAAAGTATTTTTATTGTTAGGGTGTATTTTTATCGAAATGTTGCCAAATTAGACTTCAGGTTACTCAAGTAATGAAGTACTTCATTGTGCTGTACAGAGAGACAGGAGACAGAGAGAAGGGGAGAGCCAGGCTTACAGGCAGCCAGACAGGCAGCCCGCAGACAGCTTCGTGCTGCGAAAAGCCTTGACTCCGAAGCCTAAACCCTTAATGAACCCTAAGCCCTAAACCCTAAACCCTAAACCCTAATTAGACCCTAAACCCTCCTTGGCTTCAGGGTTTCAGGAGCCCTGAAACCCCCCCCCTAATTCGGAATAGGTTTTAAAAGGCGGGCTCGGTTTCGGGAGGTTTTTCCGGAAAGTATTTTTATTATTAGGGGGGTATTTAATAAAAGGGGGAAACGATTCGTAGAGGTAGAGGGGAATGGGTAGAAAAACAAACTAAGTCTTTAGAGACGCAAACCAACCACATGGAGTAACATTCTAAGATCGTTTTACAACTTAGGTTTCAGGGTTTAGAGTCTGATCTTTGCTAACACCCTGCCAATTCAATCGCAGGAAAAAAATTTAGGGATTGCGAAGAGCAGTCATTGCCAGATTGCGGAGGACCAATCTAACACTTTATCTCACCCACGCAGTCTCAGAAAGCAAAACCAGACTAACCTATTCCTTTAGGGTTTAGGCATAAACTCAGGTATATTGCCTGTATCTTAGTGCCAGGCGTTCAAGGCAACAAGATAATTTGATTGACGGAAACAACGTCGAATAAGATGTCGGCATGAGCAGAAGCATCCTCTCTGCAACTAAATTGCAGGTGAATGTGTCCGAAAGAGGCATGCCGCATCTGGGCAAGTGATGCAGAAGTCTTGAATCTGCAAGTTTTCATCGCTGCAGTCACTGAAGAATCATTCTCAGCCACAATCTCGATAGGCCATACCGATATACTATACTTACACAAAGCACTAATTTGCGATAGTAAAATACTGCCAAATAATTGTTCGAATAGGTAAAAATAAGATAACATCACTCCAGGGCCCATCGTCGATTGTGACGATTAGATGGATTCCTCCAACGTGCCTGGAATCCAGGAGGGCAAGGAGGTGAAACACTGTAATTGCCCAGCCTACACAAGGCGTCAGAGTGGGCGTGTACCAAAATGACCTCGTGCAAAATATTGAAGCATAAATTCTTGATGTTGGACTAGCGATTCGTGAAGTTTCGACATGAACTGCTTGCCTCGGAGAACAGATTGGGACTACTGTCCCACTTCACAATGGCACCTCAACATTGCGAGAGGTACAAACACTACTTCCAACAGTTCTTGCGCGTGTCTTATTGAGGCTTCCGACCGCACCACTCGAAAGGAACGTTGACGGCCTGGATCATCAGTCAGCTATCTATTGTCTTTATGTCTCTAGATCGTTAGTGATAGTCTACGCTTTATCACAACGACATGCACGGCAGCCAAAAAAAATAAGATAAGGACGATATGTGAGGTGTCTCCTGCCTGCGATCATGAATGCGCAGACAGAAACACGCTACTCTTTCAACTGCACGAACAGGGACTCCAGCCTCTGTGTTGATCACACTGGCTTCATTGGTCAAAGGAAGGATATCCTCCTGTAAACATGTATCAAAAGCAGTCAGAATCATGACCAACAAAAGAACGACACAGCCTGCCAGTCGTTCCAGACGTCTACCACCTGAGCTGAAAATCTCCAAGGTATAAAAATGAAAGATCTTCAGATAGGTCCACCTCGAGTCCGTCGGGGAATTGTGCGTCATTTGCAGCACCTTATTGTTTAAAAACAAATGCTTGCTTCGAGTCACTGCATGTTAGTCTGAGCTTCTCGCTGCCCTGATTGGGAGCCTGCTGCACGCTCATGCAACACAAAGTCCAATCCATTTGTTTTTATGAATATTATACAAGTCTCACATAGCAGAAAACAGCCTGCATGTCAAGCACACATTGGTAGCAAAAAGAATGTCCGCATGGGACGAGCGCCGTGAGGTCCTTCTTCTCCTTGGGATGCAGATATTCATCATGACAGTCATTACATCTCGACTTTGTGCCAAAACCTGCCTCTAAACAGATCGGGCAATCGTCGTTGCCCCGCGCTCCATACACTCGGACCTGCAGTACAAGGAAAATAAATGCTCCGTCGGCTACAAGAAAGAATGCGAAAAACATCCAGTAAGACGTAGACCCACGTGGACACGCCGTCGCGGCATACAGGGCAGTGCATTGCTAACACTGAAGATTCTCCCTGCTATAGCTGTAAACCGAAATCTATGCGCTGTGGACTCAACCAGACGAAGTAAAACATGTAAATGATAAACCGTCTGACATCTCACACGAGCATTTTTTCTTATCTTATAGTTCGCATCTTGCGTGCGTGAAACAGATACTCCTACGTGCCTACGTCAAATCTTTCAGATGACTTGACTCCGGTGCGGCGCATCTTGTGCGCTCGCGGCGCGTTCAAAGGAGTTACATGCTGTCTTTTCGCTTTCGGAAAAGACTTTTTGGCTGGTTTTTTTGACAGCCATTTTTTTACGAGGCTCTTCTCACACTCCCTCGCCGTCGCCAAAGGAAGACGAGCTTTGCTCTGTCTTTTGCGAGTGCCCTGTTGTTCTTCACAGAAATCAGACCACGCCTTCGCTGACCATAGGCTGCGATTTACACTTCTGGCCAGAAGTATTGCTTCTGTTGTCAGTGTGGAAGTCGGGAAGCAAGTGGCTAGGTGATGCGCCAGAAGTTTAATGTAAGTGTAAAAACGCAGTTTCAATTCCAGAGTCGATCTGTGCAATGCCTGCGTGCTGCGATTCCAGGAATTGATCTCGGCGTGGAGTGCTTCGTTCGACGATGTCCCACTTGGTAAAAAGGGTAGAATTTCTTTGGGCACCTTGTGACGAATCCTGATGTTGTTGAAGAGCCATTCAAGTCGATCCGGCGCACATGCCGACCACAGCACTCTGTAAACTTCTTTGTTTGCGCCCGTGACCTTTCTGCTTACTTCTTTCGGATACAGTGCACAGATCGCTGCTATGTATCGAATAAAAAGCACCCTCGTCTGAAACGGCTCACGGACATCGATTTCTTGCAGGAGCTGCTTGGCGTCGTTTACATCCATGCTGCGGTCCTGTACCTGAGCTCTGGCTTCTTCTTCGTCGGATGTGAGAGGCCTGGAAGACTCTCCAGTGAAAAGGCTTTGCTCAAAGTTTGAAATGATGTGGGGATTCACTGCAAGCACCTTCTTCAAAATAAGTCGGAGTTTTTTTGAGCCTGCTGTCTTCTTATTCCACTGCGCGTACTCGTAGACGATGGCAAGATGAATTGGATCCAAGCAAATGCCCGCCAAGTTCACGCAGATCTGCTTTGCTTCCGCAAACAATTTCGACGAGGGACTGTCGGACGCTATGTACTGTATCATCTCCAGCTGATTGGACGCGAAGCCCGCGCGAAAAGCTGAAACGATGTGCTCGGACTTTTCCGAGACAAGCGGGTGAAGCATAAGCACGGCGCCAGATCTGCCCCGAACCGTCAACAGTCTTCTCCAAGCGCAGTCATCTCCAAAAGGCGCTGCATCGCGAACTTTTTTTAGGTTTTCTGTATGACTCCTGACCACACAGCTTCATGCAAAGCTTCATGGTTGCGTCAAGGCTGACGTATAGCCATTCCTTGTTAATCTCCAAGGATCTGCGCATGACGGAAAGCTGCTCCTGAAAAGCTTCCGACTGAGAAACATCTTCTAGAAGAGGCAACCAGTAACTTACATGCCGCGGAAGGAGTGCAGAAAGTTGATTGCCGGAGTCATGTGCGGCGATATGAAAACGAGGCCATATACTCTTCACCTGAGCACGCAGACTTAGCGATGCTGCTTTAGCGAGCATGTTATTCTACGGTGTTGCAGAAACTAAAACAAGCTTACAATTGTTTTTGTCAGACAAGCGTCTTGACCGTGATGCAAAATTATCTCCTGCAGCAGCATGTCCGCGAAGCTGTGATCATAGTAAATATTCCGAACTCTTCTCAGCTGACAATCTGTATCAATGCAAGCGGCATTGATATATGCGGGTCCACTGGAACGTAGCACTAAGCGCAGCTCCTTGTCGATGTTGTTTTGTCTGTCGCTCAGCGGTGGATGCACGCTATTGCGAATTATTTTGGCACTGTCTTGAAGATACGAGTTGCGCGGAGTCTCTTGCATGGCTGCTGCATAATCGTGTAACGCATAAATGATTTTCTTTTGTTTCGTGCCAGAACACACGCACTGCTTCTCCTTCGTGTGATGCTTGTGGATGTGATGCGCCAGAAGTCTCTTTTGCTTGAATGATCGAAAGGGACAGAAAGGACAAATTGCTTTGCCGTCTTGTCGCTGAATGTATTTGCTCAGATCTGACAAGACATGTTCTACCTCGCAACACAACGCATCCAATATCTTGTCCGATAATGACATCACACCATCTTCGTCAATGAGAAATTCTCGAGGAAGTGGCTGAGCCTCCTCGTCATCACTGCTCGACGTGGAAGACGCGCCGGCCCGAAGCTGCAGAAGCGCCGCTTCAAGATTGATTTTTTCCTGTCCTCTTCTCTGCCAGAAAGATACCACAGTGGATCCGTCTGTGCCTGTGATAATTGCTGAACGGAATGCTTGCGACGACAGTCGTCTGACATTGTTGCCGTCAAAGACTGAATAATAAGTTCCGTCGGCGTTTGTCTGTACTGCCACACAATGAGGCATTCCTGAATCTTCACTGTGAAGCAAAAATGACTTCACACGTTCTGGCGGAAGCCCAACGCAACACATTAGATTTGCACCCAGCAAGCTCGCCGTCTGACCATACTCTCTGCATCCTTGAGTCCCAAAATCTTGATTGGCCTTCTTGTCTGGATCCTGCAAAGCGGCCTCGATGCCTGAGCGAAGAAAGGGCATTGCGTGCCACATCGAGCACGGAATGCAATTGCCCCTGGCCATGCAAACCTCAGGCACGTTTGTCAGGAGCGTGCAGGTCTCTGCGTCGTCTCGAAAGCAATCAAAAACACACTTGAGATGCTTCCGAATAATCTTGACCTTGAACCCAGTCTTCTCAGCAATATGCTGCTCGCACGAAGCGATGAAGGCACTTTCATCGGAAACGAAACTTTTGGAAATCCTGAGACCATCGAAATGCAGAGATAAATGCGCAGGCGGTTGCGGGCTCAAAGAAAGTACATACTCACTCCAAACATCAAGGATCCAATCCTCAACCGCCGTCCACATCAGCGAAAGCATGCTCGCCGTTGGAAATGTTTTTTTTGGGTTGTCTTTCAGAGACATGTAGTCGTCGTATAGCAGATTGCAAGCCAGCCACCTGAAATAAACGGATATCTGCTGCAGTTTTTGAATATCTGGATGATCTTGCAGGTTGTTCGGAGCATTGCCCCCATTCAGCACCACGTTTAACAGCTCTTTGCCTTCAGCATTTGTCGTGGGCAGTCTAGCAATGACGTCCTGGCGACGCCAAGCTAGCTCTTCCAGAAAGTTCTGAAGGTCGTCCGTCATTGGAGGGCTAGGACTAGCTTGTTGCAGAATCTGAAACAATAAAGTGAAGGCGCAGTTTTGGATGTCCAAGTCGATGCTGTGCTCGTCCACAACGTGAGCCTGAATGCTTCTCGACATGGTCTGTGCGCAAGGATTTCTGCCGTATCGTCGTGAGCGCACGGAGTATGATGGATCATCGCAAAAGTGATACTCCACAGTTTTTGCTGTCACGTGGCCTTGGGGATGCACAATGTCAGCCGACGGCTCGTCCTCAACCTCCTCCTGCGCACGCTTGCCGTGTTTTCGTCTCTTCACACGAGGAGAATTTGGAGGACGAATTTCTCCACGGATGATGCGTCCGATGCTGTCTTCACGCTCTTTGATCTTCTTGCTTGAATCCTCAACAGAATTGATCTTGGCGACTTCGGAAGTAGCTTTTCTGCCTGCCTTTTTGCTTTGCAAACCCTTTTGAACGGCAGCGTAGTACTCTTGCATGACCTCTACGTTCAAAGATCGCCAAGCACAACCAGTGGCGAAAAGCTGCAATCGTGCCACATCATGCTGCTCCTCAAAAAGCAAGCGAACGCCATCCTTCTTGACGTCGCAGATGTCCTCAAGACGTTTCTGGAGATCCAGTCTTGGTATATAACGACCGCCACGCGCCTTGCTAGTCTTGCCCGTGACAATGGCTTCCCTGACGATGTCCTTCCGCAGCATTTCGTCCCAGAGTTGATCCTTTGGCATGTTTGGCGCTTGCCGATCTTTCAAGCTTATTTTCGTTTTGAACTCATGGAAAGATAACGTCTCCATGGACATATCCAGCATTTTGCTCATCAGGAAAATCTGAAAGCTTGACCACTCGCTCTGTTTACGGGTTTCTTCCTCCTGAAGTGTTTTATCGCCTGCAAGGAGATTGCCAATGCCTGCATCTCCTACATCTGCATGTCTCTGTCGCACCGGAAGATTGCAAGCGGCGCGCATCATGTCCTCCGTCAGGTAGCCATCGCCGCCGTTCACGTAGTCTTCAATGACCCTGTAGCAATCTTCTAGATTATATTCTCGCTCAAAAGCCCATTGAAAACGCAAGCCAGCCAGGCAACATTGTGATTGTGGAATATACTTGCTCAAAGAATAATCAGCAGCAAAAATGCCGTCCAATTCGTGATCTGGATACTTTGCCAGAAACTTTTCATGAATAAACCGAGCTTTGAGGACGTAGATGAACGCTCTGCGAAATATAGAGTTGAAGTTGCCCGTGTTGACGCCTACGAAGTGCATGAGGCGATTCACCTCTAGACGTTTCCAGCCAATAATGCTGAACATTCGAGTCGTGTAACCATACGGTTTGCGACCCATCACGCCGTCGCCGGACATTGTCTTCTTGAAAAGGTCCAGGTGCATCTTCTTTGACGATTCCGGCGCTTCTTGACCTGTGATGACAAAGCATCTGGCGAAAGACTCCACTTGCTTGCGCAGCTCTTCCTCGATATGCCAGATGTTCGGATCGAAGAACGCGTGATTGTGGCCATACATTTCAGCAATGTGTTGAGAAAATAGACTTTGACCAACTCCACCTGGAGATATTCCTATAAAGCAACGATCGATGTTGAGGCCGCGCTTGGCCAGAGCGATAGCGGCCTGGCAGCAAATAAACACGTCGTGGTTTGCCCAAAATGTTCGCTCGTAAAAACGATATAGCCGCCTCTGGTTCTCTTCCAGCACAGGATCAAGAAGAGCATGTGGGATTGAAATGTAACAGTTGTTGCTCGGACTCTTTTTTACCTGCTTCACGTGGAGGGCGGGGTCCGCGTCATAAACAAAGCAGCTGTCTGTGTAACACACAGCAGGTCGACGTTGATCTTCTGTTTCACACCATTCCACGATGAGCGCAATAATCTTGGTGTGCATGAACTCTGCCTTCAAGCACTGGCATAATTTCCATGCCTTTTCAGCTGCATGAATTGTCCAAGGCTTTGCAGCTGCTCTTCCTCGACGCTGTGGTTGATCCATAACAGCAACGCTCCCATCCGCATCTTCTTCGAGACCTTCCACTCGCGCTTCTGCTTCCTCAATGTTGTCTGAGCGCGCATGTAGTTGGGCTGCTTCTATGCAAGCACGATAATAATCTTCCTCTGTTTCGAAATTCTGAATATCAGCCATAATGCTGTTCGCCACACACCAATGTTCTCTGCGAACGCTTTCTTTCAGGCGCTTGAAAGAGCCTTCCAGAATTTTAAAGAACAAGCCAAGTCGATGTAGAACAGCTTCTGGAGGAATTCCGGAAAAAGGTAGGAAGGAACCGTCGCCGTTAAAGATCCAAAGGAATCCTTTATGCACTCTCATGTGTCTTTCGCCCTCGACCAGCCATGCAACTGCTGCCAGATCAGTAAGCATGGGCCTGTCCGGAATCTTGCTTTCGGCTATGTGTGCTGCCAAGAGAATGATGCGATGAGACTGCTCTGCACACGCTGGAAATCTATTTTTCAGTTCCTGCAGCATAGCTCGCGTGTGTGTCAGTATTGCTAAGCCATCTTGCGGTACGTCTGGCACGCAGGTGTCGAGTTCATCGGCATTGATGGCAGCTGCCTTAGCAAAACTCTGCGAAAATTTTGCTATGGACTCGGCCGCTCCTGGCATGAGTCTTCTTTTCTTAGCTGCGCTAGGAATTTGTGCGTCATCTTCGTCCAGAAGCCCTCCAAGCGCCACAGCGAGCTCGTCTTGAGTGTGCATCTCTGCTCCACTGTGGCTAGGCAAAACTACCTCGAATGGTATTGTCGGAGACACATTCTCTTCCAAGGCGCGGAAACCTTGTGCTTCTTCATCTGCTAAGTCAGAATCTCGAACATGCTGCATCAGTATCGACACAGCTTCTTGCATGTCAGGAACAAGATCCAAGAAAGGTCGAGGGCTGTGAACTGGGTGAGTACAGACGACATACATTTCGCTGACTGAAACGTCGTAGTACGCCTCCAATATCCATCTATAGATGTTAAGTTGCAGCCTGTATTGCTCGCCTTGGCAGTCTGGTACATGTTCGAGAGGATGCTGCATCGTCTTTCCAAAGCTCGAATACTTGTGCGAGAGCTTTTCGCTTCTCTTCCAGTCCACGAGGATGTACTTTTCAAGACTGGGCTTGTACAACACAAGGTCGATGGAGCCAGCCAAATTTTCTCGGGGCGCGTGTATTGCCCATTCTGTGCGAAAAACTGTGCAGTCAGCGTGTTCTGCCAAGAATTGCATAGCAAGACCAAGCTCCGTTTCCATAACACCTGGCTGTATTTGAAAACCATTCAGCGTGTGCTCTAACATCGCATGCATCCAGGTACCTGAGTTTGCAGCCGTGTTCCTCTTTTGCAGCCACAAACCGATAATCTCATTGTCCGCCAGAACCATGAAGTCGATAAGTTCTGCCAAGTCAGCAATACCTGATTCACGAGCCTCTGCAAGTATTTTGCATAGCTTCTCAAGATCGGGAAGTGCTGTGCTCAAAACCTGCAACGCTTCTTCTTTGCCATCGAAATCCACAGCTGCAAGCATCTGCGCGAAAGCATCGACGTTCAGATCAGGCGATAAGTAGTCGGTCCTGGGCCAATTCTTGCCGGCTTTCATTTTTGCGAGTGCTTCTTCAGGATCAAAGGGCTCTGTAAACTCGTGAATGAGTCCAGTGACCTGAGCTGCGCATACAAAAAAGGGCCGTTAAAAAATACTCTCCAAGAAGCTGTAGATCAGTCCTCACAAAAGGCTTTGCTTTCAGACAAGGCACGCTTCTCGCAATCACTTTACCTTCAAAGAAATATTTGTGATCTTCGTGCTCGAATCGAATCTTCGCGTCCTGTGGGGCAGCGTGAAGATCCTTCAACCTGCTGCAGGAAGCAATTGTGGAGACGTCTCTGGTCGCATGATCATCTGGCACCTGGAACACAGGAAGCGTTGGCGAGGGCTCGTTCAAGACATTGCCAACCAACGTATTCAAGGGAAACTGGAACTCACCTGAGATGTCTGAGTAGAAAAAAAAAGTCTTTATTATTCTTTCGCTAAAGCTAAGGCAGCAAAAGCAAACTTCGCTTGTGTAGCCAGCATGAGAACGTGCATGCTGGCAAGTATAGAAAGACCTTGGTCATGGGAGTCTGGCGGCGTGCTGAAGACGACGACGACGACCCTCCACAATAATCTTGTTCAGTGAAAGCTGACGCAGAAGCTTCCTCGTCTATGTATGACTCGCCACTTTCAATGAATAATTTACAGTCTCTCTTGTGTTCTTATGGACTTATGTTTGAGCTCTTTGTTTTCATCTCTATGTATATCCAAACAATAAATAAATCATTCTCAAGAGACGTACACGATGTGTGTAGTGCTTCCACCAACGTAGTCCAGCAGCTGGTTCGGGCAATTCGGACATTTTCGATAAGGTGCCCGCGGAATATGATCGCTGCAAATCCAAGACAAGCACAGCGGACACGTTGACCACTGCGGTCGGGCCAATGTGTAATCCCGCTCACACAACGCACATGTGATGCGGGCGTCCACTTGCGCTGCAGAAGGCAGCGGATGGAAAGAAGCATCGTTTGGCTGCGTGCGACCATTCGTAAAAATCCACACGAAGACTTGCGCCAGGGGGGCCACTGATTCGTAACCTTGCACTGAAACTCTGGCGCGAGATATGCCGACGTTGTCTATGCATAGCTCGAATATTCGCTGATTCCAAGTGATCTCAAACAAATGCTTGTGGTTTGGACGCAGACTGATGCTTCGACCATTGTGTGGCACAGGAGGAACATTCAGAAGGCTCAGAGAAATATTACAGTCATCTGTGAAAACGTTGTCGATTCTGCAGTATGCAGTTTTGCGATCTCGCCATTGTTGAACTCCGACATACACGGACCGCGCAGTCTCTGGCAAAGACAGCTGGAAAGACGCGCATCCCATCAGAGGGCCCGACGACTGAAAACCCGCGATGTTCTCGGCGTGAAGAAAGTGAGGAACAATTTCGTGTTGCCACTGAAGCAGAAAGCGTGGAGGAAACACATGCAACATAGCAAGATGACGAACGTTCAGTATCACGCGCGCTGCCGCACAATAAGCTGCCATCATTGCACGCGCCTTGCGTGGATCATCAAATTCAGGAACATCTAAAGTCACGGTGCGCCTTCGCCAGAGTTCGCGACTCCGCACAGCTGCAAGCAATCGCTTGCAGGTGCCAGCCAGACTCTTCAAGTATTCATAAGAAAAGAAATACGTTGCAAGTGTCTGCGTCACATCCGCTGGAAGAGCACCGCCTTCATAATCGCCTCGAAAAAAACAGAATGAATCACAAATATTAATGTTTTAAGTAATATAAAAGTATAATAAGTGTATGTCAGGTGCATCTGCAGTCAGAAGTGCTGCGTTCGTGATCTGCTGGTTTGCGAAGTTGCCAATTCCCTGGAGAAGTTGTGGAAGTCGCAGAAATATCCTGTCCAAGAAATACATATTTTCAAGTCGACAGCACACTTTCTAGTTCTTTGACTGGTATTTTAGTTATCCTTTCACGCAGTCAAGAACGACCGACACACACACGCACACTCAATTTCACTAAATAACACATGGTGCCGGACGCCTTCGCAAGGTCTGTTGCCAATGGCCGTCGGCTGTTTTTTTCTGCTGCCAGCGCGGACTGCAGCTGCAGGGCGTAATCCAAGGCAACGCGACGCCACTCTGCAGAAGAAAAGCTTTCATCAGGATCTGGTAGATTGTTTTGCAAGCTTGCGTTAGCCTCGCCCAATCCTGCTGCTTGATCGTGAAGAAAATGAAAAAGAACTCTATGTTGCCTCTGGTCCAAGAAATCTATGATTGCTCGACCTCTGAACATAAGCTGCTCCCATTGCCTCTTGCTCATGTGGGGCTTGTGATCTGGATCCGGCAGAAGCTTCACAGCAGAAGGACAGCTGCTGATAAATTGACGGTGTTTCCGCAACACCTTCGCCACCACTCCATGAAATTTGGTTTTCGGTGCATCTTGCCAGAAGCCTTCCTCGAAGAAAGCACTGGCATCCACGTACGGCGTACTTCCTTCGAAAGTACTCCCCCCAACAAAGTCCAATAGCTGGCTTGGACAGTTGGGACAGTTGCTCCCAGGTTCCTGCTGAATGTGTTCACTGCAAATCCACGATAAACATATAGGACACACCGACCAAAGTGGCCGAAGAAAGGAGCCATTTCGCTGACATAATGAGCATGTGATCTTTGCATCCAGCTGTACCATCGAAGGTAAGGGCTTGAAACTCGCCATACTTGGGTGAGTGCGAGAATTTGTATGGATCCACACGAAAACTTGAGCGAGAGGGGAGGCAACTTCTGCCTCTCCATGCAGCACTCTAGCACGAGTGGTGACAGCCTGATCGATGGATAATTCGAACATGTGCTGGTTCCAATAAAGATCAAAATGATGCATGAAATTTGGCTGCAACTCGACTCTTCGACCAAGATCTGGCACAGGAGGTATGTCCAGGATGCTAACCGAAGCAACGCAATCATCCCTGAAAAGATTGTCGATTCGACAGAACGCTTTCTTGTCAGCCCGCCATTGCCGAACACCCACATAAACGCCTTTCGCAGTTGCTGGCAAAGACATATCGAACGAAGCACAACCCATCAATGGACCTGAAGACTGAAATCCGAGAATGTCGTGCGTGCCTGTAAACCGATGAACATTCTCATGATTCCACTCAAGTAAAAATCGCGGAGGAAAGACGTGTAGCATAGCAAGATGACGAATGTTCATCATCACGATTCCTGCCGCGCAGTAAGCTTCCATCATTGCACGTGCCTTATGAGGATCGTCGAACTCTGGATCATTCAAAGACACTGTCTGATGTCTCCAAAGCTTCCGGCTCCGGACTTCTGCAAGCATGTTCCTGCAAGTAGTTGCCAGAGTCTTCAGATACATGAAGGAAAAGAAATAGGCTGGTAATGTGCGCATGACTTCCGCCGGCAGAGCTCCGCCCTCGTAATCCACGTTGTCTTGCTCGATGTGACCAGAGGACAATTGACCATGTGTTGCTCGACGCCACCGTCCAGAAATAGTGGTAGAATGCCTTAGCTTGACATGTGTTTCATCAAATTTTCTTATTAAAAAAGGCAGAAAAGCAAATAGACATTTAGACGTATATGTTGCTGACATAGCTGCTGTAAATCTTGAGTTTCACTACTGCCACTGCAAGCACTCAGCGACGACGGATATTTGCCGCGACGACACCATCTGCAATGTGCAAAAGCTGGAATGACGTTCATGCAATGGCTCATATCTAAGGCACAGATCACATCAAACGACGGCCTGCCATCGCCTGAAGAGGACGAGGTGGTAGCGCGATCCGACGACCTTGCTTCAGGAAGGTTTGCGTACTCCAATGGCACTCGTAAAAAATTATTAACAATATTCATAGACGAGATATTCATAAGCAAATGACACTGCGCTGTCGGCGAACCAGGATCCAATCTCACGTGGCCTGACGCTGAAAAAAATTGAAATCATATGTAGAATTACTTGCAAGCTTCGTAAATAACTGTTCTTCTCTGCAGCCTGCGAAGTAGAATGTGCTCGACTTCGCGGAACATCATCCATGCATCGAAAACATACTCTGATAAAAAAACAGCTCTCAAAGTTGGACAACACACCCTTCCGCTATGATGTCCTGCGCGTATACCAAGTCTATGCACCAAAGGATGACTGGCGGACAACTCCCAAGCTTGCAAGGAAGATCTGCTCGCATCCGTGGTCTGGATGTTGATGCAATGGCACGCTGCACTAGAGATCCGTCTGATGATCTTCCAGGATTGATCGATGATCTTCCACTGCAGATGTGGAGCGAATGTAACCTGCTCAAAACCGTGGATAACTGCGCAGCGCGCAGAAGCCGATGAAATGGATGCCTCGGCTGCAGACGATATTTACATGTTAACGTTTATTTTAATTCACTGACGTCAGGAGAACAAGAGCAGAAGCCTCGCTCGAAATCGATGCCTCTTTTGAATTTTGGGATGTCGGGAAGTCCTCAGAATCAGAAACTCGCGTTAAGGAGATTCATACATGCTGTTCACGTAGACATGAGGTCCTTGTTGTCCGTGACTCGCATCTCTTCGTATCCGGCATGCGTTGCCGTCGATTCTGACAAGAAAGCCTTGCCGATGAAACAATGTTCTGGGCACGTCTTGAAAATTCGACTTGGTAAGACACACATCAAAGTCCTCTGCGAAGCCAGGTAAATCGAGAACATCGCGAAGGGTATATGGAGGTCGTTCTCGAGGCACTTCTCCACGGTACTGGATAAGATCCGAATGAAGCATCTTCTTCATCCAGGGCCTACCAATAATAGCGAATCAAGCCCTGTATACTTTTTTAGACACGAAAAAAAGTAGCTGCTGGTAGTAGACTCTAAGCCGGCGCCATAAACGTCCTCCTTCTCCAAGCAAGAATCAGATTGCCAAGTGTCACTCAGGTCAGCGTCCTGCCAGTATACATTAACTCAACTCTTACAGTACTTGTTCATGCGTAGCAACTCCTCGACCCGGAGCAGTTTTTCGGCTCGCTCAAGATCGATATAGTGAATTTTGGACACGGGCGACGTGAAGATCACTGCCTTTTCAGCCCAAATGTTTCAGAAAAACTGCCTTTCATGACGATGTTTTCTACTGCGGCGCCTTGCTTCCTCTTGTGACGACAGCGGGTTCCCACGTGTGTCGGCGTTTGCCAAAGTTGATAAACCACCCATCTTCGTCTAACCGCAAGGCCACGAAATGATGGTTGAAACACAGGATGTACTGCCCAGGCATCAGATCTCCGCTCGCACGAACCAGTCTTTTCCTCGGCTTCTTTTATTGACTTCGTAGGCTACTTGTACGCACTCGCAAATTGTCACACTGATATTTTTTATATATACTTTTATGTGTAGCAGATTCTGGAAAGGCAGCAGCATCTCGTTGCCGTCAGCAAATGCTCGCAGTGGGCCATCGCGGTCATAGCCAATTTTATAGCCATGAGCTCGTAGACTGTCGATGAGGCACACGTCTCGAAAGATTCGCAGGCCTTCTGATAGTTCTTGTGAGTGTGTGTGTGTGTGTGTTTTTATACTATGGCAGTTGTGTGAACAACATAAACTGATGCCTGGGGTCTCTTGCTTGCCTATATTCGAGGCCGCTGCTCCTCACACAGTTCATGAAGCATTTTGATTCGCAAAAAAAACAATCAAATGTTCATCTCTCGCCTCTCCGAGACTTCTTGGCCACACCTGTGCGGATCTTGAACGAGTTGCGTCCTTTCAAGAGCACGCACGGCTCGCGTGCCAACTTTACTCTTTCTACATTTGTCTTCGTCAAGACAAAAAGGCCTCGGCGAGCAAAACCTCTGAACCAAGCATTTCTTGGTATTCGTGCCCACGATGGATTATCCTTTGGAACGCAATGCGTTTTTTTTTTACATGACCGGAGTCAGTGTAACCATATGCCGAAAACGACCTCAGCAACAGATATCTGGCTCGTGGAACATCTGCGCATGAGAATTTTCTTCACCATCTCGTCACCTGAGTATGACATCTTCAACAGCAGGATTGACTTCTGCACTCAGCCCAAGCAACATATGTTCTCGTAGAAGAACTCAGCACCGTTGATGAACTGCTTGGCGCAAAAGCCGCACGCACCTTGTTGTCTACGTCAGAAAACGCACATTTCTTCTGAATTCCAGCCACTACGCTTGAGGAAGCGACGCTTTGAAAACGTCATCCAGGGTTCAAACATCGGATCGTTGATGTCGAGCTTGTAGACGAACCTGCAGTGCGGTTGTGTGTAGACAACTTATATATAAATGTATAAAAAAATATTCACGAAAAGCTAAGCGTCTAACCGCCAAGTCTTCCAACGGAATTCCGAAGCTGCATTTCTCCTGACTTTATCACGCCTTTCTGTTTGTATGTGAATAAAACGCGTCTGAGTTCGAAGCTCAAGGCGAATCAGTCTGGTGACGGTGTCGGTTGTCTCCGTGAGCGAGTCTTGCCTAAGTTATAATTTAATTGATTCGGTTTATGATTAGTGTAGTTTTTAGTAAAAGAACAACTGAGCAGCAGACTCAATCTTCTGAGTTTGCACTAACTGCTGTGTCCTTCGCATAAGAAACCACTATGAAGTATCGTGCATGTACGTGGATGCACCTGCGCAGCGAAAAAAAAATAGCGCGCCTCGTCAATCGGCCATTCGAGTTCACGTACCCTGGTTCTATAGACGTACTCGCACAGGTTCGTCAGAAATTGTTACGAGAAATCCCCTCGCGTGTGTACGCTTGACGAAGTCCAAGGCCGCAGCATTTGCTTTTCTTCTGCAGGCGCGCTGCCTTTGGCTTCCTCGGCAAATTTCCATAGCTAACGCGACAACTACTTCTGTAAGTCCTCTGCGTGAACCCAGGTCACTCGAGACATTGGGACGGCCCTTGTTCGAGAAGCCTGCACGTTCATGAAAGCAGTCGTCAGCATTTAAAAAATCGAGACAGTATCACTCAGTCAGCAGCTGCTCCAGAAACTGCGTCGGCGTGATTACGTCGTCGCTCGACCTGGGCACTTGTATTTTGCTGACATTATTTTTCTGTGATACAGTGATTAAAGGCTTTGACAGGTCGCTGCGCCAGCGGGGGACGCGAATGCCTCGGACGTACAAAGAACAATCGCTACTTTAAAGAACTGTATGGTTGCCAAGAAGTCGCGTGAGGACGACCTGTTGCTCTTCGCCGTCTTGTCGGCGTCGAGCCTCATGTATGTGTATGCGTGTGTGTGTGTGTGTGTGTGTGTGTGTGTGTTAAAAAAATGATATGTTATATATTGCTCGTAGCGGACATATCCAGACAAGCAAGAAACCCCACGTCGTCGTCATCATCCAGGAACCACTTGCACTGAGAAAAACGAATCATACAGGACCTCAGCGCAGGTTTTAAGAAAGATAACAACAAACAAGATACCCGACGCTGAGCCGCAAACGACCTGCAAGAGATTGTTCTTCGGGCGCTGGAACCGCTTTGATTTTTGTTTTCTTCGCTCAAGCCGAAACTGATGCATTTCAAGCCTCATGCACTATACGCTAAAACAAAACCGTTAGACCACATGCATTATCTTTATAGACTTGCATGTCTCTCCAACACAAATATTCAGCCAGCAATGGAGATAGCCTGCATTTGTGCAGCAAGCTGTTTTTTCTCGACGAGAAAAGGCGCTGCAAGCGAAAGGGTGAAAACATTCAACTTGATAAGAAACCAAGACTAGGGGCTAGGGGCAGTTCAGACTTAAGGCTTTTGGTTTACCTATATCCTCCACAAGGACCAAGCGTGTAAAAATACTCTGCAAGGTCAGTGCCGCTTTCAAATAGTCCAGGCTTCTCACAGTTCAAGAGAAAGCGGAATTCCTGTCGCGCATCAATTCTTTACGGACCTTTAGCAGAAAAAGCATCACAACGAGGTTATCCCTTCAGTGCTGCCGTGCTGGGCTGTCCTCACGTCAGCGTCTCAGATTGCTCGACCTGAGCATTCATTTCTGTGAGAAGACTTCACTATCGCTATACGTATGACGACATATAAATAAGACAGGCTGCGTTGAATGAAGAAGCGTACTGCCATTGAGCAATAGGCAGTCTCCGCACACGAACCTCATGGCAATCTTGCAGACGTGCCTTGCTACGAAACCTGTGAGAGCAAGAACATTGAATACAAGATGAGCTCGCATCGCAGGCTGGGCAAAATAACTTCTGCCCGGCGCGCCCTGGTCAAAGCAAGAACACTGGAGCATGATATGGGTTTAGTTTTTTAACACTGCTTCTATTAAGCCTGCAGGCGGCCCTGCGAACGCTGCACATGGTGGCCGCACCAGTCACACTCTGTGAGAGGATCGCGCCAATTCTTGTTGTGCCTTAAACACGTCCATATCTATAAGACTCAGTGAGTGAAAAAATAAGAGCATCGCCACAAGTCCTTATCGTAGCGGTAGGAGTGCACCGTGGTCACCTGATAAAAAAAAAAAACAAGAAATAAGTCTTGAACTACGAATACGCTGGCCTTGATCGTACTGAAACTGAGCTTCTTCTTCTTGGTCGGCTTCACGATCAATATGGGTTTGACCTTCTACAGAAATGCACTAAATTTTATTGAATTAATACATTGGCATTGCTTGTGGCGTTGAGACAGCCTATGTATAGATTGGCAAATATGCGTACTTAATCTTTGTAGAACCACCTAGGCGCATATGGCCTGCTCTTGCTTCTTCTGTTCCTCCTGCTGCCGCATTCGCTCTTGGAATTCCTTAATCGCACAATGCGAACATGCAGCTTCGCACTTATTGAGAAAAAAGTAAGAGCGGAGCCATGGCACGTTTCCCCTTGTTCCATCTCGTGTGCGGCGACTCGTGGTTCTTCTTGTTCTTGTTGTTTTTCTTGTTCTTCTTGCTCTTTCCCATGTCGCCTCGAAGCAGACAGCTAAATAGCAAGATTTAGCCCTTGTCCTCTTTAAAAAAAAAGAACTGGCCTGAGGCGCGCAAATCGCAACAAGTAAGCTGTGTGAGACACTACTTGAGCAAAACGAATCTTCAAGCATGCATTTCCACGTGACATGAACTCGCTTCTCTTGACACAGCTAAAGATACAAGCAAGACAAGCAATGATTTAGCATGTGCTTTCAGTCTCTGAGCGCCTGTAACTTTCCCTCTGCGTTTGCCACTCGGCAAACGTATCGCAAGGCAATCAATTATCTAGGATCACATGTTTTCCCGATGTTGCGCGTTTCTGGCTGGCGTTGGGAATTCATAATCTCAGAAACTTATAATGGACCCCTGAGTCTGATTTCGTTTCGAGCGGCGTTCTACATACTGCGCCCTAGGAATACTAGAGGCTGGCCACCGGTATGTCTCAAACCAGCGAAGGAAAAATGCAGAGTGTTGCTTTTATCTCGCTAGTGATCGTGCGCCACTACTAGATTTTGCGTGAAACACTAGGACCATCAGGTTCATGGTGTTCGGTCACAGATCACCGCGCACTGTGCGGGGATTAAGTTCCGCTGATAGTTTGAGACTTAAGTGTGTGAGCTCCACTGCGAAGCCGGCAAGCCTCGGACGTAATAACAAAAACCACCTTTATGGAAAGTAAGCAGTTGGCTTGAGTTTAGGGCTAAACATCAACAAGAACAGGCTTGGGTGGCTTCGCCGCCTGGGACGGCGTGGGGTGGGAGAAAAGTATTAGATGGCTTTCACAATTGGGCTAAAGCTGCTCTTCGTGACTCACGAAGCTTTTGAGTTTGTCACAAAGCCTAACCTTCACAGATCTACGCCAAGCATAAACGAACAAAAAACAGTGACGCAACCCTTAATTAAAAAAAATCTACACACATCGTGTAGAGCTTTTGGATTATGACATACTAACAAGATTTTGATACACATAGAACATAATGCAAAACACCTATTAAACGTAAACATCAAAGAAAATAAGTTTGACACAAGTGGTGTAGGGATTTCTTGGGTTTTTATTATAAGAAGTATTATAAAAATAATGAATATAAACATGTTTGACACATGTGGTGTAGGGATTTCCAGGGTTTATATTTGCAAGCAGTATTCAAAAAAGAATAAACATACGAAACAGACCTGCAAAACATTGAGCAAAAACGAGCGAACACAGTAAAGCAACAAAAAAAAACGCAAAAATCAAGTTTGACACATATGGTGTATTGATTTTGCCTGGGTTTGGATTTCTATGAATTCTTAAAAAGACGTTCATACATATAAAACGTAATGCAAAACACCGAGGAGAAGCAACCAGACACCAAAAAACAGCAAGCCAACAACAAAAACACGTTTGACACATATGGTGTAGGGATTTCTTGGGTTTATATTTGCAAGCAGTATTCAAAAAAATAAACATACAAAACAGACCTGCAAAACATTAAGCAAAAACGAGCGAACACAGTAAAGCAACAAAAAAACGCAAAAATCAAGTTTGACACATATGGTGTATTGATTTTGTATCGGTTTGGATTTCTATGAATTCTTAAAAAGACGTCCATACATATAAAACGTAATGCAAAACACCGAGTAGAAGTAACCAGACACCAAAAAACAGCAAGCCAACAACAAAAACATGTTTGACACATGTGGTGTAGGGATTTCCAGGGTTTATATTTGCAAGCAGTATTCAAAAAAGAATAAACATACAAAACAAACCTGCAAAACATTGAGCAAAACCGAGCGAACACAGTAAAGCAACAAAAAAACGCAAAAATCAAGTTTGACACATATGGTGTATTGATTTTGTATCGGTTTGGATTTCTATGAATTCTTAAAAAGACGTTCACATATATAAAACGTAATGCAAAACACCGAGTAGAAGTAACCAGACACCAAAAAAAACAGCAAGCCAACAACAAAAACATGTTTGACAGCTATGGTGTAGGGATTTCTTGGGTTTATATTTGCAATCAGTATTAAAAAAAAACAAACATACCAAACAGACCTGCAAAACATTGAGCAAAAACGAGCGAACACAGTAAAGCAACAAAAAAAACGCAAAAATCAAGTTTGACACATATGGTGTATTGATTTTGTCTGGGTTTGGATTTCTATGAATTCTTAAAAAGACGTTCATACATATAAAACGTAATGCAAAACAACGAGTAAACGTAACCAGAAACAAAAAAAGAAGCAAAGCGAACACTAAACTCATTCTTTATATCCTTTAATTTTCGCTTTAGATTTCCAAGCTTTTTGACACACTTTTTGTCTGTTAAGCTCAATGAGCTGAGACTTTTAAATCTACTTTAAGACCAGAAACTGCTAATGCCAGCGGCGTCAACGTAATTACAGGAACACACGGCGCTACATGACTGTGCTGGTGCTTCTGTCCATAGACAAACACAAAAAAAAGGTTAAAAAAACAGTAGAAGCATGCGCAAACAATGTGCTGAACATGGTTTATCTGCTTCACTTGCTGTCATAACCTGGCATCAACGAAGTAATGCAAAAAATGCAGAATAAATGAGACAACAGTGGACCGATAACAGTACCACCGCGTCGCATGTGGAGTGGGCGAGAGAACAATACACAAACAGAGAAGGGGGGAGACGGTGGACCGATAGCAGTACCACCGTGTTCAGGGACCGATATCAGTACCCCGCTTTCCCGGCGGCCGATAGCAGCACGCCGGGTTGAGATAACACTGGTTTCACTGTAAGCTCCGCGCCCGTGACGATGCGATGCAAGATCAGTTCACACCTGTGCATAATCTATTATCCCGAATATAATGCACCGCGACTTGTTATTTTAAGAACTTAGTTTTCCAAAAAACTTAGGAGGACACTGCTTGCGATTTATTATTTTGGGAGCTCAGTTTTCCAAAAAAAACTTAAAGGTACACTGTTTGCGAGTTGTCATTTTGAAAGCTCAGTCAAAAAAAATGAAGGGGACACTGCTTGCGATTTGTTATTTTTGGAGCTCAGTTTTTAAAAAACAACTAAACTGAAGAGGACACTGCTCGCGAATTGTCATTTTAGGAGTTCAGTTTTCAAAAACAAACTTAAGGGTACACTGCTTGCGACTTATCATTTGGGAGCTTAATAAAAAAAGATAAGGCTTAAGGAACACTACTTACGATTTATCATTTTGGGAGTTTAGTCCTTGAAGACCCCGAAGGCTCTATTTTAATTCCTCCAGTTCCCTAGAAGCAAACAGTCGAGGCCTCTAGATCTGCAGTCTTAAACTTCGAGCTCCTCGCTCCCTAAGCCCCTCTAAAAACTCAAGCCCCGCCAGAAGCAAAAAACTTAAGGCTTAAGGGGACGCTACCTGCGATTTGTCATTTTAGAAGCTTAGTTAAAAACAAAAAACTTGAAAGGACACTGCTTGCGATTTGTCATTCTGAGAGCTTAGTTTTCGGAAAACTTAAGGGGACACTGCGCCAATTCTCAGAAAACATATAGAAAAATATATTTGCTTAATCTAATTACTTTAATCGGTCGATAATACAACTAATTAAATATATTAAAATAATGAAATTAATGTTGCACTGTCTTTAGTATGGGGCCCCCCCCCCCCCCAAACAAATTTGGACCCTCTATAAACGCGTGGCCCGGCGACCCCCCCAAACAAATTGGGGGGGGGGGGGACCGCCCTCAGGGCCTCAAGCCTTTAGGACCTCAAGGCCTGAAGCTTTCCAGCCTTTAAGATTCCTGGAGCCCAAGGCCCTCGGGGCCTCAAGCCTTACTGCGTAAGCCCTTAACCCAAAACACAAACCCTCAAAAAAAAATCATCCGAAAAAAAACTTGGTATTATAGAGGGTAGCCAGACAAACTTACTAAAAACAGTCTGACCGGCCCGTGGGCTACCTATCACAAAATTTGTTTGGGGCCTCGTTTCGTAATGAATTTCCATTAGGCTTTACATGGGATTGGCCGGGTTTAGATTTCTGGATTCTCCGCGCTCTGGCTCTTTAAGGTTCCTGGAGCCCAAGCCCTCAGGGCTTCAAGCCTTACTGCGAAAGCTCTTAACCCAAAACACAAACCCTTAAAAAAAAAAAAAAAACGTCCGGAAAAAACTTGTGATAATAGCGGGTACCCTGAACAAACTCGGTTCGCAGAATAAATTTTCGAAACTTGTGATTATAGACCCTCCTTATACTAAAGTCGGTCCAACATTAGTTAACCAGTGAGAACTGCATTATAGGTTTAGGGTTTAGGGGTTTAGGGCTTGCGTTTTCAGGGTTCAGGGTTTAGGGCTTGAGTTTAGGGCGAGGGGGGGGGGGGGGGGGGTTGACATTCTCCAGCGTCATGGATTGCGGTAGAAATTTTGGGTAGCATCAACAGGGTTTCTAGGGCTTAGGTTGAATGCTCCCCCTTCTACTAACAGTCCTTAATGGGCATTCTAATGGGGTACTAAAGTCCCTATTAAGGACCGTTAGTATAAGGGGGGACATCCCAAGGTTTAGGGTTAAAGGTCCACAGATACCTTTACTCGGCCTCTCTAGACCTTCAAAGAGAAGCTTACCTATCATCGGGCCTTCCTTCCAAAACGCTACTAGGTTCATGTTGCTTATTAACCAATTCTATCTGCACTTCTAACCCACTTATGAGTCCCTTAAGTGCCCTAACATGGTTATAAGTACAGTTCTAAGTACAGTTACAACGGGTTAATAAGTGCCCTGAACCTCCCAAGTTAGAACTACGAGGTCCAGGGTTTAGGGTTTGAGGTTTAGGGTTTGAGGTTTGAGGTTTGGGGTTTATAGGATTTGGGACGATGACAAAGGGCTCAAACTTTCAAGGGCTTCAGGGTTTTGAAAAATCTGACATGGCTGTGGCAGGTGCAGGACTTCAGGCTTTGGGGCGGGTTTCGCGTTTTTTGTTCGGGTCCACAGGAGCTAGGTGTTTACTGTCTCGGCTTGCGTTCAGTTGCACCCCAACAACTAAACTAATCACAGGGAAGGTGGCACCATTTATGGCTTGAACGAAACCCTAACCCTAAACCCGAAACCCTAAACCCTGCACCGTAAACCCAAAAATGCTTATCAGGGAACCCGACCCCCCCCAAAAAAAAAAAAGGAATCAGGGCCAAGTCTTGGTCTGAAGGAGCTGGTTCCAGAATTCACATGCCACTGCCGCTCGGTTTAGGGATTCGGGGTATAGGGTGTAGGGTTTATGAAGGTTTAAGGTAAAACAAAAATCGGGGTTTAAGATTCAAGGTTCAGGGTTTGGGATTTTTGGGGTTCCCAGGCTGCGGGTAAGTACCCGCAGCCAAGTAGCTCGTGCCTTTCTAGCCCAAACCGCCAATCCAAGAGCCCCTAAACCCTCAACCAGTGATTAGCTGGTGCCTTCAGCCCAAACCGCCAATCCAAACGCCCTGAACCCTACACCCTAAACCCTGTAAGCCCTGTAAACCCTAAACCCTAAACCCTAAAGCCGAAAGCCTAAAGCCTAAAGCCTAAAGCCTAAACCCTGAACCCTACTGTTTCGGCTCTGGATTCAGGGTGTTGGGGTGTAGGGACTCCGCGAGAGCCTCGTGGATCAGCATTCGGCCGTCCCCGCCGCAACCTGGCGTCTTGCGATTTAAGGCTTAGGGTTTTGGAATTAGGGTTTGGGGTTTAGGGACTCTAGACCGCTCAAATCGTTTAGGGACCCTAGAAACTCTAAACCGCTCAAGTCGTTTAGGGATCCATTTTCCCCCACAGGGACTGAAATACTTGCCTTAAATCCTCATCCCTGAGACCGAAATCCGAAACCCTATACATCCTTGGGTATCGCAAACCGAGCCTGGGGCTGTATGGTTACATGGTGTATGGGTGGAGGGTGTAGGGTTTAGGAAGAATCTAGGCATTCAGGATTTAGGGGTGTAGGTTTAGGGGTGTGGAGGTTGAGGAATCTTTTTTGGGCACGTTTGGGAGTTTTATCTTATTCAAGGATATGAGCCCTCATCCCCTAAACGCAGGAGTCACCTAGGAATACAAAAAGGGTGCCCCTAAACCCTAAACCCTAAACCCTAAACCCTAAACCCTAAACCCTAAACCCTAAACCCTAAACCCTAAACCCTAAAGTGTCCGACAAGGAAGCCGAAGCCCTGAAAAAGGGAAAGAAAAGAGAACCGAAACCCTAAAACAAGGGAATCTGGGCTTGCTCAGGGTTTAGGGTTTAGGGTTTAGGGTTTAGGGTTTAGGGTTTAGGGTTTAGGGTTTAGGGTTTAGGGTTTAGGGTTTAGGGTTTAGGGTTTAGGGTTTAGTGTTTAGGTTTTAGGGTTTAGGGTTTAGGGTTTAGGGTTTAGGGTTTAGGGTTTAGGGTTTAGGGTTTAGGGTTTAGGGTTTAGGGTTTAGGGGTTAGGGGTTTAGGTTTTAGGGTTTAGGCGCTTAGGATCTTGGGGCCCCTGATGCCAGAACAGGTGCCTCCTCTGACTAGACATCGCTTTTAAGGGATTGATCGTGCTCAAGGTCGGCTGAATGGTTTAGGGTTTAGGGTTTAGGGTTGAGGGTTTAGGGTTTAGGGTGCTCCTTCGTCTGTCCTTCCTTAAAACTGGAGTCCCGTCCACCAGCGCGAGCTCCAGAGTTTCTTACGATAGCTGGTGATGACTCGACGGTACAATCACGAGACCCGCGAAAAGACTAGGAATGAAAGGGTAGGGGCTTAGATGGCAACCGAAGCCCTCAAAAAGGGAACAAGGGCCTACTCTGGGTCCTAAGGGATGCGATCAAGGTCCTCGAAGCTCAGCTAGAGGCTCGGCAAGCTTTGCACGATCACCTATGATCCCACTCATGAGATCCTTTGCGCCAGCTTCGCCCACTCATGAGCGGGGACGCAGAGAAAAATCACCCTGAGCCAAGCTTCCTTAGGAAGCTTACACGACAAGGCTGCTAGACATGCCTCCACAATTTTTTCGCGCAGCATGTGTTTCAGTGCTCCGAACGTTTCAACGTGGGTTAGGGTTTAGGGTTTAGGGTTTAGGGTTTAGGGTTTAGGGTTTAGGGTTTAGGGTTTAGGGTTTAGGGTTTAGGGTTTAATTAGGGTTTAGGGTTTAGGGTTTAGGGTTTAGGGTTTAGGGTTTAGGGTTTAGGGTTTAGGGTTGGTTTAGGGTTTAGGGTTTGGGCTTTTGGAAGGTTTGGACCCCAAACTGTCAACCCTAAACCCTACACTCTCAACCCTCAACCCTGGACCCTGCACTCCCCTCAACCATCAACCCTGCACTCTCAACCCTCAACCCTCCATCCTCAACCCTCAACCCTCAACCCTCAACCCTCAACCCTCAACCCTCAACCCTCCATCCTCAACCCTCAACCCTCAACCCTCGACCCTCGACCCTCGACCCTCGACCCTGGACCCTACACCTAGACTGTAGTAGCGCAGCAACATGCCGGAGGCACTGATGAGCAAGGGGGGAGCCGCAATGCCTTCTTGTCCTCGGCAGGGCGTTGGCTTTCGGGTGTAAAGGGTTTGGGGTTCCAGGGTGTAGGGTTTATAGGATTTAAAGGGTTTAGGGTTTCGGGTTTGGAGTTTAGGGTTTAGGGCGAGTACTAGGCTACTGCTGCGAAACTTACCCAAGCCGCTCCCCAAACCCTGCAGGAAGAGGTGCGTTTATTAAAACCCTCACCCACTCGAGCCTTGCAGACCGACCTCTACGCCAGTTCGATATTCCATGCGTGGCATAGAGGAGACCCTTCTCCAGCTCCAGCTGCTTGATCTGCTCCGGCAATTGCTGAAGCTCTTAGCCTCTTAGCTGTCAGTCGAGGCCTCTCTTTTGTAGCTCATGTGGGTTCCGCGGCAGCTTGGCATTCGGAAGTCCTGTCTTGGGCGCCCCCCGTGGGCACGGGGGGGTGCCCACGACGGCGGTGGTCCTGCGCGCCCTACATGTGCACGGGAACTGCGGACGACGGGATTTCCGAAAGACAGCACCCAATTTCAAGGCGTTCTGTCCTCGGCACCCCTGTGGGCACCGGGGGTGCCCACAACGGCGGTGGGAGCTACCTGTCCTGGGCACCCTACGTGCGCACGAGGGTTGCGGACGATGGGATTTACTAAACACCCTCCAACTCCGCCAAATTGCGAGATGATGTCCAGGGCGATGACGGTGTGGGGGCGGTGGCATGGGAAAAGAGAGAGTGAAGACAGTAACAAAGAAAAGGGTAGAGAGAGAGCGCAGCAAACACAACAACCGGGAAGCATAACATAAAGTGGAAGATAGCAGACAAAAAGCGGAACAACCTTAGCCCACCTCCCAAAAAAGGCCAGAAGGCCTTACTCAACAGGCCTGCTAGGGTGCCCAACCCAGGGCTTGCGCAAGCTTCGGGCTTGTGAGCCGCGTGGCGCTTCTCGAAGACATGCCAGCAGAGGTCGTAGACCAAGGACTCGTGGACTTCGGCGCAGGTGGCCTGCCAAGGGCAGAACACAGGAGCCCTAAACCCTAACCCTAAACCCTAAACCCTGAACCCTGAGCCCTCAACCCTGAGCCCTAAGCCCTAAGCCCTAAGCCCTAAGCCCTAAGCCCTAAGCCCTAAGCCCTAAGCCCCCAAGGCCAGCCACTAAATCTCAACAAGATCCCTTGATTCCTCAATACCCCTGAACCCCTCCACTTTCACGGGGATTTTTGCCTTTGCGGTTTTGGGGGTCTAGGGTGTTCAGCAGGTTTAGTGGTTTGGGGGGTTTAGGGGATTCAGTGGCTTTGTGGGTTTAGTACGTATAATTTACTGAGTTTAGTGGGTTTTGTGGGTTTAGGCTTCAGTATAGGGGTTAGGCTTCATACTGCTCCCCACCCATTACGGGGTTGAGTTCTGAAGAAGGGAACAGGGCCCTAAACCCTAAACCCTAAACCCTAAACCCTAAACCCTAAACCCTAAACCCTAAACCGTGGCTCCCGGGGTACCTCCCCCCGTAGAAAGTACCCCTTCAAGGATTCTATAGGGCCCGGATTCCCTAATTCCGTTGAAGCACTTCGGATGTAAGGCCCAAGGCTATTTCCAAAGGGGTACCTCCCAACATGTCCGTGCTGCTTTCCTATGCTGAACCTGGAACCTTAGCAAAAAACATAGTTTTAGCTGTTGCTTAGGAATTACAGTACCCAAAAATTAAGAACTACTACCAAGATTTTAGCCTAAGAGACTCTTGCGGATACCCATGCGGGAAGTGAAGGGCCAAACTTATACGTAGGGTTCTTCAGGGAGGGGGGTTCAAGGGGGGTAAGGTTCCCCTACTACTCCCCACTACTCCCTAAGGCTCCCTAACCTTCCCTAAGGTTCCCTATATAGGTACCTACCCCCCTTGAACCCCTCTGTTTCAAAAGAACCCTAAAACAAATTTGCGGAATAGAAAGCTCTTCTTGGAATTGCGGCTGAAATGTCTTCCACCGACAGAGTTTAGCGTTTCTGGAGATTAAAGGGTTTAGGGGGTGTATAAGCTTTATCGTGTTTAGCCCACATCCAGAACAAACTGAAGCACCCCAAGCCCGGAAACCTAAAGCAAGCACCGCCATATTCTTTACCTTAAACCCTCCTCCAAGCCTAAATGCCCACCATGATCCAAAAAACCTAATACCCGAAGCCCAGACTCCAGACACCAAAACACCTACTAATAGCCCCACATCAAAAAACAACAAAATGGAAAACTCCGACGTAACTCAACAGTCTGATACCTGACACCGAAACAATCGGGCGTTCCACTCTCGAAACCTAAGGGTTTGGGTTTAGGGTTTAGGGCAACCCGACGTGCCCGCCCGAATCACTGAGCTGCAGACGTAAAGTCGCCCGGAGGCCACTGCATAAATCCGAAGCTCGGAAGAGCTCGCGGACCGTGACTGAGGTCGAGGAAGGAGCATGTCGGGTTTAGGGCTGATAGGGTATAGGGTTTAGGGTTTAGGGTTTGGGGTTTGGGGTTTGGGGTTTAGGGTTTAGGTCTAGCCCTGATTCTCTCAGAAAGGAGACTACCAGAATGTTGGCAAGCGATTTGGGCCCCGCGTTTTTCACATTCGGGGACTGGACTCTCTTTCTCTGCTCGCCCACTTTTAGAACTCTTAGCATTGGCAGGTGCAAGCCCCCTTCCACCGTACTCGCCTTGCGTGCCGCTGTGCTGGAACACAAAATCTCTGTGGAGATGCCGCAATGCAACCAGATTTTCATGCAGACAGGGCTGCTGGTGCCAGTGATGTGATCGAATTCTTTCTTGCAGTTCGAGGATGTGGCCAAGTCGGCAGTGAGCTATTAAGACCCAGAGTGAAGATGCGATGACAATAAGGGACCACAAATATAGACCCCTAAATAGTAGGATCCCCTTGTACTAAGGACCCCAATAAGGTATACCCCTTGTATCGTAAACCCCCACCTGGGCCACACAGGTCTCTAAACTCTAAACCCCTAACCCCTAAACCCTAACCCCTAACCCTTAACAAACCCTAAACCCTTTCTGGGCACCCGGTATATGCAAGTCTCCGGCTCGTAGTCAGAATGCCAAAAGGGACCACAAAGGGTTTGGACTTGGGGTCTAGGGTTTTGGGGTTCAGGGTTTAATTAAATTAGGGTTTAGGGTTCTAGACCCTAAACCTTAAACCTTAAACCCTAAACCCTAAACCCTAAACCCTAAACCCTAAACCCTAAACCCTAAACCCATTGGGAATCGGTCCCGAGTTCAATCCTGAGAGCGGCACCAAGGCCACGGCAAGCAACGTCCCCCTCAGGGTGCAGGGCAAGAAGCTCTGGACCAGCGGAACGTCTGATAAGGGTTTAGGGTTTGGGGTTTAGGGTTTAGGGTTTAGGGTTTAGAGTTGTCGATCTTTAAACCCACTAGACCCAAGAGTAACCTAGGAATGAAAAGGGTGCCCTGCTTGCTTTAACGGGGTTGAAGGGAACCTAGAACACCCAAAAAAGGGAATAAGGGCCTACTCTGGGTCCCAGCAGCCCTATTTATAAGCCCTAAACCCTAAACCCCACCTAAACCCCAATAGAAGGGTCCGCCCCATTCGTTTGCCCACCAGACATGGACAAGGGGGCGGCCCGCATTGTCATGGTATTTCAACACCCCAAGTCAACCATCGCCGTCCCAAGCTTTCTTCGGTGCCAAGCTGTCGTGCACCGCTTTGCGGGTACGAAGCCATTCCTTGGGGACGAAATGAACCCTAAATTGGGGGCTATCTACCCTATACTACTCTAATTCCTAGTAAGGTATATGGGTGGTTGTCAAAATTATGATCCCTTTTGGGGTACCCTGCATACTAGGTGCCGTATTGGAATAGTGATCCATAAAAGGGACCCAAAAAAATGACAACCACCCATATAAGCCATAAATATTTTAGGGGTTCATTTGGTCCCTACGGTTGCTGACACGACATGACAATGGCTCCGATGTGGTCCAGGAGGAAATGGGAGCAGAGGCCGTCCACCCGAGCGCGCCTGCTCGAGGATCTGCGCAGCCCTAAACCGGAAACCCTAAACCCTAAACCCTAAACCCCAAACCCCATACCCTAAACCCCAAACCCTAAACCCTAAACCCTAAACCCTGTTGGTGCGGCGCAACTGGCGGCTGACGGAGTTGACGACCGGGCGCGCGGGTCCCCCCCCCGACCATCTTGGAGGTGCGAGAGTTGACGGAAGCGCGGCTCTTCAACTTAGGGGTTTAGGGTTTAGGGTTTATAGGGTTTGGGGTTTAGGGTTTGGGGTTTAGGGTTCGGTTTAGGGTTTAGGGTTTAGGGTTTAGGGTTTAGGGTTTAGGGTTTAGGGTTTAGGGTTTAGGGTTTAGGGTTTAGGGTTTAGGGTTTATGGTTAGGGTTTAGGGTTTAGGGTTTAGGGTTTAGGGTTTAGGGTTTAGGGTTTAGGGTTTAGGGTTTAGGGTTTAGGGTTTAGGGTTTAGGGTTTAGGGTTTAGGGTTTAGGGTTTAGGGTTCAGGTTTAGGGTTTAGGGTTTAGGGCAACGGAGCCCAAACTCTTTGTAGGAGCCTCTAAACCCTAGCCCCAAACCCTAAACTCTAAACCCCTAAACCCCTGAACTCCTGAACCCCTGAACACCTGAACCCCTAAGCCCCTCAACCCCTAAACCCCTAAGCCCCTTCACCCTTAACCCCAAGCTTGAAACTCTCCACTCAAAGAGAGGCGCCCTAGCATCCGAGGCCCCCTCAGCAACCCTGCAGCTGCCCCAACAACACGCCCCTAAGCCCGCCCCCCCCCCAACCCCAACCCCAAACAAAAAGAACAAACACACACCCTGCTTAGGGTTTAGGAGTTTAGGGTTTCAGGGTTTCAGGGTTTCGGTGGGGTTTAGGGGTTAGGGTTTAGGGCAACAGCTATAAACTGGTCTTAAAGGCCCCAAGCACGCACCGGGCGCGTGGCGCGGGCGACAGCGCCATGCGCGAGGCGCCTCGTCGGCCAGAGGGCAGCTGCCACCTAGGCTTGAAGGGTTTAGGGTTTAGGGTTTAGGGTTTAGGGTTTGGGGTTTGGGGTTTGGGGTTTGGGGTTTGGGGTTTGGGGTTTGGGGTTTGGGGTTTGGGGTTTGGGGTTGGGGGTTTAGGGTTTAGGGTTTAGGGTCTAGGGTTTGGGGTCTGAGGTTTAGGGCTTGGGTTCAGGCTTGAAGGCTTAGGGTTTGGGGTTTAAGGCATAGAGTTTGATTCTTGTTTTCATTTATTTTGACACTTTTTTCTATCTCTCTCTCTCTCTCAAATAGAAAGCGTCCAGGGGTAGGCAGACAAATTCATTGTAGAAATCTTTCAAAAAGCCTCTAAACCCTCCAAACCCTCTGAATCCTCTAAACCCTCTTAACCCTCTAAACCCTCTAAACCCCAACCCTCAAAACCCTCAAAACCTTCAAAACCCTCAAAACCCTCAAAACGCTCAAAACCCTCAAAAACCTCAAAACCCTCAAAACCCTCAAAACCCTCAAAACCCTCAAAACCCTCTAAACCCTCAACCCTCTAAACCCACTAAACCCTCTAAACCCTAAACCCTCTGAACCCTCTGAACCCTCTAAACCCTCTAAACCCTCTAAACCCTCTAAACCCTGTAAACCCTCTAAACCCTCTAAACCCTCTAAACCCTCTAAACCCTCTAAACCCTCTAAACCCTCTAAACCCTCTAAACCCCAAACCCTAAACCCCAAACCCTAAACCCTAATCCCGAATCTCCTGCGCACTGCAGCTCAGCTTCAGCTGCGTGGATGGCAGGAGGCAGGCCTGGCAAAGACCCAGGACCGAACCCCTGAAGCCTGGTAAGGTTTAGGGTTTAGGGTTTAGGGTTTAGGGTTTAGGGTTTAGGGTTTAGGGTTTAGGGTTTAGGGTTTAGGGTTTAGGGTTTAGGGTTTAGGGTTTAGGGTTTAGGGTTTAGGGTTTAGGGTTTAGGGTTTAGGGTTTAGGTTTTATGGTTTAGGGTTTAGGGTTTAGGGTTTAGGGTTTAGGGTTTAGGGTTTAGGGTTTAGGGTTTAGGGTTTAGGGTTTAGGGTTTAGGGTTTAGGGTTTAGGGTTTTGGGTTTAGGCTGTAGGGTCTAGGGTTTAGGGGTTAGGGTTGAGGGTGTAGCTAGCTGCGCCGCACCAACAGGGTTTAGGGTTTAGGGTTTAGAGTTTCGGGTTTAGGGTATAGGGTTTGGGGTGTAGGGTTTAGGGTCTAGGGGACAACCCTAAACCCTGAACCCTAAACCTCAGGCCAAAGCAAAACAGAAGGTGAGAGCAACCGAAAATCGCTCAGCACGTTCCCTCAAAACCTCGGACACAAACCTTCCGTCAACAACAGCTTGGAGCACTTTCGGTCGGCACTTTCGGTCAAAAACGTCGGTGAAAACCCAGCACCCAAAGTCTATACACCTTCTCTAAACCCTCAGGCCAAAAGCAGAACAGAAGGTGTATTGGGGTAAATCTGCTTCGCAGTTGTCTGCCAACTCTTCCACAAGCTTGCAGCCAAGGCTCTACTCCAACTGTGTCTTTCCCAAGAGAGTTTCACAGCAGAAGCAACTTCTCATGGCCTTTGCCCCAAACAAAGCCCGAAAGATAAGCACACCGGCAAGCAACAAGCAGCTTAGAGCAAAATCAAGCAGCTCAGAGCGAAAGAACAAAAACTTTCGGTCAGAACTCTCACTGCGGAGCCCAACCTATGAACCCTAAACCCTAAACCCTAAACCCTAAAAACTCTGAACCCTGAACCCTAAGGAATGAAAAGGGTGCCCTTCTCGATGTAAAGGGGCTTGAAATGGAACCTGAAGCCCTGAAACGAGGGAAAAAGTGTGGCGAGCTTGAGCTGAAGCGTTCGTTTAGGGTTTAGGGTTTAGGGTTCAGGGTTCAGGGTTTAGGGTTCAGGGTTCAGGGTTCAGGGTTTAGGGTTCAGGGTTCAGGGTTTAGGGTTTAGGCCACTTCATCTCAGGACCCTCGGTGGGCTTCTTGCGGGCGCGGGCCCTGCCGGGATACTCGGCGGCACCCTCTAGGACACCGGGCGAGGAGGCGGGGGGCATGGTTGTCTTAAGATCGTACGACCGGGGGGGGGGGGGGCAGTGAACCCTAAACTAATCAACCCCACTAAACCCCACTAAACCCCACTAAACCCCACTAAACCCCAATAAACCCCAATAAACCCCAAACCCTAAACCCTAAACCCTAAACCCTGCCACGCCTGGTCCGGCTGCCGCGCGTGCTGCGGGGCAAGGTGGCCAAGGATCTCCTCAGCCATGCTCTCGGCCTGGTACAGGGCTTGGGGCTTTTAGGGTTTAGGGTTTAAGGTTTAGGGTTTAGGGTAGGGTTAGGTTTAGGGTTTAGGGTTTAAGGTTTATAGGGTTTAGGGTTTAAGGGCTTTGGGGGGGTTTAGGGTTTAGAGGTTTGGGGTTTAGGATTTTACGGATTTTGGTGGCTTTGGGAGGTCCAGGCTTTGGTGTTTTGGGGCTTTTGGGGTTGCAGGGCTTCGGGGGCTTCGTAGCTTTCTGTTTCTAGGGATTAAGCAGACTCCAGGTGTGCAAGAGAAGCCCACTTGGCGGACTGATGTGGGCTTAGGGCTTATAAGGGTTTAGGGGTTAGGGGTCCCCGAAAAGCCCCCAAACCCGAAACCCCGAATCCTAGACCCTAAACCCTAAACCCTAAACTCCAAACCACGATGACTCTTTTGGGTGGCTCTATCAAGCGGCGGGTTGATCGGGGTTGCACTTTCTCGGTTGGACCAACTTAGGCGGCCTAGGGCACAGCGGGCGTGCAGCAGGGGTTAGGGGTCAGAGTTCTTCAACCCTAAGCCCTAAAACCTAAACCCGAAAGGGTAGGGTTTAGGGTTTAGGGTTTAGGGTTTAGGGTTTAGGGTTTAGGGTTTAGGGTTTAGGGTTTAGGGTTTAGGTTTCGGGATTCCCTACATCAACCCGAGCCCCAAGAACCTTAAATCCCTGCCCGGCCCTTGAAGCCTGAAGCCTGTCATAACGAACCCTGAGCCTGCAACCCCCTTACCTACCATCTGCCTGAGAACCCCCAAGGAATACGGTTAAAGGTTTAGGGTTTCGGGTTTAGGGTTTTGGGGGAATGAAGGACAATCGTCCCTCTATTGCCCGTCTAAGGAAGAATGGGTTCAGGGTTTAAGTAGGGTTTAGGGCTTTGGGGATATTACTTGTGGTGTGGCTGGCCAGTGCTTTTGTTCATCGAATGACTCCAACTTCCGATCACGATAGCGCCGGTTCCTCCATGGGTGGGCTCCGTAGTTTAGGTTTAGGGTTTAGGAAGAATTTTAACCCTAAGCCCTGAACCCAAAAATTTACTGAATTTGCAGAAGCAGCTTGAAGCTATCATCGGGCCCAGTACCCCTAAACACTAAACCCTACCCCTAACCCCTAAACCCTAACCCCTAAATCCTAAACCCTAAACCCTAAACCCAGACCCTAAACCCTAAACCCTAAACCCTACACCCTAACCCCTAAACCCTAACCTAAATCCTAAACCCTAAACCCTAAACCCAAACCCTAACCCCTAACCCCTAACCCCCAAAACCTAAACCCTAAACCCTAAACCCCACATTGTCCCTGGAGTTTATGACCGCCTTGGGGCTTGCCTGGCCCTCCAGGCTCGCCATGGCGCCTCGCGGACAAAGCTGCTGGCCAACACTTGGGAGTGGGGTTTGGGGTTTGGGGTTTAGGGTTTAGGGTTTAGGGTTTAGGGTTTAGGGTTTAGGGATTAAGGTTTAGGGTCTAACCTGTAGGGTTTAGGATTTAGGCTATAGGTTTAGGATCCAGGGTTTAGCGTTTAGGATCCAGGGTTTAGGATTTAGGGGTCAGCGTTTAAGAATTAGGGTTTCGGTTTAACCCTAAAACCGGGGCGAAAAGTTGCTGAAGCAAACCACCTCCATGACACAGCGGCCAAGCTGAATGATGCTGCAGGGTGGGTGTAGGGAGTAGGGTTTAGGGGTGACCCTAAACCCTAAACCCGAAACCCTACACCCTACACCCTACACCCTAAACCCTTTACAGGGTGCACACAGGTTTAGGCAATTGGAGGGCTTTAGGGGCGCCTCTGTGAATCTGGGCACCTGGTGCAAAATTCACCAAAGCCGCAAAACGCTAAAGCCCCAAAATCGAAAACCCTAAATACAACAACACTCAACCTTGTTAAGCCCCTGAACCCTGATACGCTAAAGCCTCCTAAGCCCCCAAACCCTCAAACCCCAGTCCCTCAAACTCTGAAACCCGCAAGCTTACACCCTTATCCCTAAACCCTAAACCCTAAACCCTAAACCCTAAACCCTCAACCCTCAACCCTCAACCCTAAACCCTAAACCCTACCGACCCTAAAAACCTAAACCCCTCGGGACTTAGGAGTTCTGGCCTGCCACGCTGGGGGACGCCGGCGCGGGTGGCGAGTCGACCCTGGCGGGTAACGAACCCTCAGGAGCCCGGTGGTGTTTGGGTTTGGGGTTTAGGGTTTGGGGTTTAGGGTTTAGGGTTCAGGGTTTAGGGTTTAGGGTCCTCACCAGGAGCACGTCATGGAAGCAAGCATGGTCGGGTGAGATTACTTAGGGCTTTCTTGGCTTTTAGGTTTGTGTTTAGGGTGTAGGTTTCAGGGTTTAGAGCCCCAAGGCCTTATTAGACCCTAAACCCTAAACCCTAAACCCTTCAAGGAGGCCGGCCTCTGCTCTTCGAGCACCGGCTGGGCGAGCTGCTGCGCCAGCTTCTCGAACTGAATCCTTTCTGGGCTTTTTAGGGTTTAGGATTCAGGGTTTAGGGTTTAGGGTTAGGACGTCGACTGTAGGGTTAGGGCTTCGAGTCTAAGGTTTAGGGCGAGGACTTCGGCTTTAGGATTAGGACTTCGAGTCGAGGGTTTAGGTTTAGAGTTAGGGTTTAGGGTTTAGGGTTTAGGGTTTAGGGTTTAGGGTTTAGGGTTTAGGGTTTAGGGTTTAGGGTTTAGGGTTTAGGGTTTAGGGTTTAGGGTTTAGGGTTTAGGGTTTAGGGTTTAGGGTTTAGGTGTAGGGTTTAGGGTTTAGGGTTTAGGGTTTAGGGTTTAGGGTTTAGGGTTTAGGGTTAGGACTTCGAGTATCGGGTTTAGGTTTTGGGGTCTAGGACTTTGGGTGTAAATGGGATTGATTTGGGGGGGGGGGGGGGGGGGGGGGGGTAAGGTTTAGGGCTTGCGGCTTAGGTTTCAGCGTTTGTTGGGGGGTTCAGGGCTTAGGGTGGTTGCCCTGGATTCCTAAATCCTAAACCCTAAACCCTAAACCCTAAACCCTAAACCCTAAACCCTAAACCCTAAACCCTAAACCCTAAACCCTAAACCCTAAACCCTAAACCCTAAACCCCAACCTGAGAAGAGAAGCAGTGCTGTCAAGGAGCGGCTGATGGGAAAGGCTGAGGGTTATCTCCTCAGGGCACGCAAACCAGCCAGCATACACGCAAGGGTTTAGGGTTTAGGGTTTAGGGTTTAGGGTTTAGGGTTTAGGGCACTTCTGCAAGGCTTGGGATGAATTGGGGCTGCTTGTTCCTTTCGGGTTTAGGGTTTAGAGTTTAGGTTTTAGCGTCCTGAACCCCCCCCCCCCCCTCCCCGCCCCAGGCCGGGGTTAGATAGCCCAACAACCCCGGTTTAGGGTTTAGGGTTCAGGGTTCAGGGTTTAGGGTTTAGGACACCCACCAGGCGGCAAGATCTCATGCCGGCCCCCCTTTGCTCCCTTGCAAAGGGGGGTTGGGTAGATAACCCTCAGCCCTTGAAAGTTGTAATTTGGGTGGGCGGGTGGGACTTCAGCTAATAAGCCGATGCCCAACCAAAGAATAACACCAAACCCCGACAAGGTTTTGGGGTACCTTCAGAAATACACTTGAGCCCGAATTAAACCCGAAACCCTAAACCCAAAACCCCAAAACGCTTCAACCCCTCAACCCCAAAGCGCTGAGAGCATCAGACTCCCCGCAAACACGCCGCCCCCCCCCACCCCCCCCCCCCCCCCCCCCTCCCCCCCCCCCCCCCCCCCCCCCAAAAAAAAGAGCCGATTCCCCGCACACATCCCCAGAGCAGCCAAATCCTGAGCTTCGGCTGCCCCCACGCGCTTTAGGCTTTAGGGATCCGGGTTCAGGGTTTAGGGTTTGAGGGTTGAGGGTTTAGGGTTGAGGGTTAGCCTCAACAAAAACTTAAGCTCAGGGGCTTGGAATCCGTCCTTAAGTTTTGGAACTCTTTGTGGGGGGGGGGGGGGGGACTGCAGGGTTTAGGAAGTTTAGGGCACGGGGTTTAAGGTTAAGGGGTTTCGGGTTTGGGGGAAGTAGGTTTCGGGACCCTTCCAGCTTCTATGCCTAAACCCTAAACCCTAAACTCTAAACCCTAAACGCGTTTAAAGCAGGCCGGACATCACCGGGTGCAGGCCATCCTTCCTATTCCACAAACGTCCGGAACGCCAAACCCGAGGGTTTAGGGTTTAGGGTTCAGGGTTCAGGGTTTGGGGTTTAGGGTTCAGGGTTTAGGGGTTTAGGGTAACCCTAAACCCTACTTGGAGGTTCGTGGTACTTCTGAACCAAGTATAACTGTACTTATAACTGTACTTCTAACCATCTTCGGGGACTTTCGGGGCTTATAACTGGGTTCTAAGTACAAATGACAGTTGGCTAGTAAGTACCTTGAACCTCCAAGTCAACCCTTAAGCCTATAGACCCTAAACCTAAACCCTAAACCCTAAACCCTAAACCCTAAACCCTAAACCCTAAACCCTAAACCCTAAACCCTAAACCCTAAACCCTAAACCCCTAAACCCCTAGCCCTAAAACCTTAAAGCTTGGGTTCAAGGGGCTAGGGCTGCTTGGCAATTTTCTCGGCCGCGGCCCAACAAAGAGGCAAGCGCAGCGGCCAAAGCACCTGCAGGGTTTAGGGTTTAGGGTTTAGGGTTCAGGGTTCAGGGTTTAGGGGCTTGGCGGTTTGAGGTCGTGTCAGGCAAGGGGTTCGAGAGGCCCCGAATTAAAAGGTTGTCGCGTTTGCTTCTTCCTCAGCGCAGCCTTCAACCTGAACCCTACAGCAAACGCCCGAAGTTCAAACACTAAAGCGAACCCAAGCCTAAACCTGGCCCTCCAAGGGTTTAAGGCTTAGGGCTTCAGGTTGGGTTGAGGTTCTAGAAGGCGTATATGAGGTGGTGCATGGGAACTCCCGACAACCAACAAAGGGCTGCTTGATCCCGTCGGTAACAGGACAGTAAGGTACACAGCCGGGGGGGCCGTAGCCGGAGCGCGTCGCCCATAGCACAGCAATCGCGTCCGCATAAAGGCTGCAACCCGAAACCCTAAAACCTAAACCCTGAACCCTGAACCCTGAACCCTAAACCCTAAACCCTAAACCCTAAAAGCTGCGCTGTGGAGCGAGACTGCATGTTGGGATCGAGGACGCTCGTGTTCTTCCCCTGAACCTGAGTCCACGGTGTGGCTCTCTGCGCCCTTCCCTGCAAACAAGTCTGGCCTGGCGGCCAGGCCGCAGAAGACAGTTTTAGGGGTAGAGCTGCTCCTTGACTAGTGTGGCGTGGCAGGACCTCCTGTAGACAGAAATAGGCCCTAAACCCGAAACCCGAAACCGTAAACCCTAAACCCTAAACCCTAAACCCTGGAGGAAAACACTCGCAGTCGGCTCGCCATCCGCTAGTTCTTCCCCTCAAGGTGTGACTCTGTGCGGAAGCATGAGAGTACTCCTTCCACCGAGCACAGAGGTGGAAACCCTAAACCCTAAACCCTCAACCCTAAACCCTAAACCCTAAACCCTAAACCCTAAACCCTAAACCCTAAACCCTACTGCTTACCTCCAGCTTGTGCAGACTTTGCTGTCGCAAGGATGCCCGAGAACTGGGACCCGGCAGTTCGCAGAATCCCTAGAACCCCGACCCAACATACCCTAAACCCAACGTACCCTAACCCTATACAGGGTGGGGCCCCCTAGTTATAAGTAGAGTTATAAGGTCCCTAAATTGGGTTACAAGGACCCTAAGTTAGGTTATAAGTCCCTTAACTACAGTTAGTATAGTAAGGGGGCCCCACCCTGTATACCCAATATGCCCCCAAAACAGAAACCATAAATCCCAGCCCGTTGAACCCTAAACCCTAACTCGCTAAACCCCCCAAACCATGCAACCCTTGCCCCCCCCCCCCCCCCCCCCCCCGCCAAAAACCTTGAAACCCTCAACCCGAAGCCCACCGAAGCCCACAAAACCCCCTAAAGCTTGAAACGTGCCCCTACTTTGGAGTAGACACTGGAAAAAACAAAGTATGAAACCATAAACCTGCAACCCCCCTAATTCCCCCCCCCCCCCCCCCCTAAACCTTGAAACCCTCAACCCGAAGCCCCCCTAAACCCCCCTACAGCTTGAAATGTGGCCCTACTTTGGAGACGACACTGGAAAAAGCAAGCATATACTTTTAGGTATAAATAGCCCAGAACCAAAAAAAGGTATTAAAGTATAGTACTCCGAAATGCAGGTGCCGGAACAGCCCTAAACCCTAAACCCTAGACCCTAGACCCTAGACCCTAAACCCTAAACCCTAAACCCGAAACAGGACCTGGCTTCTCTTCGCCCACCCCGGCCGCCAAATACTCCTTCCGAGACTTTTTGGGGCCTTCGGGCCTTAAAACCGCTAAGCCTTGAACCCCACAAGGTTCTAGTGGCCCTAAACCCTAAACCCTAAACCCTACACCCTAAACCCTAAACCCTAAACCCCAAATCCTGAACCTTCTCCTAAACAAAACGGTTGTGGCTTCGGGGGGGAGGTCAGGGTCTTTGGGTCTGCGGGAGAGGCTGGCCTTCTGACAGTTAGGCTTTGCTTTGTTTGGGATCCTTTTAAAAAAGGATTTGGGATTTGAGGGTTAGGGTTTAGGGTTTAGGGTTTAGCGTTTAGGGTTTAGGGTTTAGGGTTCAGGGTCTAGGGTTTAGGGTTCAGTGTTTAGGGTTTCAAGAAGGATGTTCCTCTGTGTCTGTATCTTGAGCCCTACACGCCGAAAGCCTGCCATTGGGGAAGATGGCAAAAAAAATGAACTCCAAAGACCAGATCCCCCGAAACCCTAAACTTGCCCTAAACCCTAAACCCTAAACCCTAAACCCTAAACCCTAAACCCTACACCCTACACCCTAAACCCTAAACCCTAAACCCTAAACCCTAAACCCTAAACCCTAAACCCTAAACCCTAAACCCTAACCCTAAAACACAAACCCGGAACCGGAAATGATGGATTTTAGAGTCGAAGGTTTAGGCTCGCGCGAAAGCCTGCACAAGCCCTTCCTGGGACCCTCTTTACCTACAGCTTTATGGGTTATGGCCGTCTAATTGAGGGTAGTTAGGGTTTAGGGTTTAGGGTTTAGGGTTTAGGGTTTAGGGTTTAGGGTTTAGGGTAGTTACCACGAAACTGTAGGTAAATATAGAGTCCCAGGTATAAGCCTCAAACTAAGGCTTAAACGCTAGATCCTCAAAGCCAAGCCAGCTCGTTTTCCTCGCTCATGTCTCCGTCAACTTATATTGCGAGTCTTCCTCCACGCAACTCAGCAAAAGGCACACCGAATGCTCATGGGCTTCCCGTACCCCCCTCTATCCTTCCTTCCCCCTAGGTTCCCCACCCTTAAATGACCTTAGTTAGGCTTATTATTAGCCCTAAGTAGCATGAATTCTGGGGGGAGCCTAGGGGGGGTAGTAGGGGAACCCATGCCATGCAAGTTTCACGAAGTGGCCCTGAACACTTTCATGCCGCGCACGCCACATGGGTGGGGGCCTACGCCCGAGACCCTACAGACAGTAGATCCGAAACCCCTAAATCATAAACCCTAAAATCTAAAATCCTGAACCCTGAACCCTCAACCCTAAACCCTAAACCCTAAATTGCACCCTGGGCACGCCGGACCAAAATCCAAAAAGGCGTTGCTGGAGCTCTCCAACGCCGTGTCTGGCGAGTGGAGGCTTCCACGCGATGGCCGAGTGCCCCTATATTCCCGACAAGGCTTTAGGGTTTAGGGTTTAGGGCTTAGGGCTTAGGGCTTAGGGCTTAGGGCTTAGGGCTTAGGGCTTAGGGCTTAGGATCCCGAAACCCCGAACCCTAGCTTAGAACAACCTCCTCAAATGGCCACTACACTCCTGTAATCCCGACAAGGGTTTATGGGTTGAGGGTCGAGGGTTTAGGGCTAGGGTTTAGCATGTCTGATCCACTTCCAAGCTTCCCGGCTTAGCTATATCGACCAAAACGCATCTTCTCACTCTAAACCCTAAACCCTAAACCCGAAACCCTAAACCCTAAACCCTAAACACCCTGAACAATAAACCCGAAACCCTAAACCCCAAACCCCAAACCCTCTTTTCAGATAGTCTTGAAACGCAATGGTCATTTTGTTGTGGGCAGATGGTCAAAACTCGCGCGGGCGATGGTCAAAACTTGTGGGCCATGGTCAAAACTCGTGGGCAATGGTCAATGGTTACAGGGACTCCGCCCCCCCCCCCCCCCCCCCTCCCCTGGCGAAATGGTCACGGGAATGGTCCCCCCCCCCCCCCCCCCCCCGCCCCCTCCGAAGTGGTCATGGGAAATGGTCACCCCCCCCCCCCCCTTCCACGGTCACCTGCATTCCCCCCCCCCCCTCAAGGAAATGGTCACGGCAAACGGTGACATGCACTGGTGGCGTGGTCCGAGGGTGCGGTGGGGTGCAGGGGAAACGCTCCCTAACAAAGTGGTGGCGCTTCTTTGTTTTGAAGGGGAAACGCTCCGTAACAAAGTGGCTATATATACATATATATATATATGTACATATTCATATTCATATTTATAATTATTTCTTTCTTTATATATATGTATATATGTATATGTTTGAAGGGGAAACGCTCCGCCACAACGTGGCGCTTGCTTTAAGTATGTTCGGATGTGGTGGGGGTTCTTTGGGTGGGTGGATGTTGGTCGAGAGAATGGCTGGGCTGGACTAGACGCTTCACGAGCAGAACTGCTGAACCCTAAACCCTAAACCCAAAATCAACTAAACCCTGAACCCTAAGCCCTAAACCCTAAACCCCTCCCGTCAACTACAGAGCTGCAAACCCTACGACCGGCATCAGGCATCGGCTCCAACACACACCGCCCTGGAGGCTTTCGGGTTCTAAGATGAACACGAATATTTATATACATATGAATATAAGTATAATTAATATGAATATTACTATCAATATTAATCTCCATATTTTTTGCTAATATTAATATTATAATAGGCTTTCTTTCCTTTTGTCAGGGGCGGGGCTGCTCGACCTTCCAAAAACACACGGAAGCCGGAACTTCGGCCTGCAGCACCGATCTGGATATTTCGGGCGTTTGGCTCACGACTACTGCGGCTTGCACACGCGCCTCTCGCTCAAGTACAGACCGGAGGGTACTGCAGACTCGACATCATCCGCAGAAGTTGCAGAAGCATCTACACGCGGGATTTCTGGTTGCAGTGACCTGCCCACGCTTGGACATGGTTCGTGGCTAAGGTAAGCCCGTTACCCCGAAACCCTTGTCCGTGTAAACCCGAGACCCTAAACCCTTTAAACCCTAAACCCTGCACCCGAGTCACACATGTTGGACGCTGGGTGTCGGGGAGGGGATGCCCTGCAAGCCCTGAACCCCTTACAGCTTACTCCTTTCTGAAGCTCCCGTAGGACATTTACACAGGATTCTCTATTGGCGCATGTACCCACATCACCGTGTGGGGTTCTGTTTTCATAAACAACTTGGTTGCCATAACATGGCAGTAGACTGGATACTCATTTCGATGCAGGATACGGGCTTGTTCTCAATCAAGGTCCCCTAAACCCTAAACACTAACCCCACCCTACGCCCTACACTATTGATGGGTCTTTTTTTAGGGGGCTGGGGTGGCCAACACGAACTTGCTTCTCAGGGTTTAAGGTTTTGGGGTTAGGGTTTAGGGGTACCTTCTTGGGGTCCCTGTTCTAGGGGAATCCTACTATTTGGGGGCTCTTGAGGTCCCTTGTTTTCATAGGCCCCGTATAGGTGAGGCATGCTGCAGGCGTTCAACGAGGGAAGCTTGTTGAGCCTTGGGCGGATATCCCTAAACCCTAAACCCTCAACCCTCAACCCTAAACTGCTGATCCGGATATCGCCTCTGTTCTAAACAGCAGATCCTGACAGAAAAGACACCGAAGGTAAATCTGAGGGGCTTGGAACTTCATACTGCGTGCACAGTTCACTCCAACCGACACATCGTGGATCGCTCTCGCGGAATGAACCCTAAAATGGGGGGGGCTATATGCTGTACTACGAGAATTCCTATTACGGTATATGAGCCACAAACCCTTTTAGGGTTCATTTGGTCCCTGACCGACAAATTCGTGGATCGCTCTTTCGCGAAATGGACAATCACAAATCGCGAGGATCACCTTCGAGGCAAGGTTCTCCGAGGAAAAATTGGTCCACGTCTAAGGCCCTTCCGCGCGAACTGAACTTCAGACTTAATAAGCTTAATAAGCTTAATAAGCTTAATAAGGTTTCCACCTATACGGGTGGGCGGCACTTACCAGCATTGGTCTCTGACCTAACCCTATGCTCCCAGGAACCTCAGATCTAGGTTGCTAGAACCCCATAGGACAAGAAGAAAGAGGCCCCTGGAAGTATGGGGTAAGTCACCGTAAAAGCCATCCTAAACCCTAAACCCTAAAACCTAAACCCTAAAGGGCCTTCCGTGGATGCAGACACACAAATCTCAAAAATGAGACAAGCAAAGATCGTAGGGTTCTTTAGGGAGTTTCCTGGAGGTAGGTACCTGTGGAACCTTAGAGAAGCCTAGGGAGCCTTAGGGGTTTAGGGTTTAGGGTTTAGGGTTTAGGGTTTAGGGTTTAGGGTTTAGGGTTTAGGGTTTAGGGAGGAACCTTGGGTAACATAGCCCCCCCTTGAACCCCTCCTCCCTGAAGAACCCTCTAGACGAGCTACCAGGCTGTCAGCAGCTATCATGACTTCGGGGTTCAGCCCCCGGGTTTCGACAGGCTCCTTGCTTGGGTTTAGGGTTTAGGGTTTAGGGTTTAGGGTTTAGGGTTTAGGGTTTAGGGTTTAGGGTTTAGGGTTAGGGTTTAGGGTTTAGGGTTTAGGGTTTAGGGTTTAGGGTTAAGGGTTTAGGGTTTAGGGTTTAGGGTTTTTAGGGTTTAGGGTTAGGGTTTAGGGTTTAGGGTTTAGGGTTTAGGGTTTAGGGTTTAGGGTTTAGGGTTTAGGGTTTAGGGTTTAGGGTTTAGGGTTTAGGGTTTAAGGTTTAGGGTTTAGGGTTTAGGGTTTAGGGTTTAGGGTTTGGGGTTTAGCGTTTAGGGTTTAGGGTTTAGGGTTGAGGGTTGAGGGTTGAGGGTTTAGGGTTTAGGGTCTAGGAGTTTAGGGGTTTAGGGGTTTAGGGGTTTAGGAGTTTAGGGTTTGTAGTCCAGAGTTTTGAGCACCTCTAAGGGTAGTTACATGGTCCCTTAGTACCGGCCCTTATAAGGGGACCCCGTGTATACCCCTTACATAATATACCCTATACAAACTAGGGGCCCATACGTCAAAACCCTTTAAGGGAGGTAAGGGATCATATTAAGGGCTCATGTAACTACCCTTAGAGCACAGGCAAAAAGGAAGCCCTATCATCATCCTAGTGCGAAGTGAGGGACCCCTAAACCCTAAAACCTAAACCCTAAAGCCTAAATCCTCAGTATCTCTTGGGCACCCCTACCTGATGGCTCCAATGTGGTTCCTAAACCCTAAACCCCAACCCTTAAACCCCTAGATCCTTTTTAGGTTGGTGAAAGGAGGATAGAATATCCTGCACTCAAAAAATGCCACAGTAGGAGCCCACGGGGTGACACAATCATCTTCGCAGCTGCAGGCCACTGACATGGGTGTAGGTCTGTCGGCTGAATTCTTAGGGTTTAAGGTTTAGGGTTTAGGGTTTAGGGTTTAGGGTAGCATGGCCCCTTAGTATGTGCCCTGACTGGGGAATCCTGCCTTATCTATCTACCACGAGCCCATGCTTCAGAAACCTTCAGAAAAGTTAAGGGACCATACTTAGATGAATATTTCGAGCCCGAGATCGAGCTTGTGCTACACCCTATCCACCCTGCGTCTACTAAACCAGCCCATAAACCCCAAGAAGCCCCAAAACCCAAAGCAACCCTAAACCCTTAAACCCTAACCCTTAACGGTTTCGGGCTTAGGGGGTTTAGGGTTTAGAGCTCAGGGTCGAGAGGGTTTGGGGTTTAGAGGGCTGAGGGTTTAAGGCTTCTTGGGCTTAAGGGGTTTTAGGGGGGATAGGGTTTAGGGCTTAGGGTTGAGATGGTTTGGTGTTTGGGGTTTCGGCTCCCGGGGCCTTGGCGTCTGGGCGCTAGACCTTCTCAGGTCTAAACTACTGGGCCCTGGCGGCAGTTTCCTGGGGATTTGGGGTTTAGGCTCTAGGGTTTAAGGTTTAGGGTCTAGGCTTCTATGTGCCTCAGGCTGCGCCATGGAAATCCACCCTTCCTGAGGCGATTTGGAATGTCTGCAACACAACATTTTTGAAAGGTTGTGCTACAGACACAGTGAAACGCCACATTTAAGGTAAACGACCGACAAACTACTTCTTTTGTTAGGGCGGTTCCCTTGATGCAAGGCCCAGTGAAGATATGATGTGGGTTTAGGGTTTAGGGTTTCGGGGTGCCGCCGTGTAGTTTGTGGCGCGGCTAAGGGCCCAGGGCAGAGGAGTCCTTGGGTTTCGAAGCCCTGCCAGCGACTCCACTGATCTACAATGTGAAATTTCGAGGGCTTTCTTAACTCGAAGCCCTAAATCCTAAAACCCTACACCCTACACTCTTAGAAACGCTTTAGTATCTGCTTCCAGACCGTCTTCTTCGAAGCCGGAACACGAAGAAAGGCGCTAGATTTTTCCAGTATGTTTCCTTTGCTTAGCAACCAAAGGTTCTAAAGTTTTCCTTCGCTCAATTTTCAGAATATGTCTAAGATTTGTTCTTGGTGATTGGCGACTCTGTCTCTGGAAACCTTTAACTCTGTGGACACTAAGTAGGAGATGAGCCCAATTCCTGACCCCAAACCCTGAACTCAAACCCTACAACCAAAATACTTGGGCCCTGGAAATCAAAAAGAAAATCAGAAGGGCGTGAATGGTAATGTCACCTTTTGTGCCCATACCGTCCTTGCAAAAAAAGTGTCCAGGCAAGAGAAGCCTGCCTACTGACTCGCAGGATCTGAGGTCAGGTTCTTGGGGCCCATGGGGCCCATATGGCATGATGCACGTAGGTCATCCTTGTATGTGGGGCTGTTCCGGTTAGATGAAGGCAGTTGTTGCATGGAAACACGGGGCCCCGAGGCCCGGCCGAAATCCTGGAAAAATCTAGCATTTACCCGGAAAAGTCTAGCTTTTACCCGGGAAAGTCTAGCATTTGCCCGGAAAAGTTTAGCTTTTACTCGGAAAAGTCTAGTTTTTTGCCAGCCTTGGCATGGAAAGGCTTAGCCCGGCTCAAGAAAACACCTTCGAGAGCATGGGATTGGACGTGGTGAAAGAAAAGTTCAGCGCTCCGTTTAGATTGAGGCATAGGTTGTATGGAAACACGGGGCCCCGAGGCTCGGAAAAGTCTAGTTTTTGCTCAGCCCGAAAAGCCACTTGGGGGGGTGTCCAATCCCAAACACAATAAGACCTGAACCCGAAAAGCCTTGATCAACAACCGTTCCGAGTGCGATGTCGGGGTGTCCAATCCGAAACACGCTAAACCCTGAACCCGAAAAGTCTTGAAAACAACTGACGCACTAAACCCTAAACACCTCTAACAGTACACTAGCCCTGAACCTGAAGACTAAAACTTCAGCTATCCAAATTACAGACATCCCTGAACCCTGTTCGGCAGCAACATCCTAACCCATGACAAGGTAGTGAGCCCCAACCCCTTAAACCCGAAACCACAGTCTTGATGGCCAGGAAATATCAGCAATTCAGCGAATGAAAAGTCTAGTTTTTTCTAGCTTTTTCTAGTTTTCTCTAGCCGACCAGCAAACGGTGCTCGGGGCTAGATTTTCCTAGATTTTTACCTTGGCTCCGAAAATGATGGCCACGAAGCGACCTCGAAAATGTATCAATGATACACCCTACTGCACGACTCGAAAACTCTGCCCCAATGCCCTGCGCGCTAGACTCCCCCCCCGCCCCCCCCATAGCCGAAGCTCAGGATCGGGACAACGTGGGGAACTGGCGTCTACAGGGTGGGGCCCCCTTACTATACTAACTGTAGTTAAGGGACTTCTAACCTAACTTAGGGTCCTTATAACCCAATTTAGGGCCCTTATAACTCTACTTATAACTAGGGGGCCCCACCCTGTAGGAGAGGTTGTTAATGAGTCTGGTTTCGGTGTACGTTCGGAGGATAGAACTGAGGAGTTGTTTAGGGTTTAGGGTTTAGGGTTTAGGGTTTAGGGTTTAGGGTTCAGGGTTTAGGGTTTGCACTTGGGACACAGGCCTTTGGCCACGTGGCCACATGACCATGTAGCCACGTAGCTACTCGTTCGTCGCCTTTGGGTCCTGTACCCTAAAAGCCCTTGAAGACCTAAAACCTGCCCTAGAAACCTAAGGACCCTAAGAACTCCTTGGCTTGGGGTTTAGGGTTTAGGGTTTAGGGTTTAGGGTTTAGGGTTTAGGGTTTAGGGTTTAGGGTTTAGGGTTTAGGGTTTAGGGTTTAGGGTTTAGGGTTTAGGGTTTAGGATTTAGGATTTAGGGTTTAGGGCACTGTGAAAAGCAGTCCAGCTCGCGGTAACAGTACGGCAGAATCACCGCCGCTTGGGGGTAGGCATGACACAAGTAGCGGAACGCGGCCGGCTTCATCTCGGAAGCGGGCCCGATGCTTGCGTGCGAGTGCTCGCCGCTTGGAAGCTCAAAGCGCGGGCTGCCCCATACCACAGTCCCCACGCGCTCTGGAGCTAGTCTGAGTCGCCGAAAATGCATCCACGCCATCGTGGAAGACCGCTCCGAGCTCTTCCAAGACCTTGACCCGGTCCTCGAGAGTCAGGAAGGCGAAGTCGGTCACCAGCCAAGTCTGCAACGGAAGAGCGGCCATACCTGACTTGAACTGCACAATCGGAATGTCGGACTAGCAAGTGCAAGTTTGTTCACACTATGTCGCGCAACCACGACACCTCTCGTTTGCCTCGGGCGGCACGGCGAAGTGAGTAAAAGGGCGCATGAATATACGTATTATAAGCCCTTTTGCGTGCAGCAGCAAAGAGCCCAAAAACAACTTGGGTAAATGGGAGCAACCACATGCCCTGGGGCCCTAACTGGAAACCCTGAACCCTAAACCTAAACCTTCAACCCCTGTCCCTAAATACCCTAAACCCTCAACCCCAATCTCTACACCGTGAACCCTAAACCCCAAAGCCCGAAACTCCAAGCCCCAAACGCGGAAAAACCACCCAAAAAAGCCCCAAAAACTAAACCCTCAACCCTAATCTCTAAGCCCTAAACCCAAACGCCCAAACCCCCAAAAAACCCCAAGAACTCACGAAAAGCCAGCCCCTGAACCCTAAACCCTAAACCCTAAACCCTAAACCCTAAACCCTAAACCCTAAACCCTAAACCCTAAACCCTAAACCCTAAACCCTAAACCCCCAAAGAGCCCCCCAAGAACTCCCAAGAACTCCCAAAAAGCAATTCCTCGGGATGCCCGTAGCTGCCTAGAGTGGTCTCTCGGAGCCTTGCGAGCCTTGCAAGGGTTTAGGGTTTAGGGTTTAGGGTTTAGGGTTTAGGGTTTAGGGTTTAGGGTTTAGGGTTTAGGGTTTCGGGTTGAGGGGTTGGGGCGTTGAGGGCTTTAGGGGTTCAGGATATAGGTTTTCGTGTGGTCGGGTTTAGGGTCTTCCCCCCCCCCCCTACCGAGAAAGGGTTTAGGGTTTAGGGTTTAGGGTCTAGGGTTTAGGGTTTAGGGTTGAGGGTTTAGGGTACCCTAAACGCTACGAACCCGAAGCCCTAAACCTCTGGAGGCCGCCGAAGGTTCCGATGTGCCTCGCGTTTCAGGTGTCCAAGTGGCCTTGGGGTTTAGGGTTTAGGGTTTAGGGTTTAGGGTCTAGGGTCTAGGGTTTAGGGTTTAGGGTTTAGGGTTTAGGGTTTAGGGTTTAGGGTTTAGGGTCTCCCTCTAGGCATGTTTTACATGTGGGGTGGTTGTCAGAGTCAAAATTCTGATCCCTTTTTGGCGTACCCTAAATAATCGGTGCCGTATTCGAGTAGGGATCCAAAAAGGGGCCAGAATTTTGCCAACCAGCCCATGTGAGATTGGGATGGCTTTGTCCCGGTTTGGGCTGGCCGCGCTTTGGTTCGGGCGAGGGTCTCTTCACCCCCAAAGGTACTTCCATCCCCCCCCCACTACCAGCCTACAGGTCTTAGGTTTTAGGGCGTCGGGTCCCTTAGCTTTGGAGTAGACCCTGGAGAAAAAAGTATATACTTTTTGGGTAATAAGTAGCAATAATAGGAACCCAGAACAAAAAAGTATTAAAGTATAGTACTCCAAAGCCCAGGTCCCTATAACTATAGCACCCTGCTCTCTCTCCCAAACAACAGACCTAATCCCCAAGAGAATTGGGATCCCCCCGAAATGGACTTCAAGGCATGACGTAGACTTAGCGGCCCAGTAAGCACATAAGAACAAGGCTACCCTTTTTTTGGTTGGTTACTTTATATAATTTTCAGGGAACCCAGAAGCAACAAAAGGGTACAGGGTCCTACTGGGCTACTAAGCAGGTCAACCACCAGATGCGAAGAACCCTAAACCCTAAACCCTAAACCCTAAACCCTAAACCCTAAACCCTAAACCATCTCATGGTTGACATCACAAAGCTTGCAACACGGAGAGGGGCCTCATCCGTTCACGCTCCAGCCGCCAATCTTAGCGGATCAAGGTTTTGTGGGAGGCCAGGATAGAGCACGCACTAGCTTGCTCTAAGTGATCTTAAAGAGGTTGGCCTAAGTGTTGTTAAAGGGCTTGAAGAAAACCGGATATGGGAGTTCCCCAACCAAAGGGCCCCATCTCCAACTAGGGCGGAATCCACTTTTAAGAGAGCCCCTGGACCTAATCCCTCGCAAGCCACCACCACATTCGGGCAGCCCAAACCCTTAAACCCTTAAACCCTAAACCCTAAACTCAAAGTTTACCGGCGTGGCTTTGAAAGTTTCGAGCAGCTGAAACTGATGAATCGTTCCATCAGGCCGTCGAGAGAGCAGCGCACCTCAGTCTAGGCCATTGACAGGGGTTTAGGGGTTTAGGGGTTTAGGGGTTTAGGGGTTTAGGGGTTTAGGGGTTTAGGGGTTTAGGGGCTTAGGGGTTTAGGGGTTTAGAGGTTTAGAGGTTTAGAGGTTTAGGGGTTTAGGAAGTAAAGATGGCTCTTTTGGGTCTTCTTGAAGATGTGCCCCCCTGTGCCCCCCCCTGTGCGGTCCTGTGCCCCGCTGTGCTGAGCTGTGCTGCCACTGCGTCATTTCATGGCAAGGCATACGCAAGTTCCTGAACCCTAAGCCATCAACCCTGAAGCCGAAACTGGTTCTATGTAGAACCCTACTTCTACTGGGACAAAACAACCCTAGACCCTAAACCCGAAACACTTCAGCCATTATGTTGAAATCGTTGAGGGTTGAGTGCTCCTGGTATGAAACCCCTCAACCCTGGAGCCCGAGCCCTTGCGCGAATCTGAGCCCCAACCCCAAAGAACACTGAAACCCTAAACCCGCAAGGTTTAGGGCCTAGGGTTGAAAGCTCAGGGGTTTTCGGGGTTTGGGGGTATTAAGGTTCAATTGGGGTTTAGGGGGGGGGGGGGTCCTGTTTTTTGGGATGAGCGATTGGGGCAAAGTCGAAAGCCTCAACCTCGCTGAGTTTAGGTTTGGGCGCTCCACATTCTCGACCCCCCCGCCTCCACCCTGACTGACCACCCTAAAACCACCACAGGGGGGGAGAGGAAACAAAGTGAAAACCCCAAACCCCAAACCCTAAACCCTGAACCCTAAACCCTTCTGTCACTCGTGCAGGTGGGGCTCGTTTGGCTCAGAATCCTGGCAGGAAGCTGATCGCACTGTTTGCCCAATGAGCTTTCGCGAGCCCTCGTCACTGGTCCCGGGGGTAGGGTGTAGGGTACACCCTAAACCCTAAACCCTAAACCCTAAACCCTAAACCCTAACCCTAAACCGTAAACCCTAAACCCTAAACCCCAAACCCCAAACCCTAAACCCTAAACCCACAAGAGCGTCGTTGCAGCACATGTCGCTTGCACGTTTCAGGGCAGCAAGAACTAAATCCAAGAGTAACCTCGGGGTTTATGAGGGCTAGGAATAAAAGGGTGCCCGGTCTTGGTTTAAAGGGGCTCGCAAGGGAACCTAAGCCCCCTCAAAAAAAACAAAGGGTTTAGGGTTTCGGGTTTAGGGTGTAGGGTTTATGGTTTAGGGTTTAGGGTGGGATGGCTAACTCCGGGATCCTAGATAAGTCGACTTAGTTGATGTCATCTTTGCGGCACCTGGACCTCTGAACACCACACCGAAACCCTAAACCCCCAAACCCTAGAAACTAAAAAACCTCAACCCTAAACCCTAAACCCTAAACCCTAAACCCTTAACCCTTAGCCCTGTTTTGTGAGAGCGAAAAGCCCTCTGATCACCCAGGAGACGATGCGGCCGCGTGCCAAGTACCCCAGGCTGGGTTTCAGAAGGGCCCGGGCTTGATACCGAGCCGACCATTGCCTCGAGCTTAGTTCGCATAAACCCTAAACCCTAAACCCTGCTTGGAGGTTCATGGTACTTGCTAACCTATCAGAACCCCCTTAAGTGCCCCCAATATGGTTATACGTTCAGATATAAGTACAGCTATGTTTGGTTAGTAAGTACCATGAACCTCCAAGTAGACCCTAAACTCAAGGCCTAGGCCACCCCCCCCTACGGTAGGCCCCTCGGCCCCTCGACCTCGAGGGCGAGGTCGTTCACCCACCTCCCACGTTTTCCTCGGGACCAGTACGGGTCCCTTACTAAAGTCACTATGAGGGTTTAGGGTTTAGGGTTTAGGGTTTAGGGTTTAGGGTCTTCGTCGGACCCCTCGCCGAAGCGTGCCCAGGAATGAGGGGGGTCTTGCTGGGACCTCCCCCCCTGTGACCCTTGACCCCTTCTGGGAGCCCCTTCATCCTGCGACCGCCTGGGGCCCCCCGATCTGTTGACTCGAGTTTCATTAGGCCCAAACCCTAATTTCCATGGCTGCTCTTCGCATTTCACGAAGCTTTCAAAGTGCGTCTGCATCCCAAATTTCACAGCTTCTGCACCCTTTCATGGCAAACCCTAAACCCTAAACCCTACACCCTAAACCCGAAACCCTAAACTCTAAACCCTAAGCCCCCGGGTTTAGGGTTTAGGGTTTAGGGTTTAGGGTTTAGGGTTTAGGCTTCAGGGTTTAGGGTTTAGGCTTTAGGGTTTAGGCTTTAGGGTGTAGGGCTAGGACACTTGGTTGCCTGTTCTTTGGTTAAAGAGGCTATCAGGGAAGCTCAGGCCCTTTAAGGAATGGACGAAAGGCCAACGCTGGGTACTCGAAAACATCTAAGGAGAGTGGCAGGCTTTGGGCTTGGGGGGCTTAGGGTTTAGGCTTTAGGGTGACTGCTTTCTGGTTTTGGGGCTAAGGTTTAGGCTTAGGGCTGAGGGAGCCTAGACCCTAAACCCTAAACCCTAAACCCTAAACCCGAAACCCTAAACCCTGACATCTCCCTTCGTCTTTCCTGCGCCGCACGGCTCGCCAACGAAAGCGTCGGAGCACTCTTGGAACGAAAGACCGGTTGCGCGTCCTCGTCACGGCGGCGGGTTCAAGTGGGTTTGTTTGAAGGTTAAGGGTTTAAGGTTTAGGGTTTAGGGTTTAGGGTTTGGGGTTTAGGGTTTTAGGGTTTAGGGGTTTTGGGTTGAGGGGTTTAGGGGTTTAGGGTTTTAGGGTTTCAGGTTCAAGGTTCAGGGTTTAGGACAGTACGGAAACTGATAGTTGCCATGAGAGCTGGTGCTGAGCCCTTCACCTTCTGGTTTTAGGTTTTAGGGTTCAGGGCTTAGGGTTTAGGATTTGAGGGTTTAGGGTTTAGAGTTTAGGGTGCATGTCAGAACCTAGGGGGGGGGGGGGTGGGGTCCATGTCGACAATGCTCCTCCTCCGCGACGTGAATGAAAGTGTGGCCTTACCTCGGATTCGTTGCAGCCCTTTTTTTTTTTCTCCCTAACCCTGAACCCTAAACCCTACACCCTAAACCCTAAACGCGAAACCCTAAACCCGAAACCCTAAACCCTAAACCCTGAACTCCTAAACCGCCATGTGAAAATGAGACCTCGGGGGGGAAGGCAGGGCTTGCAGGTAAGAAGTGCAAGGCCGCTGAAACCCTTTGCACCCTGCCAGGATGGCAACAACACTACAAAGGGCCGTTTAATAGGGTTTAGGGCTTAGGGTTTAGGGTAGGGTTTAGGGTTTAGGGTTTAGGGTATTTGCCCACGCTGCTGCTTGTCTTGGGGTGTGCGGGTGAGGGGTCAGGGAAGGGGAAGGGGTAGGGCCGCGGTGTTGTTTCGGGCTTGGGGGTGGAGGGCTGGTATTGTGTTGGGTTTATTATCTGGAGGTCATAGGTTCCGAGTTCAGGGTTTAGGGTTTAGGGTTTCGGGTTTGGGGTTTAGGGGTGTGAGGGGGCGGGGGTTGGGTAAGGAAGGTCAGGCCGGGCGTGATGATCGTGATCGGCTTCGCCTTGCGTAAAGCCGTACCCGTCCGCCCACTTCGTCTCGAAGATGCTTTGGTTCCGCTGGCCTCGTTGCCTGGAACTCTTCTCCCTGACGATCTTCTCCCTGAAGAACCGGTCGATGGTCTCGACCATCGGCCTGGCGCTCATGGCCCACCACAACTGCGCCAGCTCGGGGGGAGTGCGGTGGGGACCCAGCCCACAGCCCTTCGCGCCGGCATCTTGCTCAAGAAGGCAAGGCTCGGAATCCATGTTCAGGGTGCCGCAGCCCTTCGAAGGTTTGAGGTTGGGGAGCCGTGTAGGTTTTAGGGGATAACTTCACCTAAAACTCGGCAAGCTGCTTAAACCCTTTGCACCTTCCAGGATGGGCAACAACACTACAAAGGGCCGTTAGAGGGTTTAGGGTTTAGGGTTTAGGGTTTAGGGTTTAGCCGACGGCCCTTTCGCGCCGGCATCTTGCTCAAGAAGAGGGCTTCGGGTTTAGGGTTCATAGGGGGAGGAAAGGCTCGTAATCCATGTTCGGGATGCAGCCCCACACTTGGCTGCACTTACGAGGGTAGCCAAAAATAAAAATCATAGCTGCCTTATTAAGAAACCCAATAAACCCAAAAAAGGTAAGGATCTAAAGTTACGGTAAAGTACCACAAAGCACAAAGGTTGAAGGTTGGGGGGGCAGTGTAGATTTTAGGGGGGTCCCTTCACTTCAACTCTGCGGGTTTCGAGTTTCGGGTTTAGGGCCGTTTTAGGGTTTAGCGTGGGTTTAGGGTTTAGGGTTTAGCGCCGTTTAGGGCCTCGGGCTAGGGGATAGACTCACCAGACCGCGCAGGAGACCCAACGAGTCTGTAGGCCTTCAGTTCTCTGGAATCAAGGGGTTTAGGGTTTAGGGTTTAGGGTTTATAAGGATCAGCCGAGCTGCTCCAGGGTCGCCATGTCTTGGAAACAAATTGCCTGCCGAAGAATTGGGTATGGCGGTGCGAAACTTCAAAATGGCTGCGGGCAGAGACGCCATGCAGTTCACTAGGGTTCAAGGGTGTTGGGTCTACTGGGTTCCCCAGCAACCTAGGAGAAAAAAGGGCACCCTTTTTTTGTTTATAGGGGTTGATATGGGATAAGAACCCAATAGAAAGGGAATAAGGGCACTACTGGGCATCCTAGTCTACGGGGTCACCCTCAACCTAAACCCACTATGGGGCTTTCGAGGTTTGAGCTTGAGGGGTTCAGAGCTCAAGACGTCACGGCATTGGAGGTCATCAGAAGCTCGAGCGTAAAACCTGTAAACCCCAAAACCAGAAATGGAGGGCTTTTTGGGTTTAGGGTTAAAACTCTAAACACCAAATCAGCCTGCTTTCCTCGCTCGCATCTCCGACGTAGTATGTGGCGAGTCGTTGCGTGCTGACGTGCTCGCAACTCAGCAAAATATCGCGGATGCAGGTTTCATGAACGTACGCCACATTTGTGAGCTTATGGTCCAAGGTTTAGGGATTAGGGTTTCGGGTCTAGGGTTTTGGGTTTAAAGGTTTAAGGGTTTAAGGGTTTAGGGTTTAGGGTTTTGGGTTTAGGGTTCAGGAATGGGCGCAGAGGGTTTGCGGGGCCCCGCGTCCGCCCCGCACGGTGGCAGCTGAACGCCTTATGGACGGACTTGCTGGAACTTTCGAAGTGGCTCCCCTACTCCGACATGAGTGGTCGTCAAGATTATGGTTCCTTTTTGGATCCCTCTTATAATACGGCACCTAATATTTAGGGTACCCCACATGTTTAGGGTACCCCACATGTTCAGGGTGTAGTGGGTCAACTACTGAGCTGCAAGCCATGCAGCCCTACCAAGGACTAAAGGCATCGACCCCTGCCCATCGGAGATGTGAAGAACTCCTTCAGAACAAACTAAAACTTTAGCCGGTGGTGATGTGAAGCAGGGTGTATATTTCTGTTTTTGGTGAGTGTATATAAGGTTCCTTTTTAATACTGGTGAGTGTATATACCTGGTGTCCTTTTGGGGGTACAAGACATACATACCCTACTTCATGTACATCCGGCAGTGTCGGTCTAAAAGTTGCTGGCGAAGTTGCGCAGAAGTCTCCGGAGTTCTGTGTGATAATACGAAGGCCCCCTAAACCCTTCATGGAACCCTGTTGAAAAGACCTTCTGCTGCTTTTTCGGGGCTGCGAAGCAGCTGAACCTCAAGGACGCTGGATCCTGCGCGCAGTCCCCCTAAACCCTAAAACCCTTAACCCTAAAACCCTAAACCCTAAAACCCTAAACCCTAAACTCTAAACCGACACATCATGGATTCTCCTTGCAAGAGAGGACAATGCGAAACACAAGGTCAAGTCTCAGCCATGCCTGCAAGGCTTCTACAGGACTTCCACATCCGGGGCCACCTATGAAACCCTAAACCCTAAACCCTAAACCCTAAACCCTAACTTATAAACCCTAAACCGTACCCTGAAGGGCCTGTTGTGGAATCAGCTCAAAAAAGAAGAGGCCGGCCTAGCTGTCAGCGGCCACTTCTTCGGGTCTGTCAACGCACGAGTGCCCGAGATCACTTTCTATGAAGGGTTTAGGGTCTTGGGGTGTCTAGGTTTACTTGGTAGCCCAGTAACCATCTTATAATAAGGATACCCCTTTTTGGGTTGGTTACTGTATAGGGGAGACTGAACCCTAAACCCTAAACCCTAAACCCTAAACCCTAAACCCTAAACCCTAAAAAGGGAAAAGGGTACCACCTACCAAGTGTAAGCTCACGCGGTTGCTAGCGGCACTGGGTAAATGCTAGTTTCGGCACTTCTTGGTGACTTCTTGCAGTTTTCTTGCTGGGGGGTGGGGGGGGGAGAAGAACGTCATTCATATTGTGTCCATGCCCAAAAACACTGGTATTTACAGCGCCTTCGCCTGTCCAACATACTGCACAAGGATGCGGGACAATAAGATCTGTCACTAGCGTCCATGCCTTTCGCGACCAAAACCCGTGCTTTCCGCGAGGAACGTCTCTGCGCGACCTCAGAGCCCTAAACTTGAACCACTGCAAGCCCGTTGCACCCTCTGAACACTCCAGCCCCCCAACAAAAACATGTGAAATGCTGAAAAGACACTGGCAGGCGTGGCACTTGTCAACATAAGACCACATTGCAGCTACCCCGTTCCACCCTGAAGGCTCACCAAGCACAAAACCCGAAAACGCGCAGAACTCGCAAAAACGTATCCCCAGAATAAACACTGCGAAATGCTGAAAACACTAGCAGGCGTGGCACTTTTCAACAGCACACCACCTTACAGTCACTCCAAGTCCTGAAAAATAGATGCCGCCAAAAACACCCCTTTCAATGTGCGAACACTGCTCTGCGTGGGTTAATACCACATGTCTAACGACCCCCTAAACCCTAAACCCTAAACCCTAAACCCTAAACCCTAACCCCTAAACCCTAAACCCTAAACCCACGTGACCAAGTTTGCGGTTCACAGCAGAGTTGATGGGGCTCTGCGGTAGTCATGTACGAGACTTCGCCGATCCAAGTCTGAGTTCTGAGCTCAATGACTTGATACTAAGGCGTACGTTGGGGTTTAGGGTTTAGGGTTTAGGGTTTAGGGTTTAGGGTTTAGGGTTTAGGGTTTAGGGTTTAGGGTTTAGGGTGACCCAAGAGTAACCTGGGAATGAACAGGGTGTCCGTTGTGGTTTAAAGGGGTTTTTGGGGAATTTAAGCCCAAAAAAAGGGACTAAGGGCCTACCCTGAGTTCGCTCCATCACTGTACTATGACTGAACCGCCCCCCCCCCCCCCCCCGCTTCTGCACTGCACACAAACAAAACTTACAGTTAATTCCGAAGGAAGCTACACTCAAAGCATGAAGGCTCACAGGCCTCAGGTTGTACCCCTTAAGGTCTCTTCATACTCCTAACGTGGGTTTTATATTCCCTTGGCCGCCCAACACCAGGGGCATAACCTTACAGGTCCAAAAGGAAGAGCCCCATGATACACGATCCAACTGCTAAGTTAGGGACCTCGAACTCTTGATTGACCTAGGATCTGGGAGCCTCCGAATTCCAAAACTCCTGTCAAGTAACCCTAAACCCTAAACCCTAAACCCTAAACCCTGAAGCAACTAGGGGCTTGGGCTGCTTCAGGGGGTTTGGGCTTTCGGGGGCCTTAGAGCATTTTCGGATCGTGGGCATCATTTGAGGAATGTTCCGTGATCTGTAGGCTGTAGGAGGACAAACACCTCATTAAGCCGCAAGAGGCACTCATGCCAAATGTTCCTTGGGTTTAGGGTTTAGGGTTTAGGGTTAGGGTTTAGGCTTTAAGGGTTTAGGGTTTAGGGCTTAGGGCTTGGGGCTTAGGCTTCTGGGGTGTAGGGGTATCGAGTGTCAGGGTGCATAAGGGTTCGCTGCTGCAGTCGCCCGTGTTTAAGGCTCAGGCCTTAGGCTTTCTGGTACGTGCCTCTTGCTGCGCGATGCAGAACTAAACCCTAAACCCTAAACCCTAAACCCTAAACCCTAAACCCTAAACCCTCAACCCTAAACCCTAAACCCTAAACCCGAAACCCGAAACCCTAAACCCTAAACCCTAAACCCTAAACCCTATAAACCCTAAACCCTAAACCCTAAACCCTAACCCTAAACCCTAAACCCTAAACTGTCTGCGACTCAGACCTTTGATTCCAGGGCCGAGTCCCAAACCAGTGTGCCCTGGTGCTCATCTCAAAAGGGCTTGAAAGCACCAGCCCTGGCTGGCGCTAGCACTAAACCTGGGTTCGAGATCGCACGCTCGTGTATTTCCTTGCGGGCTCGCATGAAGAGCTCGCGCACCCGTTGGGCCAAGATGGGATCCACCTGGCTGGCGAAAAACAGAGGGCGCTGCGCATGGTGGGGTTGAGGAATCGAGGATTGGTGAAGCACCTGGCTGACACCCGAAGCCCTAACCCTCCTAAACCCCAAACCCCAAACCCGAAACCCCAACCACTAAACCCTACAGTAAACCCTATACCGCAGCTCAGTTGAGTCAGCCCCTCCCGCCCCCCTTGAGGGCTTTCAGGGCTCCGTTAAAAGCACCCCTCGCCCACCCAAAGGAAGCCTTCTTGCTTCCAACCACCAGTTCCACCAAGCGAGCTGTGCCCATCCTTGCTTAAGGTTTTTTTTCTTGCTTAAGGTTTAGGGTGTAGGGTTTAGGGTTTCTGGCAAGGTGTCAGCCTATGTCAAGGCCGAATCTCGCTCGATCTCTGTCTCCAAAGCTGTTGGGGTTTTGGGATTTGCTTTGCGGTTTGCCGTTTTGAGGGCTTGAGGCTTAGGGCCGTTTAGGGTTTAGGGTTTAGGGTTTAGGGTTGAGAGTTTTGGGGTTTTAGGCTTGAGGGCTTATCTGGTCGAGGATGTAGGGGTCAAGGTTTCAGGCTTCCGTCATCCACGAAAAGCCCAAGCAAAGGATCTGAGAAGGTTGTGAGCTTTCTCTGTCAGCCCAAACCGACCTTTTGCCTTCCGCATCAGTAGGGTTTAGGGTCCATCTTCGAGTTCAGGCTTGAAGCTGGCTCCCAGTCACAAAACGCCCTATCCTGATGCCCCCCCCCCCCCCCCCGTCTTGCGGTACCCCAAACCCTAAACCCTAAACCCTAAACCCTAAACCCTAAACCCTAAACCCTAAACCCTAAACCCTGACCTCGGAAGAACCAAAACAGGAACACACATCCGAGCATAGCTTCTGCAATTGAAGCCCCTATAAGACGGAACCTGAAGATCCAAAACAAGCTTAAGGCGGTTTAGGGTTTAGGGTTTAGGGTTTAGGGTGTAGCGTTTAGGTTTAGGGTTTAGGGTTAAAGAAGCTCGGCACAAACTTGAAACGAAGAAGAATTGACCCTAAACCCTAAACCCTAAACCCTAAACCCTAAACCCTAAACCCTCAACCCTAAACCCTAAGCCTAAACCCTAAACCCAGCGACCTGGTATGGTGCGGTCGAAATGGCTTCTGCAAGGGGGCCCCTAAACCCCCCCTCTGTCTGAACCTGCCGCCTGGCCCCTCCTGGCTAGCCTGGCACCCCTGACCCTTCCATGTTTTCAGGGAGAGGGCAATTGAGACGACGAGTTCCATGAACTGCTAGAACTACTGTAATCATAGTCAAATCTGATGCCCATGGTTTTGTGGGAAAAATGGAACAACCCAACCTTTCTGGTGGTGGCGCGTCCAAATTGAATATACGCCACCGCGACGTATGCCGCCCCCTCACACCCCGTGGGTGTGTTGGGGCGCCATCTCCGCATGAAATCTGCTGCGGCGCGGCGAGAAGCCCTAAACCCTAACCCCTAAAACCTAAACCCTAAACCGATTTGAAGCTGGACACCCTCTACACTTTGAGAACAGCTGCTAACCACTTACACCCTGGTAAACCCTACGCTCGATACATCCTCCACCGTCCTACGCCCTAAACCCTAAACCCTAAGCCCCTAATCCAAGGACCGCACTTCCTCAGACTCCTTTCCAGCTCTTCTGCCTCTGTGTGTGTGTGTGTCCTTTTTCTATGTTTTTCTATTCGCTTTTTTTTGGGGGGGTGGGGGGGGGGGGGGGGGGGGGGGGGGGGGGGGGGGGGGGGGGGGACTGTTGGAGCTATCAACTGAAGGTTTTATGGTTTGGGGTTAGGGTTGAGGGCTTCGGGCTCAGGGCTCATGGTTGTTCTCTAGGCTATCGGGTTTGGTTTTCGAGTCGGGGTTGTTGTGGCGTGTGGGGTTCCATGGCTTGAAAGTACAGGGTTTAGGGCCTCACCTAACTTTAAGTTCTTGGGGTGTATGTATAGAAAAACTGGAAAGACAAACAAATACATGCATTTAAACGAAATATCTCTACATATGCACAAACATTCTATACATTTCATACGCACAGCGGGAGCAGACGGTGCCTGGTCTCGAAATTCCTTCAATCGGGTTTAGGGCTTAAGGTTTAGAGTTTAGACCCTAGAACCAGACCCTAAACCCTAAACCCTCAAACCCTGAAGCCCTAGAGGCCACAGAAAGGATTTCAGGGTTGAGGGCTTTGGGTTTTTTGGGAAGGGTGAGCCCCTAGGCAAGTGTTGTAGATGTTGAAACCAATGCCCTAAACACGAAGGACCCGAAGAGTTTAGGGTACAGGGGTTAGGGTTTGGGGGTCCTTAGGTGCCCCAGATGAAAGTAGGTAAAGTAGGCTGCAAGGGTGCCATGTATAAGTATCCTGGGTCTTGGGTTTTGCGACAGTCCAAAGACTAAATTCCAAAACCCCAAACACCCCGAACCCTAAACCCCAAACTCTTGAAACCCCAAACCCCCAAATCCTAACCCCAAACCCCCAAACCCTACACCGCCCTATATACCCTAAACACCAATCCTGAACCCAAACCCCAAACCCCAGGGTCCTGAGGTTCAGTCAGCCATCGGAAACCCTAAACCCTAAACCCTAAACCCTAAACCCTAAACCCTAAACCCTACACCCTAATTCCTGAACCCAAAACCCTACTCAGGCCTTGCGAGTCGGAATGCGGGCGATGGGCTGGCTGGAAAGCCTTGCTTCCTTTCACGCCCGAAGATGCTCAGGGAAGCTACTTAGGGTTTAGGGTTTGGGTTTAGGGTTTAGGGTTTAGGGTTTAGGGTTTAGGGTTTAGGGTTTAGGGTTTAGGGTTTAGGGTTTAGGGTTTAGGGTTTAGGGTTTAGGGTTTAGGGTTTGGGGTTTGGGGTTTGGGGTTTGGGGTTTGGGGTTTGGGGTTTGGGGTTTGGGGTTTAGGGTTTGGTGTGCCCAATTCGGGGTCCATATTCAGGAACCATGTAGCTAACTTAACACAGGCGGGCATACAGCCTTAAACCCCTATACACTCTGAGCCCTTGAACCCTTAAACTTGGGATATTCCCCCCTTATACTAACGGTCCTTAATGGGCATCCTAATAGGGGGGTACTATAACCCCTAGCAAGGACTGCTGCTATATGGGGGAACATCGCAACCTCAAGCCCTAAACCCTACAAACCCGCACGCCGGGGATCTTGACATGTTCGAAGTGATCCATCGACTGCAGTAGCGCAGTATATACAGTGCGAACCCCCCCTCATCCAACGGCTCACTATGGCCAGAAGTGTCTGATGCACAACACTAAACCCTAAACCCTAAACCCTAAACCCTAAACCCTAAACCCGAAACCCTAAACCCTAAACCCTAAACGAGCAGCAGCAGCATGCCATGAACCCCTGAGCCGATTCAACTACCGAGTGTGTGGTCTGCTGTAGGTTCAGGGTTTATAGCTTCGAGCGCCTTAACCGTTTAGGGTTTAGGGTTTAGGGTTTAGGGTTACTTTGGCTGACTTCTGAGCCCCTCCTAACAGTCTAACTTTTGGGCTGCTTATTGCAGTTTCTACAAAAAAACCAAGCAGGTTGAAGGCCAGTCAGAAGAAAGCCGAGTTTAGCCTTTTCTCAGGAAGCATATCAAAAAACCCCAACCCTAGAACAACAGAAAAAAAACACGCCTAGGCGACTTCTTCATTAACAAGAGAAGCAACATGTGCTCTACTGCCATAAACAACCCTAAACCCTAAACCCTAAACTCTAAACTGCCCTTCATGCTCCACATGCTCTCTCGGGACTGTAGTAGAGAGCGGATGATCCCCAAAAAATTGGGTCGGCGGTTCGGGCTTGTGGTTCAGAGACTGCGGTCGAGGGTAGTGTCATGGTCCCTTAATATGGTCCCGTACCTCCTTTACATAGGGTTCTGATGTATGGGCCCGTATTTTGTACAGGGTAAATAAGGGGTATGTAAGGGCCCCTTTTTAGGGCCCATACTAAGGGACCATGTAACTACCCTACTGGGGGGTTCATGGCACTTATGAACCAACTATAACGGTTTAGGGTTTAGGGTTATTAGGGTTTAGGGTTTAGGGTTTAGGTACTTATAGCTGTACTCATAACCATATTCGGGCACTTCAGCGGCCTTATAAGTGGGTTCTAAGTACAGTTGGAGTTGGTCAATAAGCACCCTGAACCTCCTAACCATTTGAGGGCCCTTAAGGGGCCGTATAAGTGGGTTACAAGTACAGTTCGAATTGGCTAATAAGTACCATGAACCTCTAAGTAAGATATGATTGCTGCTGTGCCACCAGCAGCGCGATAACGGGGGCCATCTCGGATACGATTCCCTGGAGTAGCATAGGACTCTATTGGGATGTTCACCCTTTATGCGGATTTAGGGTTAGGCTTAGGGTTTAGGGCTTAGGGTTTAATACTAACAGTCCTGAATAGGGATTGGAGTAATTTTCCCCTATGATAATCCCTCTTTTGGACGGTTAGTATAAGGGGGAACATCCTAAAGGATACGACACAGTTCCGTCTTCCTACCAAGGTCCATCCTCGTGTGCCTCCTAGGAGAAGCCGTGCTTGACAAAACAAGAAGTACTTGAAGGTTCATGGTACTCATTGACCAATTATGACTGTACAAAAACCCACTTAAGCCCCTTTAAGTGCCCTAATCTGGTTATAAGTACTGTCATAAGTACAGTTATAATTGGTTAATAAGTACCATGAACCTGCAAGTACCCAAAACCCAAAACCCAAAACCCAAAACCCTAAACCCAAGAATTGCACGACCTTTTCAAGCCGACGCAGCCCTACGCCCTTAATTTGGCTCTATCATGGGTTGCCGCTCGCACCAAGACTCTGAGCCTGCAAACAGACGGTTTAGGGTTTAGGGTTTAGGGTTTAGGGTTTAGGGTTTAGGGTTTAGGGTTTAGGGTTTAGGGTTTAGGGTTTAGGGTTTAGGGTTTAGGGTTTAGGGGTACGCTGTGGGGGAGGGAAGATTTTTGGGAGCCCCTGTTGTGACTATCCCCTCAAAATGTGAGGCCCCCAGCCCGGGATCCGAAACCCCAAATTGCATAACCGGACACCTGCCCCCCTCCCCCTCTCCGCCCCCCAACAAATCAAAAAATGAGCAGAAACAAACAAAAACATATTGCATAAAACACAAAACATATCCTCAAACCCTAAACTGCCCCTAAACCCCTAAATCCAGAATTGTACTAGAAAGCCCTCCCAGCAGCCAAACCTGATGCTTGGCGCGGCGTCGAAGATGCGGGCCAACCAAAGCTATCACCTCTGAGCTGGGATTTGGGTGTGGGGGTTCTGACTGAGCGCTACAAGCTCGGGTGCTTGCAATTGGTGTATGTATGTATGTATGTATGTACGTATGTATGTATGTATGTATGTATGTATGTGTGTGTGTGTGTGTTGTAGACACTGCCATTGTGACTGACTTTCGTCTTGCGTCTTTGTTGTTGTTGTTGCTGCTGCCGTTGCTGTTGCTATTGCTGCTGCTGCTGGCGCTGGTGCTGCGGCTGCTGCTGCTGTGGTTTAGGGTTTAGGGTTTAGGGTTTAGGGTTTAGGGTTTAGGGTTTAGGGTTTAGGGTTTAGGGTTTAGGGCTGCTGTGCTTGCTGTGGGCTCCGCGATTGCTGTGGATTCTGTGGCTGCTGTCGTCGTCGTTGTCGTCGTCGTTGTTGCTGCTTCTAGCGGAAGCGCCAAGAACTAGCATCCTACACCCTGAACCAGTGAGTAAATCCTGAAGCTAAAGCCTTTAGGTTTGGGGTTTAGGGCTTACCCTCCACACCCTAAACCCTAAACCCCAAACCCTAAACCCCAAACTCTCAAATTTGTCAGGCTTTTTGCAGCCTAGGGTCCTGAGCTTCAGAGAGGGTGTCATACACGTACCGCTGCGTCTTGTCCAGCTTGCTCTTCGGCCTTGAAAACAGTCTTGCGGCTAAGGTTTAGGGTTTAGGGTTTAGGGTTTAGGGTTTAGGGTTTAGGGCTTAGGGTTTAGGGTTTAGGGTTTAGGATTCAGGGTTTAGGGTTTAGGGTTTAGGGTTGAGGGTTTAGGGTTTAGGGTTTAGGGTTTCAGGTTTCAGGTTTAAGGTTTAGGGTTTAGGGCTTAGGGTTTAGGGTCTTGCAAGCCCAAAGCTGCGAGGGCTTTCAGTCTACGCCTGCCGACAAGCCCAAAGCCCAATCCCCCCACCCCTCAAAACTGCAGAACCCCAAGCCCTAAACCCTAAACCCTAAACCCCAAACCCCTTAAAGCTTACCGTCGCCCCTTTAAACCCCCTGCCTGGCATGCTCCATGTGGCAGTAGCCGCACTCATCGCCTCCGCTCTTTGGAGGTGGGTGAACCCCAAACCCTAAACCCTAAACCCTAAACCCCCTAAACCCTAAACCCTAAACCCTAAACCCTAAACCCTAAACCCTAAACCCTAAACCCTAAACCCTAAACCCTAAACCCTAAACCCTAAACCCTAAACCCTAACCCTAAACCAGCGTTGGATGTGGGCCCAAACTCCAGACCCGAAACCGTAACCTCATGGGGTTACCCCCCTATACTAACCCCCCTAGGTTCGCCCCATAATTAAGGCTATTTCGGGATAATTAAGGGCTATTTAAGAGGGGAACCTTTGGGGCGTAGTTTTGAGGGGGTAATTGGTAGGGAAACCCATGATAACTAGGTGGAAGCTCTTGTGCAAGCTAATCCAGAAACATAAACTCAGAGTCCATGGACGAAGCTGCTGGTAACCACTTCTCTCAGCCTGCAACAGACTAACCCTAAACCCTAAACCCTAAACCCTAAACCCCTAACCCCTAAACCCTAAACCCTAAACCCTAAACCCTAACCCTAACCCCTAACCCCTAAACCCTAAAGGGCCCCCGAACTCTTCAGGGCGTAGGGCGCAGGGTCTGGGGTTTAGGCTCTGGGGCTTAGGGGATGCAAACCCGAAGCTCTAAACCCTAAGCTCTAAACCCTCTGCCGCGGTTCAAGGGTTCTCAGATAACAAGTCTCTCAGATAGGGTTTAGGGTTTAGGGTTTAGGGTTCAGGGTTTAGGGTTTAGGGTTTTAGGGTTTAGGGTGTCGGGTTTAGGGTTTAATTCGCTGCAGAAGACGGGCTGCCTTTGAGACAGTCGCCATACGAAAGCCGGACGCATGGCCGGCTACACACCTGTACATCTGGTTCGGGGTTGGGCTTTGGAGTTTGGAGTTTGGAGTTTGGGGTTTGGGGTTTGGGGTTTGGGGTTTGGGGTTTGGGGTTTGGGGTTTGGGGTTTAGGGTTGAACCGTGGACCTAGTTAGAGCCAAAGGCCCTGCACCTCGTGCCCCTACTGTCCTTCTGTGTAGTATCTGGTTCGGTGGGGGTTGTTTAGGGTTTAGGGTTTAGGGTTAAGGGTTTAGGGTTTAGGGTTTAGGGGTAGCCTTGACCCTCAAACCTAAATTTCGATGGCTTTCTTTGATTGCGACGAGAACAGGCTTCTCCCATGCCTGATCTCTCTTCTGAACCTGAACGAAATCCAACACCACAAGCCCTACAACCCAACCCGCTAATCTAAGCCCTAAAACTCAAGATCCTCCTTCTTACTTCTCCTAAGCAAGGGGCCCAGCACTGGGAATAGAAAGGTTAAACTTTCTCCGTCCTACTAAATTGGGAAACCACAAAGTTCAAAGTTCAACTATTGGCTAAGCAAGCCTTCTGTTGGCTTTCAAACTCCTGTGGATAAATCTTCCTGAATCAACTTCAACCCCGCAAGAGGCGGGGAAGGGGGGGGGGGGAGAATGTAAGTTTCACACACACCCCAAGGGCCGAAGCCTAAACCCCAAGACTCGAAACCCTAAAACCCCATTACACCCCAAACCCCGAACCCTAAACCTCCAACCCAAACAGCAAAAACCCCTAAACCCCAGACCCCAAACCCAAAGACTCCCAAACCCCAACCCCCCAAACCTAAAGCCCGTAACAGCCCCACCCAAACCCCCCAACCCTAAACCCTAAACCCTAAACCCTAAACCCTAAACCCTAAACCCTAAACCCTAAACCCTAAACCCTAAACCCTAAACCCTAAACCCTAAACCCTAAACCCTAAACCCTAAACCTCAAGCTTCCCCAATGGAGCCGACCTCAGGATGTCCGTAGCTGCCGGGGATTATCTCAGGGAGCCTTGCAAGGGATGCCGGTTTTGGGGGGTTTAGGGTTTAGGGTTTAGGGTTGAGGGTTTAGGGTTGAGGGTTAAGGTCCCCCCCCCCCCCCCCCCCCCCCCCCCAACCCCCGAGCCCTAACTCCTCATGGACTTGCATGCAACGGGGGGAGGGGGGGGTGTCTGATATCCTGCTTGTCCGTCCAAGCTGAGGAACATATCCAAGCTATCCCCAAACAACGGCCGCAAGCCCCCAACAGACCCTTGATCCCCAAACCCGGGGGTGGGGGGGGGGTGGGGTGGGGGGCTAAACGCCCTAAACCCTAAACCCTAAACCTGAGATCAAGCACTAGATACCAGGCTCCTGACCGTCTCATGGTTGGAAGAAACAAGCTTGCAGACAAACAGCGGCCTCATCCGCTCGCGCTCCAGCCACCAATCTTGGCTGATCAGGGTTTAGCGTTACTTGGAGGTTCATGGTACTCATTAACCAAGTACAACTGTACTTATATAAATGTACTTATCACCATATTAGGACACTTGAGGGGCTCATAAGTGGGTTTTCAGTACAGTTATAAGTGGTTAACAATGAACCTCCAAGTAAGGTTTGCAGAGCTCGGGAGCCTGAATGAAGCACGGTTTAGCTTGGTGTTCTTAGACAACTCGATATGCGCGATCTTCCAAAACAGGGGCCCCACCTACTATGCCAGTATCCATCTCTGCCAGACTCCCTCACAAGGAGGAACACCTAATTGTTGGAACCCTTCCATGCCACCAAGAATCCCTAAACCCCCAAACCTTAAATCCTTGAATATACCCCGTATATACTCTACACAGATTAAGGGCCCATACTTCAAAACCCTTTGAAGGAGGCTAGGGACCAGATTAAGGCCGATGAAACTAACCCTAAACCCTAAACCCTAAGCTCTAAGCCCTAACCCCTAAATCCTAAACCATAAACCCTCAACCTTAGATTCAAGCAACTGAAGTGGCTGTGCCGCTCTAACAGGCCGTCGAGGTAGCAGCTCACCATTGCCTCAGCGAGAGCCGACACAGGGTTTAGGGTGTAGGGTTTGGGGCTTAGTGTGGCAGAAGAATTTGTCGAAAACTCTGAGAGCGCGCCCCCCCCCCCCCCCCAACACAAGAAAAACACAACCTTGGAAACTCTAAATCCGAAAGCTCTAAGCCGTAAACCCTATCCCTCAATCCCTAAATCCCCAAAGTCCCTAAATCCCAAAATCCCAAACTCCCGAATCCCTAATCCCTAAACCCTGAACCCTAAACCTTAAATCCCTAAACCCTGAACCCTAAACCTTAAATCCCTAAACCCTAAACCCTAAACCCTAAACCCTAAACCCTAAACCCTAAACCCTAAACCCTAAACCCTAAAGCCTAATTTGATCCCGAAGCCCCTTCACACCCTGGGCCTCCCAAGAATCCAAGACCTGAGCATATGGGGTTTAGGGTTTAGGGTGAGGGTTTAGGGCTTAGGGCTTTAGGGCTTTAGGGCTTTAGGGTTTAGGGTTTAGGGTTTAGGGTTTAGGGTTTAGGGTTTAGGGTTTAGGGTTTAGGGTTTACGCCCTGCATTCCGGAACCCGTCGTGCATGCAGATGGGGCGCATCTGGCTCAAAATCCTGGCGCGAAGCCCTAAACCTTATAAAACCCTAAACCCTAAACCCTAAACCCTACACCCTAAACCCTAAACCCTAAACCCCACACCTTGATCGGATTCCTTGCTACTGCTCGTGACCTCTTGCACACCTGCGCGATTGAACCCGGGAACTTTAAACTCACGTGCACCTCACCCAACGTGCATGCAGGACATCGTCCCCATAGTGAACTTGGCTAGCAAAACATATTTTTAGCTGTTTCTCAGGAATTAAAGTACCCTAAAATTCCAAAATATTTCCAGGTACCCCTAAGGCAGCCCGTGCCGATTCGTGGAAGTTCGCGGGTAGCTGTGGGTGGTGTTGGTCGTAGGGCAACAAAGAGTCTATTGAGATCTTCTTGGGGGGGGCACTTCTAACCCCTCCAAAGACGAAGCATGAACCCGAAACCCCGAAACCCTGGTCTCCCTGAAACCCGAAACCCTAAACCCTGGACCCCAAACCCTAAATTACTAAGCCCTAGACGCTACACCCTTCAGGGATGTGGATTTGGACAATGGGGCAGGTTCTGAGGTTTGGGTGTTGTTGGACGTTTCTCGGGCAGCGCTCGAAAAATCGTGCGAGGACGGCACCACCCGCCTTAGGGGAGGGTTTAGGGTTTAGGGTTTAGGGTATAGGGTTGTTTAGGGTTTAGGTTTAGGGTTTAGGGTTTAGGGTTTAGGGGAACCCTCGAAGTCCCACTTCGTCTCTCCTGCTCCTGACGGCTCGGCCACGAAAGAGTCGGGGCACTCATTGAACGCTGGACCGGACCCGGTTCCTCTCGGAGTTGTCGTCTGAACCCCTCATTTATGGTTTAGGGTTTAGGGTTTAGGGTTTAAGAGTATTTGCAATACGGATAACATGATGGTTGCTAAGAGTTGCACCCTAAGCCCTAAACCATAAACCCAAAACCCTAAGCCCTTCACCCCAAAACTCCGCTGCCTAAGCCCTCAGCCGGGAACTGCACGGAATAAAACGTAGAGAGAACCATGGTTGTCAGCAAGAAGGCTGATGCGGCAACGAGCTGCTAGAGGTTTAACGGTTTAGGGTTTATCTAGGGTATGCCTAGGAAAAGATAAAAGATAAAGGGTGCCCTTGTTGGTTGAAAGGGGCTGATAAGGGAACCTAAACGCCTAAACCCTAAACCCTAAACCCCAAACCCCAAACCCTAAACCCTAAACCCTAAACCCTAAACCCTAAACCCTAAACCCTAAACCCTAAACCCCAACAACAGGGAATAAGTGGGCCGACTCTGGGCCCTAGGCTGCAAAAAGCTGAATGTAAGGACACATCTCTTTGTCAATCCCTGAGGACCCGAAGCTTTCCGCTTTCATATTGTTGCCTAAACCCTAAACCCTAAACCCGAAACCCGAAACCCTAAACCCCAAACCCCAAACCCCAAACCCCAAACCCCAAACCCCAAACCCATGGACAGCTTAGACTGGGGTCAAGCGTCCGATATCTGGGCCCTTAAATTGGGGACCCTATTCTATGGCCCTTCTATGGGTGGCTGTCAGAATTATGATCCCTTTTAACGAAGCCATTCCTTGGGGACAACATGAACCCTAAAATGGGGGCTATATACCCTGTACTACTATAATTCCTACTAAGGTAGATGGGTGGGGGGTTGTCTAAATTATGGTCCCTTCTTTGGGATACCCTAAAAAGTCGGTGCCGTATTATAATGGGGATCCAAAAAGGGAGTACAATTTTGACAACCACCCATTTACTCTTTCTCTTAGTTGCTGAGTTCAGAAGCCCCCCCCCCCCCCCCCCCACCACAAGTGTACACTGCAGTTCTATAGGGGATTCTAGTATCCCAAAAAGTGTAAAGTGTGCTCACTCACCTACTAAGTTATATACTAAGAACCAATACTTTCAGATCCCTATAACAGGGGCAAGGGACCATACTGTACTAAGGGCCCCTAAACACTAAACCCTAAACCCCAAACTTTGGGCTTCTTGAGGCTTTGGGTGTACGGCATTCGAGTTCATGGAAGCGCGGCGCAATGATCGAAAACGCTCCTCATCGTCAACGTGAAGGAAAGTGTTGCGATACCTCGGCTTCTTCGCGTGGCTTTGAGAAGTTTGGGAGGGTTGACCCTAAGAAAAGTTCTAGTCCTGTAGGGAATCTGATGAGGATGTTCGGGGTCTTGGGGCAAACTGAAGCACGAGGCCTTGGACTTTGTAAGGTCGATAAGGGGCATGCAAGGGTTTAGGGTTTAGGGTTTAGGGTTTAGGGTTTAGGTTGTAGGGTTTAGGAGGTCAGGGGAGTCAGGGGCCCGAGTTTAGGGTTTAGGGTTTAGGGCTTCGGGTTGAGGGTTACCTATTGTGTATGTATATATATATATATATATGTACATACACTTTCCCCTATATCATGCCTAACCCTGATCCCAAACCCTGAACCCACATTCCAGAAGCCTTGAACATCAACTACCTATCCCCTCCTCCCCCCCGCATGTGAAGCTTAGGGTGTATACTTGGAGGTTCCTGGTACTTATTAACCAATTCTGACTGTACTTAGAACTGTACTTATAACCATAGTAGGGCACTTAAGGGGCGTATGATGGGCTACAAGTACAGGTGCGATTGGTTAACAAGTACTATGAGCCTCCAAGTACGTAGGGTTTTCAGGGTTCAGCGTAAGATGCCCCAAAGTAGCCCTTCATGAAGTAGAATTCTGCCTACAGGGCCCCTGCCTTGCTTCTCCTGAAAAAAAAGGGGTGACTACGTAGCATAGGTTATTAGGCTATATATCAACCCTAAACCCAAAACCCAAAACCCTAAACCCTAAACCCTAAACCCTAACTTTCAACCTGTGCTCGACATGCCTCTTCCAAGATTCCAAGCCTGCATACAAGGGTGGGTTTAGGGCCCCCGAACATGAAACCCTGAAACCTTAAATCCCCAAAATCATCAAGACAGCAGGAGCTAGCCCTCAGAAGGTAGGAGGCTCAACGTTACCATGGCTTCTGGCAGCAGAAGCGGGGGGGGATCAGCCGAGTAACCCAATGGCCGCCATGGCTTTCGAGGTGCTCCCGAAGAATTGGGTATGGTGGAGGGTGAGACTTTCATGGCTGCGGTCGGAGACGCGCTGAATATGTTGCAAGTCCCGACAGATTTGGGGGGGTTTAGGGCCTAAAGAGCTTGGGCTGTGGAGGGTTTCTAGGGTCTGGGGATTTAAGGGTATAGCGCTAGCCCCAGTCCTCGAGGGGGTACTCCCAGCCTCATCAGGGGGGGGGGGGGGGGGGGGGGGGGAGATTCACGTCTTAGTTGTCCCGAAAAGTTTAAAGTTTGCCTCACCATGCCCCACCTTGGCTCATGTGAACCCTAGAGTTACCCAAACCCGGATCTAAGGTTTAGAACGGTTTGGGGCTAAGGGTTAGGGCCAGGGTCACCACAACGCTACCAGTCGACAACGCACGACCGCAGAGCCCGCGCACTCCTGCACGACGATCGGAATGTCATCGACGTCATTCTCCTCCTCAGGGTTTAGGGTTTACAGGGTGTAGGCTTTAGGGTGTAGGGTGTAGGGTTTAGGGCTTAGGGCTTAGGGTTTAGGGTTTAGGGTTTAGGGTTCAGGGGCGCCAGGGACTCCATTTCCGGCATGTATGCTGATTCTCGTTGTACGCTGGACGTGAGGCTCAGGGTTATGATGGCCGTTGCTTAGGAGTTTGGGGTTTAGGGTTTAGGGTTTAGGGTTTCGGGTTTAGGGTTTAGGGTTTAGGGTTTAGGGTTTCCTTGAGCCCCGCGGGCAAAACGGGGTTTTGGGAGCTATGGCTGCAAGGTTGGAGCATAACCTCGAACCCAGTGGCTTCGAAGAAGCGGCGCCGGACACCCTACACCCTAAAATCTGTAATAGGTTTAGGGTTTAGGGTTTAGGGTGTAGGGTTTAGGGTTTAGGGTTTCCCCTAGGCCCTAAACCCGAACCCTAAACCTTAAGATCTAAAGCCTTAAACCCTAAACCCTTAACCCTAAACTACAAGCCTGCCGTTGGCACCTAAGGCAACCCTACAAACAAATGAGCCCTCAGATTCTGCAAGCTTAAGAGTTCATAATGTGCTTAGAAACACGTGCACCCTTGAGTTTACAAGCTTAGGGTTTAGGCTTTAGGGTTTAGGGTTTAAGGTTTAGGGTTTAGGGTTTAGGCTTTAGGGTTTAGGGTTTAGGGTTTAGGAATTACAGAAGAGCTTGCTGGGAGGATGCCATGTGGGGGGACTGAAATTCTGGGTGTAAACCGCACATTTAACATGGCCATCCATGCTCAGAGAAGTAGCAACTACGCACACACATGCCAACAAGTATACTAACACCGTCAACGTGGCAGCATCGATAGCAGCCAGCATTTATCAGTTTCGGGGGGGGGGGGGGGGGGGGGGGGGAAAGTGGGCCGAAGTAGTGCATCTGGACAAGCAAAACCCAAATTACTGGCCCTGGTTGGCCTTTTAAACCTTTACTTTTGGGCTATCTGGAGCCCTTGGGTTGAAGGGTTTAGGGTTAGGGTTTAGGGTTTGGGGTTTGGGGTTTGGGGTTTGGGGTTTAGGGTTTAGGGTTTAGGGTTTAGGGTTTAGGGTTTAGGGTTTAGGGCGGAACTTCTGAGGTCTACAGGTTCAAAGCGGCTCAGGGTCTGGACTTAGAATGGTCTTTCCAACCTTTCAGCCCGAAAAGCCCTGAACCCTAACCCCCGTCTAAGCCCTGCGAGGAGGCTGAGACCCTACATTGTGGGGCCCCCTAGTTATAAGTAGAGTTATAAGGGCCCTAAATTGGGTTATAAGGACCCTAAGTTAGGTTACAAGTCCCTTAACTACAGTTAGTATAGTAAGGGGGCCCCACCCTGTAAACCCTCAACCGTCAACTCCAAACCCTCGACCCTCAACCCTAACACCCTAACACCCTAACACCCTAACACCCTAACACCCTAACACCCTAACACCCTAACACCCTAACACCCTAAAACCCTAAAACCCTAAAAACCTAAAACCCTAAAACCCTACAACCCTAAAACCCTAAAACCCTAAAACCCTAAAAACATAAAACCCTAAAACCCTAAAACCCTAAAACCCTAAAACCCTAAAACCCTAAAACCCTAAAACCCTAAAACCCTAAAAACCCAACCCTAAAACCCTCAACCCTAAACCCTCAACCCTAAGACTCAGCTGAAAGAAACATGAAACTCTCTAGACTTTTGGAGTCCAAGGCACGAGGACTGTCCTCCCACAGAGCCCCCGCCTGCGGCGTAAAGCGCCCTAGTCTACGCCAAGGTTGAGGGTTTAGGGTTTATAAAGGGTTTCGGGTTTGTAGGGTTTGTAGGGTTTAGGGTTTAGGGTTTAGGGTTTCGGGTTTAGGGTTTAGGGTTAGGGCAAGGCAGGTACCCAGGGAACCTTCGGGCAGCTTTGGGAGCCTTAGGGAATAGTGGG
>CAJNDS010002558.1:227500-251821 GCA_905221605.1 Symbiodinium natans
AAACGCCCTTAACACCCCAAACGCCCTGAATACCCCAAACCGTACACCCTACACCCTACACCCTAAATAAACCCTAAACGCCCCGAACCCCCGAAGCCCCCAATGCGCTCTGAGCGGCAAAGAGCAGCGCCGCGCGCTGCAGAGCAATGTCGTCGAGGAGGAGGAAGAAGGCCTAGCAGAGGTTTAGGGTTTAGGGTTTAGATTCAGGGTTTAGGGCCAAGCTTAGGGTTTAGGGTTTCGGTTTGGGGTCTAATTACTAGGTTTGGACCCCCGTGCCCCAATGCAAGACACTCTACTCGACCCTCTTGAACTAAACCCACAAAAACCGGAAAGAACCCTAAACCCTAAACCCTAAACGCTAAACCCTAAACCCCACACCCCAAGCCCCAAATCCCAAACCCCAAACCCTAAACCCTACCAAGAATAACCCAAGGGGAGGGCAGAGCTAGTCAAGGGCACCCTTCGGTTCTCCGGAGTTCACAGAAGCCAACCCCCGAACCCAGCAGTTGAGGGTTTAGGGTTTAGGGATTGGGGTTCAGGGTTTAGGTTTCGGGCATAGGGTTTAAGGCACGAAAGGGCCCACAATGTCTAGCTTTGTGTCTGAACACCTAGTTTTTCTGTCGACCTATAAGCTCTAGCTCTCTTTTTCTGCTGGTGGCGCTGGACTGTGAGAATCGAACAGGGGCTCTTCCGATGTTCGCTGGCGTGGTTTTTCGCAAGCCCGAGCTCAAAACTCGAAACGCCTAAGCACAAAATCCTTACACTCTAAACACCTCAGGGTTCAAGGTGTACGGCTTCATAATCAGCCTAACATGAACCCTAGCCTCACCTGCCACAACCCAAAATCGCGCAAACATAGCGAAACGATGAACCCGGGCCTTCAAGCCCGGCAGGCCCCAAACCCTAAAACCCAAACCCTCAACCGCTACAATCGCGGGGGGCCTCTTCCCAGCAAGGCGCTTCCTTCGGCTTATGTCAGGTATACTGGGAGAGCTTTCAAGGTGACCGCTTGGGAACGAAGGTCTTTTCTTGGCTGCACTTACGAGGGTAGCTAAAAATTTAAAATTTTAGCTGCCTTATTAAGAAACCCAATAAACCCAAAAAAGGTAAGGATCTAAAGTTTCAGTAAAGTACCACAAAGTTTTGGTTGGTGTTTGGTTAAAGACTCTAAATTTAAACCCCAGACGACTACCTACGCAGGAGTCCAGGATCTTCGGTTAGAGGCTTCTGAAATGTGAGTGGAATATAGAGTAGTGGCAAACTCCCAAGCCATGAACGCAAACCAGGATCCCCAGTAGCCTAAGAATACAAGGGCGCCCACGTGAACGGGATCACAAGGGTTTAGGTATCCAAATCCCTAAACCCTAAACCCTAGGCCCTTTCTCCTAAGCCCCCCGAAACACCGGCACTATATACGGGTCATTGTACCTAAACATGGAATAGTTGGGCCTTAAAGTACCTCTTATGTAGGGACTTTGGGGCCCAGGGGAATTCTATACTTAGGGTATAAAGGGGGTACCCCTATTTTGGGAAACTCCAAAAATGGACCCTTGGGGAGGCTTAGGGAATGCAACCCGCAACGGAGGAAATGGGACTGACAAACTCCTTGCTGAAGTCTGGGGATCGAGGTCAAGAACTTATTTTGCAAGTTGAACGCCCAACAACTTATTCCCCTAAAGTTCTACCCCTAAACCCTAAACCACAACCCAAAACCCTGAACCCTTACCCTAAACCCTAGCCCTAAACCCTAAAACCAACTCCGGGAAGACTATTTGGAGGCATCCTGCTGCAACTGGCCCCTTCGAAAGCGAAGTGCCGCTGGCAGTGTCGTGAAGGGCCTTCCGCGTAGGCTAGGGGTTTGGGACGGTTTAGGGTTTAGGGTTTAGGGTTTAGGGTTTAGGGTTTAGGGTTAGGGTTTAGGGTCTAGGGCGACCAGAAACCGTTTAGGGTTTCAGGTTTGGTTAGGGTCTAGCAGAAAGCACTCTTAGAACCCCGCAAGAGCCCTATGGGTTTAGGTTAGAGAGCTGTTGGGATTAGGGTCAGCCCCTTACCAAATCCTCAAATTCTGGCAAGGGCCCGCAACACAACCCGAAACTATGAACACCATAGTGCTGAAAACCCCTAGACACCTTCAAGACCCTTAACACCCTAAACGCCTCCAAGAAACTGAAGACCCTAAACACCCTAGAAACCTTAAAAACCCTAAGCCCTAAGCCCTAAGCCCTAAGCCCTAAACCCTAAGCCCTAAACCCTAAACCCTAAACCCTAAACCCTAAACTTGGGTTCGGCCGGTCCACACTAACAGCCACCACCAGCAGACCCACAAAAAAAACACCCGGCAAATGCCAAAAATTGACTGGCATTCCTGGTGCTATTCCTGGTGCTATTTCTGGTGCTATTCCTGGTGCTATTTCTGGTGCTATTTCTGGTGCTATTGCTGGTGCTATTTCTGGTGCTGTTTCTGGTGCTATTTCTGGTGGTGTTTTTGGTGCTGTTTCTGGTGCTATTTCTGGTGCTATTTCTGGTGCTGTTTCTGGTGCTATGTGACAGACCCACAAGATATAGCATCTGGGAAATGCTAAGCTGCTAAAATTGACTGGGGTTCCTGGTGCTATTCCTGGTGCTATTTCTGGTGCTATTTCTGCTGCTGTTTCTGGTGCTATTTCTGGTGCTATTTCTGGTGCTATTTCTGGTGCTATTTCTGGTGCTATGAGACTAGCAGTCACCACCAGCAGACCCACAAAAAGCAGCACCCGGTAAATGCTAAAATTGAGTGGGATTCCTGGTGCTATTTTTGGCCTGTGTGTTATAAGGCCACGGCGTTATTTGACTGTTAGTGTGGACCGGCCGAACCCTAAACCCTAGACCCTAAACCGCCGCCCCGGCGCCTAAAAAAGGAGCTCTGGCCGCTGTCGGCCACCCAGGGGCTCGAAGACCTTTTGGGAGGTTTGGGGTTTAGGGCTTAGGGTTTAGGGTTTACGTAGGGCTTAGGGTTTATGGCTTTTAGGGTTTAGGGTTTAGGGTTTAGGGCTTAATTAAGGCTAGTAGGGAGAATTAAGCCTGATTAGGGAACCTTGAGGGGGGCTAGTATTGGCAAGTAGGGTTCACGGTTTTAGGGGCCTGGCGGTGTCTTGAAGGCAAGGGTTTAGGGTTTACGGCTCAGGGCTCAGGGCGTAGGGCTTAGGGTTTCGCGTCTTGGGTTTTGGTCTGACGTGCTTGGGAGGCCAAGCTCAGCTTTGCAGGGTGTAGCGTTTAGGGCTGAGAGTTTCCGGCTGTAAGATCATGGGTTCCCCTCTATACTACCCAGGTTCCTCCCACAATTAAGGCTATGTAGGGACATTTAAGCCTGATTAGGGATATTCAAGGAGGGTAGTATAGAGGGGGGTAGTAGGAAATCCCATGATAGGTTCAGACCTGTAGGCGTCCTTTCCTAGCGGCAAGCTAGAGAAATCCCCGCAACCCCCAAGGGTTTCCTGAAAGGCTTAAAGAAACCTCCCAGCTCTTAGAGTTTAGGGTTTAGGGTTTGAGGTTTAGGGTGGGGTTTAGGGTTTAGGGGGCTGGAGGCCCCAGCTCAAAGGTTTGGCTTTTCAAGCTTGGGCAGGCCCGGGTCAGGGGTACGCACCTCGCAGTAGGAATTTTGGGTTTAGGGTTTGGGGTTTGGGGTTTAGAGTTTGGGGTTTAGGGTTTAGGGCTTAGGGTCTGAGCAGAGTAGTCGGCACAACACACATGAAAACCGCGGAGCAAGTGACACACCCTTAAACCCCAACCCTAAACCCGACACCCTGACCCTTAAGCCTTAAGTCTTAAGCCTTAAACCCTAAGCCTTAAGCCCTAAACCCTACACCCTAAACCCTGAACCCCAAGTCCCTAAAGCCGAATGCCTAAACCCTGAACAATGGAATCCCTAGAAGCCCTGAGAGGGTTTGGGGTTTAGGGTTTAGGGCTTCAGGGTTTCAGACAGCTTTGGGGGGAACCCCGGGTTTGAGAGGCTGCAATATGATGGTCTTGGGGCGTGCTCCTTTCGGATTCAGGGTGTAGGGGTTTAGGGTTTAGGGTTTAGCGTTTGGGGATTAGGTCAAGCCCAGGGGTTTAGGGCTTGGGGTTTAGGGCAAGCCTAGGGATTTAGGGGGTTAGGGTTAAGGGTTTAGGGATACCTGATGCGGGGTCGTGGGGTTAGAATAACACGAAAGCCGAGAACAAACCCTCAAAATCCCCAAATTCTTAAAACCCTAGACCCCGCGCACCCTTTTTGGTCCAAAAGGGGTTAACCGCAACCCGCAAAAAAGGACATAGGGGCCCACTCCGGGTGTCCTAGAACCCTATCTCCTAAGTCGCTAACCCCCCCCCCCCTACCTAAGTCATCCCTATTCCCTAAACCCCTAAGCCCCTAACTCAGCCTAAATCCCTCAATCCCGAACCCAGAATATATCTAAACCTCTGAACCCTAAATCCCTAAATCCCGAAACCCTAAACCCTAAACTCCTCACCCTAAATCCCGAAACCCTGAACCCTAAACTCCTAAACACTAAATCCCTAAATCCCAAAACCCTACATCTCGAAACCCGAAACCCTAAGTCCCTAAATCCCGAAACCCCTAAAAAAAACCCAAACTCCCAAATCCCTAAATCCCGAAACCCTACATCCCGACAGCCTACATTCTGAAACCCCACCCTAAACCCTAAACACTAAACCCCTAACCCCTAAACCCTAAACCCTAAACCCCTAACCCCCTATGGACCCTAAACCGAATCTGCGCCCGCCTGGGATCTTTGCCCGGCGTGGTCCTCGCTCTGCGGAGGAAGGCTGCGCCCTCCTACAAAAGGGAAAAGGTGCTTTAGGGGTTAGGTTTAGGGTATAGGGCTTAGGGTTTAGGGTTGAGGGTTGAGGGTTTAGAGTATAGGGTTTAAATGAAGGGTTTAGGGGCCTTTTTTTGGGGGGGGGGGTTCAGGATTTTTGGGGCTTTTTATGAGGCTCTGTAGGGGCTTTTTAGGGTTGTAGGGTTTGGGGTTGTTTAGGGGCCTACAAAGGGACAAGGGGCGTTTGGGGGCTGTTTATGGGGCTTTGGGGCTGTTTAGGGGTTTTAGGGTTTTTTCGGGGCTTTAGGGTTGTTTAGGAGCTGGAATTTTGCGGCTTAAGGGCTTTTAGGGTATCGGTATTGGGATTTTCGGGTTCTGGGGCTTGAGGGCTTGTGAGTTTTAGAATTCGGGGTTTTAGTGAGTGTACTAGGTTGTGATATTGGGTTCAAGAGCTTTCTGGGGTTGAGGGTGTAGGGTTGAGGGATAGGGATTTACTTCGGGGTCTAGGGGTCTAGGGTTGTGGCGTCCGGGGTCGAAGGCTTGTGGGGTCCTGGGGGAAATCGGTGATTCGTGTTTGGGGTTTCGGGCTTAGGGTTTCGGCCACCCCCCACCCCTCAGGTTTAGGGTTTCGGGTTTAGGGTTTAGGGCTAGACGCTTATCCTTTGCTGAAGTACTTGGAGGCGCAGGTGGCGGAACCTTGTCCACGTTGAAGATGCAGTGCTGCCCCGCAGGCTTTCCTCGCCGAGCTCGGCTTGGTGGCAGGTTTTCTTAGGGGGTTCAAGTTGTTAGTCGTGCTTTGGGAAAAGGGTTTAGGGTTTAGGGTTTAGGATTTAGGGTTTAGGGTTTGGGGTTGTTTAGGGTTCCAGTTTATATCTTCAAAATCTCAGAGCAGGTCAGAAGGACGGCAGGGATGCTTGGGAGCATGGGGGCCTCGGAATCCGTGTGAGAGGAAAACCGCGCCTGAACTTGCGAACAGAGGTTTAGGATTTAGGGTTCAGGGTTCAGGGTTCGCGGTTTAGGGTTTAGGGTTTAGGGTTGAGGGTTGAGGGTTTGGGGTTTAGGGTTTAGGAAAGAACCCCTGAACCCTAACACCCTCACCCTGGCCCTACTATAGGGGCCTCAATAATTAGAATGGCTTTTTTGGGAATCATGGTAGACGTCTATCGCCCAAACCCCAAACCCCAAAGCTAAATGCCTGACATTTGATCTTGCCTCGTTTAGGGTTTAGGGCACAACATCCTCAAGGCAGGGCGAAAGGGATTAGTGTACCTAGTAAAGACTAAACCCTGAAACCTTAAAAGCAAGTTGAGCTTAATTTCCCTCACCCCAAATGGTTCCCTTTTAGGGTGCGAGGAAATGCAGCCTGCTAGTCCCAAACCCCTAAACCCCTAGATCCCTAAGCCCTTAATCGGGATTCTAGTACCCCTATGATCCCCCCTATTGTGGACTGTTAGTATAATTAAGGGGGAACATCCCAATCCCAAACCCTTAACCCTTAACCCTTCACCCTTAACCCTAAACTCTAAACCCCAAACCCTAAACCCTAAACCCGGTGTAGACAAGCCCCGGTCCCCAGCGGTAGCCCGTTGCTGCGTCCACAAGGTGGATTCGCACCTCTTTTCGATGCATTGGCTTGCGGGGTTTAGGGTTTAGGGTTTGGGTTTAGGGTTTAGGGTTTAGGGTTTAGGGTTTAGGGTTTAGGGTCTAGGGGCAGATGATTGAGGTTTGGGGTTTACTGGGCTAAGATAGTTAGGGTTGAAGGTTTGGGGTTTCGGTGTGGAAAGTTTAGGGTTTAGGGTTAAGGGGTTGGGAGACTGAGGCATTGAAAGGACTTGGGATTGAAGGTTTGGGGTTTAGGGCTACGTTTAGGGCTTAGGGCGCACCCAGCGCCCTGAAGACTAAACCCTACACCCTCATCCCTATACCCCAAACCCAAAGGGTTTAGGGTTTAGGGTTTAGGGTTTAGGGTTTAGGGTTTAGGGTTTAGGGTCTAGGGTTTAGGGTTTTTTGGTCCAGGAAACTTGAAAGTTCATGACTTCATGAGTAGCGTGGGGTTGCACGGAGCGGAACTCTGAAATATACATGTTTGCAGTCGTACTTGGGGTTCAACCCATGCATTCATTCATGTATGTACACACACACCCGAAACCCTAAACCCTAAACCCTAAACCCTAAACCCTAAACCCTAAACCCTAAACCCTAAACCCTAAGCCCTAAACCCTAAACCACAAACCACAACCACTTCTATCTGGCCATGAACCTTCTAGAAGCCTCTGAGACGATACTCTGGGAGCTTCAGCGGCCAGCTGAGGGCACCCATGTTCCTTACAGCCCCCCCCCCCCCCCCCCCCTTCCCTCTTCCCCCCCCCCCCCCCCCCAAAAAAAAAAAAAACTATAAATAAATAAACATGTACATATATGAAAATAGATATATATATATATATAAGTCAGAAGCCCCAACAACAACCATCCTCGAAGCCTGAGTGCTGGCCCAAAGCCTAAGAACCCTCAACCCTCAACTCTATAAACCCTAAACTTGGCATGTCCCCCCTTATACCAACAGTCCTCAATAGGGATCAGAAATGCGGGGGGGGGGGGGGGGGGGGGGGGGTAACTACAATCCCTATTAAGGACTGCTAGTAGAAGGGGGACACCCCAAAACCTAAACCTAAACCTCAAACCTCAAACCCTAAACCCTAAACCCTAAACCTTAAACTGTGGAGCTGGGGGAGCCGCCAGGGGCGACACCATGGGCGCACATAGCACGCCTTGACTTGAGAGGTCGTTGGGGTTAATAGGGTTAATAGGGTTTAGGGTTTAGGTTAATAGGGTTAATAGGGTGAATAGGGTTAATAGGGCTAACAGGGCTAACAGGGTTAATGGGGTTAATGGGGTCAATAGGGTAAATAGGGTTAATAGGGTTAATGGGGTTAATGGGGTTCATAGGGTTAATAGGGTTAATAGGATTAATGGGGTTCATAGGATTAAGGGCTTCTTAGGGTTTACGGCTTTCCTACCCCCCCCCCCCCCCCAAGGATAGAGGATAGAGGATTTTATTGGATTTAGGGTTTAGGGTTTGGGTTTGCCCTCTTAGAACTAATCAATGAAGGGTCTTGAGTCCACGACCTCAAGAATCAACAAGCCTCAAACGCCTCATTAGGGTTTAGGGTTTAGGGTTTAGGGCTTAGGGTTTAGGCCCACAAACCGAAACCCTAAAACCCTAAGTCCTACACCTTGCGTTTCCATGACCCCTGCAAAAGCCCAACCTGTTTGCCGGAGACAATCCCTAAGGGTTTGAGGCCCCAAAGTCACCATACATGAAGCAGGGTTTGTTTTTCTTGTACCCCCAAAAGGACACCCAAGGTATACACTCGCCAATATTAAAATGAACCTTATACACACTCACCAAAAACAATAATATAAACCCTAAACCCTAAACCCTAAACCCTAAACCCTAAACCCTAAACCCTAAACCCTAAACCCTAAACCCTAAACCCTAAACCCTAAAGGAGGGTGGCTTCATACGAGGTACTTTACGGCCCAAGTATTCCCTATTTTGGTACATGGGCCCTTAGGGATTGGACTGCGAGCTTCAAGCCGACATTCTGAAACCCTAAACCCTAAACCCTAAACCCTAAACCCTAAACCCAAAACCATTCTGACAATTATGGCTTAACGCCGGCTGGCGAGAGCTGAAAGGGTTTTCTTGCTGCATCAGAGTCGATGCTCTCCTTCTCCGACAACCAAGGAATGAAAAAAGGTCAAACCTCCATTATTCCTACTGTAAATAGGAATTATTCCTACGAAATACAGGATTATTCCTACTTTCAATCGGGAATAACTCCTACGAAATACAGGATTATTCCTACTTTAAATAGGGAATTCTTCCTATCCTTCCTACTCAATACAGGAAACCCGCAAGGTTTAAGGTATAACGTTCAACTATATGGGCTAAGCAAAAGATTGGCTAAGTAGAAGATGCTCTACACCCAAGGGCAACCTGGGAGTGAGAGGGTGCCCCTTTTTGGCTCAAAGGGCCTGTGCAGGGAACCTAAACACTATAAAAATGGAGTTTAGGGTTTAGGGTTTAGGGTTTAGGGTTTAGGGTTTAGGCCTTCTCTGGGTCCTAGTTGACCCCTCAACCCAAAATCCTAAACGATGCCCTGGAGCCTTTTCTTGTGCCAGAACGTGTTGCCTGTGGCTCTCTGTCGCCCGGGGTCTCGGGTTTAGGGTTCTAAGTTCTAAGCGTTTCGGGCAACACCCTAAACCCTAAACCCTAAACCCTAAACCCTAAACCCTAAACCCTAAACCCTAAACCCTAAACCCTAAACCCTAAACCCCAACCTGCCCTTGAACCCGCTTCGGGCTGGCGCGTGCCTTCCACGCGATGAATCGACAAATGCAAGGGCGCAGCGCCTCGACACTGAAAAAGGGAGAGAGCGGATGCCGAGTTTGGGGTTTAGGGTTTAGGGTTTAGGGTTTAGGGTTTAGGGTAATTATACGGTTTAGGGTTTAGGGTTTGGCGTTCAGGGATTGGGGTTTAGGGTGTAATCTATAGGTGACCATTTACTTGGAATGCGCAGTTCGGGCAGTGAATACTCGAGCCCCTTTGGGGTCTACAATGCTACTCTTGGCATATGGTGAAACTCCACGTTTGAGGCGCTCTGGGTTTGATTCAGGGTTTGGGGTCAAGGGTCAAGGGTCAAGGATCAAGGGTCAAGGGTCAAGGGTCAAGCGTCAAGGGTCAAGGGTTAAGGGTTTAGGGTTTAGGGTTTCGGGCACCGATGGTAACGAGCGAGTCCTGGTTGGGTTTGAAGGCTGGAGGGCTTGAAGGTTTCAGGGCTTGAGGATTTCAGGGCTTGAGGGCTGTAGGGTGAAACCCTGGAACTCTACACCCTAAAGCCAGACATTGTAAGGGTTGTAGGGTTGAGGGTTTCAGGGTGTTCGGGCTATCATACTTTAGGGCTGAAGCAGTGCCTGCCCTTCTACGGCGAGGTGGTCCGCATCCCTGTCGGGCCCAAGTTCCCTAATCGGGAGTAGGGACAGCCTTCCTTTGTAAAGGAAGCCTTTTCCCAAAAAGGGTTTAGGGACCCGAAGTTTTAAGAACCTAGACCGGACCCCTACAGATCTTTGGCTGCGTGGGTGCGCGTACGTCCCTATATGGGTATTTCCCGAATAGGGGTACCCCCTTATATACCCTAAATACAATAGAAGCCCCTTAAAGGGACCCCCCAAAAGGGTACCCCTATTTTCGGAAGCCTTGGCGTTGCTGAAAACATACACCCTGAACCCCTGAACCCTAAACCCTAAACTCTAAATCCTACACCGGATGGATCCGTAGAGCCTTTGCGGACAAGGCTACCCTATTTCGTTCAGATGGGTTGTTCCCGCGCATGAGACCAGGGAAAATCTCTAAACCCCAAAATCCCTAAACCCCAAGACCCCAAGACCCTCTAGTCCCAGGAGTTAACCTCGGAATAAAAGGGTGCTGCCCTTTTTGGTTTAAAGGGGGTTTATAAGGGACCTCCAGTGTCCTAGCCCTAAAAACGTCATCTCAGTTGCTGAGTTCATAAGCCCCCCCCAAAGTGTACACTTTCAGTTCTACCAGGGGATTATAGTACCCCGAAAAGTGTAAAGTGTGTTCGCTCAGCTACTAAGCAATCGTCCGCCCGCACCCGGGCCGGTCGTCTGTGTCGGCGCTTGCGGCACCGCCGCCTGTGACCTCGTGCGTTTCGGGTTTGGGGCTCCCTAAACCCTAAACCCTAAACCCTAAACCCTAAACCCTAAACCCTAAACCCTAAACCCTCAACCCTAAGCTCAGGGTTTCGGGTTTAGTTCGGGTTTTGGTATGGGATGCGGAGATGGCGTGAATTGCGGGTCAGGCCAGGGATCTGGGGGCTTCGCGGCTCAGAGGCATTAGGGGGCTGGGAGGTTGAGAGACTTAGAGGATGAAAAGGTTTCGAGGGTTTGGGGTTTAGGTCTCCGCCCACTGCCTCGTGTTGTCGATGTTTGGGGGTTTAGGGTTTAGGGTTTAGGGTTGAGGGTTTAGGGTTGAGGGTTTAGGAGTAGTAGGAGTAGTTTGCTTTTCAAGCCTGAACCCTGACCCCCTCAACCCTCAACCATACATGGCAATCCGCCCCTCCGTCCGTCTCCCCCCTCCTGGCTTTTGCAGTGCCTTGGACATCTCAGAATCTTCGGCTCAGCAGGTAGTAGGTATACCCTAAAAGCCCTAAATACCTAAAACAACATCTACTTTAAACCCTCTGAAACATCCAAAAACTGAAAAAGCCCCTCAATTTACACCCCCGCTAATTCCCCAAGCTCCCCTATCCCTACAGACAAGAAGCCCTGAAAACACTAAACCCTAAACCCTAACCCTAAACCCTAAACCCTAGACCCTAGACCCTAAACCCTAAACCCTAGACCCTAAACCCTAAACCCTAAACCCTAAACCCCAAACCCTAAACCCTAAAGAACCACAAAACAAATCGAAGACTCAAAGTGCCAGGGCACTCCGCGGGAGCTGCGCGCGTGGCTGTGGCCACATCTAGGGTCCTTTAGGGTTTAGGGTTTAGGGTTTAGGGTTTAGGGTTTAGGGTTTAGGGTTTAGGGTTTAGGGTTTAGGGTTTAGGGTTTAGGGTTCAGGGCTTAATTACAAGGTACAGGGTACAGGGTTTAGGGTTTAGGGCTTACAAGGTACAGGGTTTAGGGTTTAGGGTTTAGGGTTTCGGGTTTCGGGTGTAGGGTTTGGGGTCTAGGGTTTGGGTTGAGGGTTTGGGGTTTGGGGTTTGGGGTTTACAGGGTTTACAGGGTTTACACGCTTTACAGGGTTAGAGGGTTCCCCCACCCAAAAAGAATTGGTTTTGGTAGTTTACCTCCAAGCCTAAACCGCCCTAGACTCGAAATCTAAACCCTAAATCCTTGTTTTGGGTGGGAGGCGGGTTGAAGTTGATGAGCTTCGGGCCATACAGGAATTGGCGGGAGGGTTTAGGGTCGTTAAGGTTAAGGGATTAGAGTTGTTAGGCCCTAAATCCTAAACCCTAAACCCTAAACCCTAAACCCTAAACCCTAAACCCTACACACCAAATCCCGACCCAGGCTTATCTTGAGGGCAAGTGGCTGATGCCCATGAAAGCCGGCAGCACTGGGAGAGAGGTCGCCGACATTGGACATCGGCCAAGGGTTTAAGGTTTATGGTTTAAGGTTTACGGTTGAGGTGTTTGGGGTTAGGTGTTTAGGTGTTCAGGGTTTAGGGTGTAGGATCGAGGTGTTGCGGGCTTGGGGTGTGGGGGTCGGGGCTCAGGGTTCTGAGCCTTAAAGGGCTTAGAATATCTTATACGGCGCCCGAAAACAAGGATAACACTTGCCTCAGTTCACTTCTATGCTTTTTGAAGAGTGCAGGTTAGTCTAGGTGCTAGGTGCAATACAAGGTCTACTGTCTCGGTTTAGTTCAACCCCGCCCCATATCCTTGTGCTCTTAGGGGGGGGGGGGTTCAGGGTTTAGGAGGCTCTTGGCGGTTGGTGATAGGGATTGTAGGGCCTACAAGTAGAATCCTTTCGTTGCGGCCTTTCTGTTTGCTGGAGCCCCTACCCTAAAGCTTCTCTTCAGCTTGAGAACACGCCAAGGTGGAGGCCTCACCACGCTCTCGCCGTGCAGCTTCGTTCCGTGCTTCCGAAAACTCAGGGGTCCCCGGTTGGGCTCCATTTGCGGCTTAGGGTTTAGGGTGGTTTAGGGTGTTTGGGGTGTTTGAGGTGGCATACAGATTGGGGGCGTCCCTTCATTTTGGAAGCTCTCGTTTGCGCCTTTTTTTTTGCGGCTGCGATCAGACATCCGGGAGCGGCTGCTGCATCCGCCCTAAACCCTAAACCCTAAACCCTAAACCCTCAGTATACAAGGCCGTACGACCATGGGTCGTGCTTCGGCAACGATCCCGGCCGCCTTTCTGGGAGCCATGCTCGGAGCCAAGGGAATCCAAAATCCCGGGGATCATTCTACTCAACTAGGGGTATAAAACCTAAACCGTAAACCCTAAACCCTAAACCCTAAACCCTCAACCCTAAACCCTAAACCCTAAACCCTAAACCCTAAACCCTAAACCCTAAACCCTATCTGAACCCTAAATCCAGCTCAGCCTTGATCGAAGCGACTGCTGGGTTTGTGTTTAGGGCTTAGGATTCTTGAACCCCTCCACCTACACCGGCAACCCTAGGTCCTTAAGGGGCTTTCGGTTTGCACGGCTGGACAGCATCCCAAGGCTCGGGTGAGTGGGATGCAGACACTTCGCACCTACAGCCCCTCACAACATCTTCGCTACGAAAGAATAGGTCTTGGTAGCCCCGGCAAACCCTAAACCCGAAACCCGAAACCCTAAACCCTAAACCCTAAACCCTAAACCCTAAACCCTAAACCCTAAGCCCAGAACCAAAAAACAAAATGTGAAGGGCACCACTGGGCTACCGAGATGTCGAGGGGGTTGCTCCAAATTCGGGGTCCCCCCGCTGCTTGAGGCCTTTAGGGTTTAGGGTTTAGGGTTTAGGGTTTAGGGTTTGGGGTTTAGGGTTTAGGGTTTAGGGTTCAGGGCTTCGGGCTTGGCACGAATTTGGTCCAACAACAACCCTCCGTGGCGGTCTGCCCCTGCTTCGCAGCGCAGATACAGCACTTGCGAGGTTCGAGGCTGGAGTTGAGGTTGGAAAAGGGGCTCTTGGGTTTAGGGTTTAGGGTTTAGGGTTTAGGGTTTAGGGTTTAGGGTTTAGGGTGGGCCCAAAAGGCCTTGTAATATGGGGTTTTGGGGCTGTTTTGAGTCATGACGGGAAGGGAACATGAGTACCAGCGGAGTCACAGGAAAACATCAGCCGACAGAGAACTTCGGACGCGGGATTTGCCAAATGGCTCGGCCCATCTTTGAAAACAGAGTGGGCTTTTCCGACATTAGGCCCCCTTCTTAGCATGGATTTAGTTCTTGGGGCGTAAGACGATTCTGATCACCAAATTTGGAGGGATCAAGGGTGGAACCCTAAACCCTAACCCTGAACCCTGAACCCTAAACCCTAAACTCTTTGGGAAAGCTGCCCACAGAGCGGGTGCCATCAAAGCGATTCCGACTTAACGTTCTGCACGATGGTCTCGAAGTCGACGTCCAGCTCCACCTGTAGAACCCCTAAACCCTAAACCCTAAACCCTAAACCCTAAACCCCAGACCCTGAACCCTCAGACTCCTGCTTTATGTCGGACAACTTCGGGGTAGTTGCTTGTTCTGAGTAGGGGACTGAAGAAACCAGCTCCATATATGGTCATTTCTCTACATGTTGGTCCCTTTTCGGGTTTAGGGTTTAGGGTTTAGGGTTTAGGGTTTAGGGTTTAGGGTTTACGGCTAAGGGTTGAGGGTTTAGGGTATACTAGGGGCCGCCTTAAACTAGTAACCGTAAACGGGACAAGATTTTGGAGCAGCGACCATATGCGCATCTTCAAAATCAGGATCCCCCCCACCTCCCCCTAGACACCCCAAAATATAAGGGGACCCTTAAGGACCCAAAAAATCCAAAAGCCTCAAACCCAAAACTCGGTTTTGGGAACCCACAAAGTCCCTGAAAGGTTTATGTACAGTCTATCGAAACTGGTCCAGATTGTAGACCTAACCTTTTTAGGGTTTAGGGCCTAGTGTCTTGGGTTGAGGGTGTTTATTGTACCCTCACCCACTTTTTTCGTTCACCCTTCGTTTCAGGGAAGGCCCCGACATCTGCTTCAAAAGAGCATCCAAAGGCCCGACCAAGCACCAACAAAACAACCAAATAAGTCTCAAACGACATCAAAAGGCACCCAGCACCCAGAAGGCCGACGCACCCTTTGCTTTGGGGCTTGCAAAAGGGCCATTTACAGCAAAACGGCCACAGAAACTGCCCGCAACAAACCCAAATATACCCAAATACCCAACTACCCAAATACCCAAATGCCCAAAAACCCAAATACCCAAATATCCAAATACCCACATACCCCACAAAAATCCCCAAATACCCGAATACCCAAACACCCGAAACCCTGAACCCTGAACCCTGAACCCTAAACCCTACACCCCAAACCCCAAACCCTAAACCCTCAGTTCCCACCCTTTTCTGCCAGCCAGGCCACCACAGAAGGCTTCATGGGCTTGTCGATCATTGGTCCGGTTGAAGGACGCAGGCCTCGCGATTGCGGGCTTAGGGTTAAGGGTTCAGGGTTCAGGGTTTAGGGTTTAGGGTTTAGGTTTAGGGTTTAGGGTTTAGGGTTTAGGGTTTAGGGTTTAGGGTTTAGGGTTTAGGGTTTAGGGTTTAGGGTTGGGCAACTTGTGGGTTTCGGGAAGTGCAGGGGGGTTAGGGTTTCTACTTGGAGGTTCATGGTACGTATTAAGTATTAACCAACTGTCCTTATAACTGTACTTGTAATCATCTTAGGGCACTTGAGGGGCATATAAGTGGGTTCTAAGTACAGTTGCAATTGGCTAATAAGGACCATGAACCTCCAAGTAGGGCTCAGGGGTCTGGGAGTTCGTACCGTTTGTATGCGGAGGGGGGTCTTACTTCTCTCTTCTCGAATAACCAGGGAAGAATGCCATTCAACTTTCTTCTTCACCTACAAAATGAGGAAACCCAAAAAGATTAAAGTTCATCTATTGGCGAAGGAAGGCGTTTCGGATTTGGGGGGGATAGCGTTTTGGTGTTTAAGGGTGTAAGGTTTGAGGGCTTCGGGTATCGGGGTTTAGTGTTTGGGTGTAGGGGTTTGGGGGTTGAGGGGTTGAGGGGTTGAGGGGTTGAGGGGTTGAGGGGTTGAGGGGTTGAGGGGTTGAGGGGTTGAGGGGTTGAGGGGTTGAGGGGTTGAGGGTGTAAGGCTTAGGAGGTTTAGGTTGTCGTGGCTCAGGGTTGCGCAGAGCAGAAATGCTGCTAGTTCAAGTGCTCCTTTTTAGGTTCATGCAGCAATACTAAGGGTCAGGGAAAAGGTTTAGGTATGCAATGTGTTTCGCTGCAAGTTACTTCTTCGAGCCTTAGAACGACACACTTTTTAAAGAGTAATACACTGCAATACCAGGGTGCTTAGGCGACCACGTATTCAAGCCCTAAACCCTAAACCCTAAACCCTAAACCCTAAACCCTAAACCCTGAACCCTAAACCCTAATCCTAAGGTTCCACACGTAGGGCTTTCCAGGGTTTTGGGGGACAGAGCGTGGCAGCAGCTTCGGGGTTCGGGTTTGAGGGGCTTCGGCGTTGAAGGGCTGAGGGTCTAAAGATGCCTGCAACCCTAAACCCTAAACCCTAAACCCTAAACCCTAAACCCTAAACCCTAAACCCTAAACCCGAAACCCTAAACCCTAAACCCTAAACCCTAAACCCTAACCCCTAAACCCTAAACCCTAAACCCTAAACCCTAAACCCTAAACCCTAAACCCTAAACCCTAAACCAAACCCTAAACCTTGCCTTGTTTCTCCAAGTACTTGGCATCGTCCGCCGCGTCCATGGCCAGGGCCAAAGCTGGATCCTCGCAACGGTTTAAGGTTTAGGGTTTAACGTTTAGGGTTTGGGGTTTAGGATTTAGGGTTTAGGGTCCTTTAGGGTTTCGGCTTCAGGATTTACGGTTTAGGGTCGTTTAGGGTTTAGGGTTTAGGGGCAAAGCTTGCTGTTTGTTGAAGTCGTTGTGTTTTTTCCAAGGAGGGTGGCAAGGGTTGATTTGTTGAGGGCTCAAGAACCGAGGATGCAATGGGATGGATAAGGGCTCTACAGGGTGTAAGGTGCTATGGGTTTAGGGTCTGGAGTGCTTTCTGATTTGGGGGGCTTTCGGCTTTGCTAGTTGGACTGTGACGCTTAGCTCGTTCGGACAAAGTTTCATGTCGTGCTGTAGGTCCCCTCCCCCCACCCACCGAAACGCCGGGACGCTGTCGACAGAAAACCGACGAGGGAACCCGATAGCCTCAAGCCAGAAACCTATTTGTTGGCGTTTGTGGCGGGAAAGGGCAAGGGCTTCGTATTTCATGTGCCCTGATAGGTTTTGTAGTGGTATGGGGTTGAGGGTGGTGGGATTCAAGCCTTGAAACGTATCAGCTTCCGTCCTTATACCGCCTGAACCGCCGGGAGATTTCTGACACCTGTGCCGCAAAGTCGGGAGCGGTTGTTGTCTTCTTGTTGGCACCCTCAGACCTCCCAAGCCTCATGCCCCAAATGTTCCGGGTTTAGGGCTGAGGGCTGAGGGCTTAGGGGTTTGGGTTACGGGTTTGGGGCTTAGGGCTTAGAGTTTGGGGCTGTGCGGGCCCTACGCCCTGAAGACCCTAAAGACCCGACTGGGAAGCATGCTAAGCGTCTTGCATGTCACCGGTGACACCCTGCGTGGAGATTCATGGTACTTATGTTCGAACAGCCCCAAAAATGTATGGTAGCAGGCGATGTGGTCTAAGAGGTTTTGTGTGTAAGGCTTCGGGGGTTGCAGGGATTCTGGTAATGGAATGAATGCTGTTCCGGGTCCCTGAACCCTATAAACCCTATAAACCCTATAAACCCTGTAAACCCTGTAAACCCTATAAACCCTATAAACCCTATAAACCCTATGAACCCTATAAACCCTATAAACCCTATAAACCCTATAAACCCTATAAACCCTATAAACCCTATAAACCCTATAAACCCTATGAACCCTATAAACCCTATAAACCCTATAAACCCTATAAACCCTATAAACCCTATAAACCCTGTAAACCCTATAAACCCTATACACCCTATAGACGCTATAAACCCTATAAACCCTAAACGCTAAATCCCTAGCCACCGAAAACTCTCCACCCTGTAAACCCTAAGCCCTAACGCAAGGCCCTAGACCCCAGGCCTGAATGCCCAGACCCTACACCCTCAACCCTCAACCTTAAATCCTAAACCTAAACCCTAGCCCTAAACCCTAAACCCTACAATGTTGAACCCTAACCCTAAACCAAAGCCACTTCAAACCTAAACCCTTAACTCTGGCCTGCTTTTGCAGAAGCCCCTCCGAGCCAAGCGGAGAAAGGGGCAGTGCCAAGATGTTGAGCAGCGACCGGTATGCCTGCAGACACTTTAGGGTTTAGGGTTTATTGTCTCGGGCGTTTGAAGCCCTAAGCCCCCAACCCTAAACCCTCAACCCCAAACCCCAAACCCAAACCCCAAACCCCAAACCCTAAACCCCAAACCCTAAACCCTAAACCCGGCTCCTTGGAGAGCCGTGGCCCTGTCTCTGGGCCGAGGTCGGCCTGTCCGAGTCCATGCTCCTCAATGGTTTAGGGTTTAGGGTTTAGGGTTTGGGGTTTGGGGTTTGGGGTTTGGGGTTTACGGTTTAGGGTTTCAGGGTTGAGGGTTTAGGGTTTGGGGTTTAGGGTTGAGGGCTTTAGGGATTTAGGGCTTTAGGGTTTGGAGTTTCTGGGGTTTGGAGCTGTTAAGGTTTGGGGTTTTGGGGTTTTAGGGCTTTAGGGCTCTGGGGTTTGGAGCTTTAGGATGTTGGTTGTAGGGCTTGAGGGATTTAGGGCTTTGGGTTTGGAGATTCAGGGCTTTGGGTTTGGAGTTTTCAGGGCTTGGGGTTTGGGATTGTAGGGCTTGAACACTTGAAGTCCTCCCTTATTACACCACTTAAGTCGGGATGCTCCCCCTTTATACTAACCTTCCTTACTAGGGATTGTAATGGGGGGTCCTATGATTAGGGGTACTATGATCCCTATTCAGGACTACTAGAATAAGGGGGAACATCTCTTTTTAGACCACTTAGAGCACTCTTCCCGCTCAACAACCCCAGTGGCATTCAGTAGGGTTTAGGGTCCCTGCTGCCACCCCTCTCGCTGCTCTCCGGCCAGCGATACTGCACAGGGTTTTGCAAAACCTCACCCGCTGGAGGAACAGGTTCAGAAGCATTTGAGCGTGCACTGCGTCAACGACCGCAGAGTGTGGCATATGCACCTGAAGGAGAACTCGCCTTCCCGCCTAGAAGGAATTTGGGGGCCGGGGTGGGGAGGGGGGGGATGTAGCACCGGAGTCTAGCAACGTTACGCCGCCTTCATTATAGTCTGACATTCTCACGAATAGGGCCAAAGATCTGGTCTGGTGCTGCTTGGGGAGGGTTTGCGGGGGATTCGGGTTTAGGGTTTCGGGTTTCCGAAAATCGGGGTACCTGAATTGGGATGATTATTCTAAGGGAATGCTACTATTTGGGGGGGGGCTATTTTAAGGTTCCCTTTTTTCGTAAACTCCCTATAATGAGTCCCGAATGAAATCTGAAACCTTACAATCCGAACGAAACGTTCAGGAAACCTGCATCCCGTAATAATTCAGCCCTAGGAACCCAACGGAAAACTTAAGAAACTTCAATGAAACCCTAAACCCTAAACCCTAGACCCTAACCCTAAACCAACCCGCAACCCTCAGCCGACTTATCGTCCCCTAGTCACAGGAATAGAATCCCTGTTAAGGGCTGTTAGTATAATGGGAACATCCCAAAACTCAACCCTTAAACTCTACAACAGGGTAGATCTCTTTAAGGTCTCTTGATGTCCACCCGAAGCCCTAAACCCTAAACCCTAAACCCTAAACCCTAAACCCTAGACCTTAAACCCTAAACCCTAAACCCTAAACTAAACTACTAGGGGTCATGGCGAAAAACAATCTCCTCAAGCTCATGGAAGAAGTCGGCGCTGGGAAACTCGAAGCCAACCTCAGAAGAACTCTTCTTCGACTTCCAGCATCTGGGGTTTAGGGTTTAGGGTTTAGGGTTTAGGGTTTAGGGATTAGGGTTTAGGGTTTAGGGTTTAGGGTTTAGGGCTTCGGTTCATCGGCGTCGGCGTGGGACCATCTGAATCTCGGTTCATCGGAATCGGCGTGGCCCCTTCTGAAGCTCTGTTCATCGGCATGGCACCTTCGCGACGTAGAGGCGCTTCCATGATCTGTGTCTCTTGCTGAACCCAATCAACAGGTGGAGGGTTCATGTGACAGTACTTCTCAGGGATTCTGACACTAGTTCAGTCACCTGGTGGCTGCCCTGCCCCCGGATGAAGGTTCCGTGCGCTTCAGCGATCTCATTCAAGGTGACAACGGCACCTTCTCTCTACACCAGCATGGCGGTAGATGCCGTCGCTGGAAGTGCCGGGGCTTTTGGGTTATCTTATCTATTCGGCTCCTCCCTAAAACCTCCAAGATGGTCTCGGTGCGCACGATCAATGACAGAATGGCGCTCCGTGCCTAGATTCTGCGGTATGATTTAGCGTACGACAGAAGCGCAAGACATTCAACTGCAAGAGTACCGGCTGCAGCCTCAAACGATGTAATACAGGGGCCTTCATAATAAGAACAGGGTTTTGGCGGTGACTATAGTATATTTATAAGGGGACCATAAGGAACAATATTTTTAGTAGTTATTCGACCCCTATAGTAGACATAAGGACCCTAAACCCTAAACACAAATACTTAGGGTTTAGGGTTTAGGGTTTAGGGTTTAGGGTAATTCCATTGAGAAAAAGGGCCTAAGTCCCATAAGATGAGACCTGCGGCCTGCAAGGCACATAGGTTACACTAGGAAGTGCAAGTCTGAGCGGGGTTTAGGGTTTAGGGTTTAGGGTTTAGGGTTTTGGGTTTAGGGTTTATGGGTTTCGGGTTTCGGGTTGAGGGTTAGGGTTGAGGGTTTAGGGATGTCGGGTGGTGTGGCCTTTAAAGTTTAAGGTTGGAAGGGTGCTGGGTTCAGCATTGGGGTCCTTGGCGGCTGAAGGCGCCCGAACCTCCAACTCAAACCCCGCGCCCCCCCCCCTCGCCCCTCCCCCCCCGCCCCCTCGCCACAAAACCCTAAACCCTAAACCCTAAACCCTAAACCCTAAACCCTAAACCCTAAACCCTAAACCCTAAACCCTAAACCCTAAACCCTAAACCCCAAACAACAAAAATCCTAAACGCTGTGCGCGGCCCCAAACCCTAAACCCTAAACCCTAAACCCTAAACGCCAAGCCAGAGACCTTTAATCCCCGCAAACCCTACACAGGGCAAGCTGCGTCGGCACTGACGGTGACCTCGGCCATGCAGGCGTCTTACGAGTTTTGGAGAAAGAGCGCTGTGGTCTAGGGTTCAGGGTTAGGGTTTAGGGTTTAAGGTTTAGGGATTAGGGTTTCGGGTTAGGGTTCAGGATTTAAAGTCTAGGGTGTAGGGTTTAGGGTTTAGGAGCCCAGTTGGGATGTTCCCCCTTATACTAACCATCCTTTCATAGGGATCAGAGTATCCCCGATAACAATCCCAAGTGTTCGTAGTATAAGGGGCCAAGTTTAGGGTTTCAGGGTTTTGGGGCTTGGGGGGTTTGGGTTTAGGGGCTGCGGGTTTGGGAAGATTTCGGGTTTGGGACGGAGAACTGGGGTGGCCAGTCGGGTTCAGGGTTTAAGGTTTAGGACTTCGCTTCATATGCCCAACGGAACAACCTTAACCCAGCCGAACCCTGGAACAAAATACCCTGAAGCTGAGATCCTAAACTCCAAAGAACCCAAACAACCCGAAAGCCCCCCAAACCCCCCCAAAACCTAGGAGTTCAGGGCTTATGGTTTTAGGGTTTAGGGTTTAGGGACCCTAAACCCTACACACCCAAACCCCGAAAGCCCCAGAGCCCCAAATTCAATGAAATCAGCAAGCCCAACAATGTGTCGCGGCCCAATTTCTCCAGGCGGCAATCTCCAGATGTCTTTCCTCAGCCACATGGGGCTTGCTCGAAGCTATGTGCTGTTTTGGCAACCTAAACGGTCAAGGATCACGTAGACTGTAACAACGCACGCCCTCGATGCTAAGAGGCCCTTAAGCCCTAAACCCTAAACCCTAAACCCTAACCCCTTAAGCCCTAAACCCCCAGAACCCCCACTTCGGCTTCAGCGTCATTCCACATTTCTAAGACCCGGAACCCGAAGCCCTAAACCCTGGCCTCCAGCTCGACCATGCTTTTGCTGGCGCTGTCGCCTCGCGTGGGGCGCAAGGCCTTCTCATGTAGCATGATCTACGACATCATATAGAAGTTTAGGGTTTTGGGTTCAGGGTTTGGGGTTAAGTTTAGGGTTCAGAGTTTTTGAACGTTCAAATGTATTTCATGTTTATAAAGCATACATAGAATCATCTATCATATGACATATTATATGTCATACATCATATATCAAAAATCATATATCATATACCAGATATCATGCTATATATATATATATAGATAGATAGATCAAGGAACTACAAAACATGTGAAGTCTGAACTCTCCACAGGTACGTTGATGGAGATCTGGCATGACATCTTGTGTTCCAGCCCGAAAGAAGCCCTAGCCCACCCAATGCCCTAAGCCCCCAATCCTAAATCCTAAACTCCAAACCCCACACCCTAAAGCCTAAACCCTAACTAAACCCCAAACCCCAAACCCCAAACCCTAAACCCCAAACCCTAAACCCTAAACCCTAAACCCAAAACCCTAAACCCTAAACCCCAAACCCCCTTATGTCTCGCACAGCTGCGCGAGCCCGCGCCCGTGGCCAGCAAAATCTTGGCGAACCGGGGGTCGCGGAGCATTCCGCGGGAGAAGAGCACCTCCACGGATTTAGGGCTTAGGGTTTAGGGTTTAGGGTTTAGGGCCGGCGGGCGTTCATAGGGTGCAGGGAGTCTGGGGTGTAGGGGGGTCTGGGGTTTATTTAGGGTTTAGGCTGTGGGGCTTTAGGGTGTAGCGGTTAATTAGGGGTCGAGGGCGTGGGGGTTTTAAGTTTAGAGTTCCGAAAGCTTATGCCCTAAAACCTAGATCACTTTTGGGATCGCAAGCTCCGGGGTTCGTCCATAATCGGATTGTGAGGTTTGTAGGGTTTGCAGGGCTCGTAGGTCGCCTCGCGGTTTGTGTTTTCTAGGGCTCTTAGGCTCGGCGTTGGTAGTTGGTGGAGAGAAGGCTTGCAGGATTTGTTAAACCCTAAACCCTAAACCCTAAACCCTAAACCCTAAACCCTAAACCCTAAACCGGGCCGCTGTGGTAGGGAATATAAGCTACGGTTCTCATTGGATTTATAGGGCTGCAATGTTTCGAAAGCTTCGGGGGGGGGGGGGGGGGGGGGGGGTGGGGGGAGGGGTTTTGGGTTTGGTTAGAGGGTTTAGGGGCTAGGGTATAACAGATTTGTGATTAAAGAGAAAGTCTAAGGGTTATCTATGTTTGTGCCACGTCAACGTTTCTAACGCTTCGGGGGGGGGGTGGGGGGGGGGGGTATAGAGAGAAGAAGATTAGATTCTTGATTCAAGAGACAGCTTGAAAGGGTTAAACCCTAAACCCTGAACCCTGAACCCTAAACACCATGCGCGGCCCTAAACCCTAAACCCTAAACCCTAAACCCTAAACCCTAAACCCTAAACCCTAAACCCTAAACCCTAAACCCTAAACCCTAAACCCTAAACCATTGATTTGGGCGTGTGCTGATCTAAAGATGCGGGTTTAGGGTTTAGGTTTAGGGTTTAGAGTTTAGGGTTGAAGGTTTAGGGTTCAGGGGTAGTTGCATGGTCTCTTCACATGGTCCTTCACCTCCTTCAAAGGGCTCTGAAGTGTGTGCCCTTGGGCTGTATAGGGTAGGGGTATATGAGGGGTCCCCATTGCAAGGCCCATACTACGGGACCATGCAACTACCCTGTGAGGTTTGGAGACTTCATGTGACAATTGACAGAGAATCGGAGCCCTAAATCTCATGAGCACCCGACTTTATATTCCTGAATCCCCAAAAGCCGTTCAGCCCCCCCCCCCCCCCAAACCAGCAACCCCCTAACCCTAAACATGGCCCCACCATTGGGGTTAGGGGATTAAGCTTGAGGGCTATCCCCAGTAGAGGGGGATGTTTGTGGGCCGAGCATCCTGTGCTTAGAAGAGGGTTTAGGGTTTAGGGTTTAGGGTATGAAGGGGGTTAAGCTTTTGTTTGTTGCTTCAGGGGCATAGGGTTTTGGCACTTTTGGGGGTCGAAAGGTCCCTTGCCAAGGCGCCACGAAGTAGTAGGCCCAAGGCCTAAGCTGCAGGGCAGCCGGACATCAGGCTTTCGTCACCGAAGCACCAGATACAGCACCAAGACCCATCTTAGGGTTTAGGGTTAGGGTTTAGGGTCGGCTGAACCCAAAACCTTCCCTAAAGTTTCGACGTGGAGAATGCGTGTGGGGGCCCCGCGGCGCCCGCGGATTGGCTCGAAAATATTGACTACAGGATTTGCCTCAGGACACCCTTGCGCCCGAACGCCCCGGATGCCCTCAGCCCTCAGCGGCCCTCAGGCGCCTCGGTTACAAGACCAGCGTAAGGGCCTTAGACAACACTTCTGCCCGAAATCCTAGACTATCTACTCAGCCTTTCGGATTTAGGTCGCTGGGCTAAGGGACAACGAATCATGGAAGGGCGGTGGGGGCACCACCATGATCGCCTGCTTAGCACCCTGGACCCTACACCCTTAGACCCAAACCCTAAACAAAACCCCCAAAGTCCCCAACACCATAAACCCTAATGCCTACAACCCCGAAAACCCCCAGAAGCCCTAAAGCAAAA
>CAJNDS010002558.1:251921-331921 GCA_905221605.1 Symbiodinium natans
AAAAAAAAAAAAGGTAGAAACTCTAGAAACCCTAAATCCAGAAAAGACCGAAAACCACCAACCTCCCCAGAACCCCTGAATCCTGAAATGCCTGAAAAAACCCCAAGGAAGCTTCCTAGCTATCATATTCCTCCTACCCCACGAGGGTTACTAAAGGGAGTCCCAGCACTAATCGTCCTCAAACCAAGTTCCAACTTTTATGGAGTTTACTGGAAGGAAACCCTAAACCCTAAACCCCTAAACCCCTAAACCCTAAACCCTAAACCCTAAACCCTAAACCCCTAAACCCTAAACCCCTAAGACAGCAGCCCGGCGGCTTTAGCCGCTGGATGTCTTCGGCCGTTCGCACCACTGCGCAGTCTACGCGGAGCTGGAAGCGTGCGAGGATCTGGAAGACTTCGCAGGCCTGATGGCTGGGGTTTAGGGTTTAGGGTTTAGGGTTTAGGGTTTAGGGTTTAGGGTTTAGGGTTTAGGGTTTAGGGTTTAGGGTTTAGGGTTTAGGGTTTAGGGTTTAGGGCTCAGGATTCGACATGTTCCAGTCAATCTCCTCCATTCTGAAAGGGCCCCGCTTGTGTACTGAAGGCTTAGAGTTTTGGGGCCTAAGTAGGGTTCCGCAAACCCAGGGTGTAGGGCCAGGCCTTGGCAGATGGGGGAGGGAGGGTTGGGGGCTTAGTTGGGGGTTTAGGGCCCGGGGGCTTAGGGCTTGGGGGCTTAGGTGTTGTTGTTGGGGCTTAAGGCTTGGGAGCTAATGGGATTAACCCCAAACCCGAAACCAGAAACCCTAAACCCGTTTTGGGTTTTTACCGGGGCTTTGGCTGTGCCCCAACGTATTCATACCCATGCCTTGTACAGGACTTTGAAAGGAACCATCGTAACTCTAACAGTAGGGTTTGGGGTTTAGGGTTTAGAGTTTAGGGTTTAGGGCACTTGAAGACGCACAAAGTGCCTTCAAACCTCCCAAACTGCCAAGATGAAACAAAACCCAAACCCCTAAACCCCCACCCAAACCCCGCCTGCCAACCCCAAACCGCAAGCCCCCCAAACCCACACAAAGCCTAAACTCTCCCGCCCCAAGCCCTAAACCCCAAACCCTAAACCCCAGACCCAAAGCCCAAATCCTAAACTCTGGACACCAAACCCTAAACCCCAAACCGCAGACCTCAAACCCCAAAGGCCAAATCCCAAAACCACAAGCCTTTCCCCTAACCCCCAAACCCTAAACCCCAAACACTAATTCCTAAACCCGAAACTCTAAAACCCAAACCCTAAACCCTAAACCCTAAACCCTAAACCCTAAACCCTAAACCCTAAACCCTAAACCCTAAACCCTAAACCCTAAACCCTAAACCCTAAACCCTAAACCCCCAAACCCCAAACCCCAAACAAGTCTGTGGCAGCGGCGTCTAAGGCTTCGGAGTCGGTGACAGCGCCGGTAATGAGGATGCGGGGCCTTTGCCTCGGCGTGAAGTGACTTAGGGTTTAGGGTTTAGGGTTTAGGATTTAGGGTTAGGGTTTAGGGTTTAGGGTTCAGGCTTGGTTAGGGTCAGGGTTAGGCTTTAGAGATGGTCTAGGCTTATGGTTTAGGGGGTTTTAGGGCTAGGCTGGTTTAAGGTTTTAGGGTTTAGGATGGTCTAGGGCATAGGAGGGTATAGGAGCCACTCTGCTGTGTGTTCAGGGCCTAGATGGCCTAGTGCCCGAAGATATGAAGAAGGCGTTTCTTTCCATTTACAAAAGGCGTTTCATGAATAACAAAGGGGAACGCCCAACCCGCAACCAAAGGGACAAGCATGCTGCTACTGAGCATACCAGCTTTGGGGTCGCACCAGAAAACACTAAAACCTAAACCCTGAGCCCTGAGCCCTAAGCCCTAAGCCCTAAGCCCTGAGCCCTAAGCCCTAAGCCCTAAGGCCTAAGCCCTAAGCCCTAAGCCCTAAGCCCTAAGCCCTAAACCCTGAGCCCTGAGCCCTAAGCCCTAAGCCCTAAGCCCTAAGCCCTAAGCCCTAAGCCCTAAGCCCTAAGCCCTAAACCAAACCCCAAACCCCCAAACCCTAAACCCTAAATCGCACTACCAGACGGGCGGCAAATGAGCTGGTTGCCAAACGCTATCGGCATACCGGATTTTCTTCAGCGGAACCTGGACAAAGTTCAGCCGTATCGAAACCCTCAGGCTCTAAGGACTCTTTTTTGAAAGCTGTTGGGCCCAAACAGGCCTTACAATATGGGTTTTTGGGCTGTTTTGAGCCTCAGGGAGAGACATCAGCACTGCATCCAACAGGGTTCGAAACCCGCAAACTCTGAACCCAAAATTCGAACAAGGCTCGGAGGATGGCTTGAAAAATAGGGCACCTCTTTCTAACCCTAAACCCTAAACCCTAAACCCTAAACCCTAAACTCATGGGGCTCATCGAACTCAACCTTCAAAAACAACCAACAGACAACAGACAGCAAACAACTGACAAGTATCGGAAACCTCGAAAACCTGAACTTAAACCCCAAAAGCCCTGAGCCCGGGGGCAAAGGGCTTAGAATTTAGGATTTGGGGTTTGTAAACGTTTAGGGTTTTAGGACCGCTGAGGTGAATCCCCCGCACCCTAAACCCTAAACCCTAAACCCTAAACCCTAAACCCTAAACCCTAAACCCTAAACCCTCAGCCCTAGTAGGGCAGTAGGGCAGAGTGCGGGAGCCTTGCACCGCTGGAGCATGGTCACCACTACCTGCCGCGCAGCGTAAAATGGGGGGGGGGGGGGGGCATAAAAGTGTAACTAATACAGTTTAGGGTTTAGGGTTTAGGGTTTAGGGTTTAGGGTTTAGGGTTTAGGGTTTAGGGTTTAGGGTTTCGGGTTTAGAGTTTAGGGTATATATAGGGACCTTAAGGAAGTACTATTAAGAAGTTAGAGTAGTACATTGCAGAATGCCGGTGGGGGGGGGGGGGGGGGGTTTGAGGGCTTCGGCTAGGGTTCAGGTTTTTCAGGGTTTAGGTTGCTCCTTTGAGTTTAGGAGTTCAGGTTGTAATTTGGTTTAGGATTTGAGGGTCAGGCCGTGCAGCGGGTGTGATACGTCCAGGCCCTACGCCTAGGACCCGTAGCCCCAAGACGACATCCCCCCAAGGCTTTGCACTGGGGTGTTAGGGTTTTGGGTTTTGGGTTACGGGTTTTGCGGTGTAGGGTTTGGGGTTTAGGGTTTAGGGTCTAGCGTTTGGGATTTAGGATTTAGAGCTGAGCACATGGACCTCTTCTTTCTGCTCTGGGCGGGAGAAGCGTGACATCGTCAACGAAAGCAGCTCGTCACCTTAACAAAGGGTCGGCTGGCGGGCTTACGGTTCAGGGTTCAGGGGTTAGGTTTTGGGTTTAAGTTTAGTACTCACTGGCTCGTGGTGAAGAATCTTTGAAGGAGGTACAGTACCCTAAATGACACTACGATGAGCTTGTAAGAATTCAAAGAGGCGCTACGACGAACTGAGATTATCATAAACTCGAGTGAGAGCTAGTTGGAGGTTCATGGTACGCATGAACCAATTTGTCATCAACCTCCAAGTACTTGTTTGGGGTTCAGGGTTTGGAGTTCGGTTGGTTTTTATACCCTACTTTGGAGTAGACCACATACTTTTTAGGCATAAGTAGCTATACAAGGAATGCAGGACCAAAAAAACATTCATGTATAGCACTCAAAAACCCTAGACCCTAAACCCTAAACCCTAAACCCTAAACCCTAGACCCTAAACCCTAAACCCTAAACCCTAAACCCAACCCAGTATAGGGGGGGGGGGGGGGGGGGGGGGTGAAAATCGATGGAGGCAGATCACGGAGCCGTTCCTCGGCCTGGGGATTTGGGGCTCAGGAAGGCCCCTAAACCCTAAACCCTAAACCCTAAACCCGAAACCCTAAACCCTAAACCCTAAACGCTACAAAGATGAGGATCCTCCCAAGAATCGAGGTGCTTAGGGCACTAATGGCTTGAGGTTTGAGGAGTTAGGGGTTTCGGGTGCTAAACCCTAAACCCTAAACCCTAAACCCTAAACCCTAAACCCTAAACCCTAAACCCTAAACCCTAAACCCTAAACCCTAAACCCTAAACCCTAAACCCTAAACCCTAAACCCTAAACCCTAAACCCTAAACCCTAAACCCTAAACCCTAAACCCTAAACCCTAAACCCTAACCCTAAACCCTAAACCCTAGGGTTTCGGGGTTTTGTTGGGGCCAAGGTGCGGAGCCAAACATAAGCCGCCTTGACATCCTCCATACTGATGCCATAGTTGGCGAGGATCCTGTCTTTGCAGGGCTTGTGTCTGTGAAGATCCCCAGGCTTCGGGTTTAGGGTTTGGGTTTGGGGTTTAGGGTTTAGGGTTTAGGGTTTAGGGTTTAGGGTTTAGGGTTTAGGGTTTAGGGTTTAGGGTTTAGGGTTTAGGGTTTAGGGCAACCTAACGAAAATGCTGCTTGTTTCGAGCATCCAGGACTTTACAAGGAAGGTCTCCCAAAAATGAAGGGAAGCTGAGAGTCCATTGGGAGATTCGCAGTTTTGTAGTTAGGGGCCCCAACGTCCTTAGGGTTTAGGGTTTAGGGTTTAGGGTTTAGGGTTTAGGGTTTCGGGCTGAGCCTTACGCCTTACGCCAGGCTACAACCCGTTTTCGGATGACCTCCAGCCCGTCTTGCGACTGCACCGAAACCACGAACCTTGCCTGTAAACCTAAACCTATGCCGAAGCAGGGTTTGTTTGTTGCGGGCCCTCTCTCTCTCCCTCTCTCTTCTTCCTCTTCTTCTTCTTCTTCTTCTGTAAGGAGCTTCCCGTAAAGGACTGGAGCCGATTTTTTTTTTTTTTTGTTGTGTGTGTGTGTGTGTGTGTGGCTGGGGTCTCTTGTCTACAGCCATCACCGGGGATGTTTTTTTGACAGTACTTGGAGGTTCATGGTGCTTATGAACCAATTATAACTGTACTTATAACTGTACTTACAACCATATTAGGGCACTTAAGGGGCTTACAATTGGGTTGCAAGTACAGTTTTGATTGGTTAATGAGTACCATGAACCTCCAAGCAAAGCCTTTCGTCACATCAACTCCGTCCTTTTTGTCTGGTCTCAACCCCACCTGTTATTTGTCTAAAATATTTGTAAATTATTCATCAGAACACATCAAAAATATTTAAAACATGTTCAAAATACATGATGTTTATTACATAAATCATTCAATGCATGTTTTTGTTAAACATGTGTTGTTAATTAAAAATGATTGTTATATAAATGCAAAACATGATATAATATTAGCATGAGTTATGGTTTAATTTATGATTTAAATTTATCATTATTCAAAGGTAAATTAGATGGAAATAAATTAACTGAATTAATGTATAATAAAAAATTTATTGAATGATTCAAAATACAATGATGATACAATGTGTGTGTGCATGATTTTGCATTGTTTTAGAAAAATTATGTTGTAAAAAAATTGACATTATTTTTCAAAAAATCACAAACATGAAAAAAAGATTGCAGCACATAGAACCAACAACAAACCGCACATTGCTCACATTACATACCACACATGTAGGACATAGAGTTGTTACATGATATCATAATTATATGGAATGTGAGGAAGTGATCTAAAGTTGCCTTAAATGCAATTCAATTTATAAGAAACGTTTCAGAATTCCGACTAATTTAAAGCACCTCTTCAATCTCAAAGCCCCTGTCCAAGTCCCTAAACCCACCCTGCCTGAACCCTGTAAACCCTAAACCCTAAACCCCCTAAACCCTGACCCTACAAGCTGGAATAAACTGAAGCGCCCTTTTGTTTCTTTTCCTTCTTCTTCTTCTCCCTAAAGCCTACGTAAACCCTAAACCCTGAACCCTAAACGCTAGACCTAACCCCTCTTCTTCTTCTCCTCCTTGTTCTTATCTCTTCTTCTGTTCTTCTAGGCTGCCCAGTAACCAAGGCTTAAAAAGGGTGCCCTTTTTTGCTTAAAGGGGTTTATAAGGGAACCTAAACCCCCCAAAAAGGGTTTAAGGGTACTACTGGGCATCCTAGTCTTCTTGTTGTCTTCCTCTTCTTCTCCTTTACCCCCTGAAGGGGGGCGGCCGAGGCCAGCTAGAGCCTGGGCACTCTTCAGGGTTTAGGGTTGAGGGTCTCGGTTGTAGGGTGTAGGGTTTAGGGTTTAGGGCTTAGGGTTTAGAGGTTAGGGTTTAGGGTCTAGGGTTTGGGGTTAGGGGCTTCGGACCCCTCCTCTATATGGTCTCTGCAACTGGGTCTCCTATGTCGGTGGCAGCTACGGTCCCGTCATGCCGATGTCAATATATGGGGGGCTTTTTTGAACAGAAGGGACCCCCCAATAATAGACCCCCCAAATCGTAGGATCCCCTTATAGTTATAGGACCCCAATAAAGTGCCCCGAAGTTCAGAATCCCCCAAAGGTCAATTGCGTGACGGACCCGACGTCGTTGATGGCTCGGTGTAGGGCTTGATCATCTTGGAGGTTCATGGTACTTATAACCCAAGTATTACTGTTCTTATAAGAGAAGCCCCTTAAGTGCACCAATATGGTTGTAAGTACAGCTATAACTGGTTGGTAAGTACCATGAACCGCAGAAAGCATGCTGGGATCCTCCGTGCGCTGGGCCGTGGTCTTCTACTGTGGAGTTGTGACGTCCCCACTTTAAGTTCACAGCGGAATGCTTGTTAGAGTAGCGTTCCAGGACGGGCTATTAGGCCCTATAACCCCTGAAAAAGGCCCCTTGTAGGGTTGCTTATTGGGATTATAGGGCTTAATAGCCCATCCTGGTTGTGGACCCCCTGAACCAACCATGGAGAAGGTTGCTTGTTGGGGGGGGGGGGGGGGGGAATCAAGGTTTTTTTTTTTTTTTTTTGCGGCGGGACGTCCTCTGCCAACAAAGTGACAAAGCTTTGAGTTTCTACTGTTTGCGTCAGAACCCCAAATGAAAAATAATATTCCCCCTATATTACCCTGAATAAAGAAGAGTATTTTGTGTCTTTTCGGGGTTCTTAAGCAATTCGTAGGTTTTGAGCCTGCAGGCGTGTTCATCGCGTTGATCTGGGGCACTCGGAGCTGTCGTGCGGCGGCCACGCCTGCTTCCCTGATGTTTAGGGTTTAGGGTTTAGGGTTTAGGGTTTAGGGTTTAGGGTTTAGGGTTTAGGGCTTAGGGCTTAGGGTGCAACAAAAGGCACGTGCCTGTGCGCACGCCCTGGCCGAACACAAGAGGCTGCATCCCACTCAAGGAATCTGGGGGAGGCCTCCGACTTGCGGCCAAAATTCGCAACAGGAGCGGAGCCCCCTGTCTCTCTTTCATTCTCTCTGCCTCTCTCTCCCGCTCTCTCCCTGTCTCTGCCTCTCTCTCCCGCTCTCTCCCTCTCTCTGCCTCTCTCTCCCGCTCTCTCCCTCTCTCTCCCTCTCTCTCCCTCTCTCTCCCTCTCTCTCTCTCTCTTCCTCTATCTCCCTCCCTCCCTCTCTCCCTCGCCTTTCCTTTCTCTCTCGGCAGTCTCGCGCTCGCTCTCTCGACCTCGCCCTCGCGCTCGCTCCCTACGTGCGTGTAGATTCAGGGTTCCATAAGTGTTTCGGGTCCAGGGTCATGACCTGAACTCTAAACCCTAACTCCCATCCTTCAAAAAAAACGGGGGGCGTGGGGGGGCTAGGCCTTTGTACTAGACGCCTCTAAAGCACCCAAGATTCCCAAAATGAGATCATGTGCCCTCATGTCAGTATTGAGGGTTCACTTTCGGGCTGAGGGTGGACCGCTTAGGGCAGACAAGCATCTGTTTCTGCTGCGCCGTCCACACAGTGGGTATCTGGGCGATATCTTCGTCGGTGAGTGGGATGAACCCATCGCAGTGCATTGGTACCTGATGGGTTGGTTTAGGGTTTAGGGTTCCGGGTTTAGGGTTTGGGGTTTAGGGTTTAGGGTTTAGGGTTTAGGGCTTAGGGCCTAAAGTTTAGGGTTTAGGGTTTAGGGCTTGCAGAGTGAAGGGATTGGGGATTGTCGAGTTTAGGATTCAGGGTTTAGGATTTAAGGTTTAGGTTGGGATCTTCCCCCTTAGACGAACAGCCCTTAATAGGGATTCTAGAACCCCCTGCTACAATCACAAGGAACCCCAAGGCCAAGGGCTGATAGAGTGTAGAAAATTAGGGATTGTCGAGTTGTTTAAGGTTCAGATGGTTCAGTGTTGGGGTTTAGGGTTTATGGGGTTTAGGGGTTCAGGGGTTCAGGGGTTCAGGGTTCAGGGTTCAGGGGTGCAGGTTTTAGGGTTTGAGGCTTAAGGAGTGTGGCGTTTAAACCCTGAATGCTAAACACTAAACCCTAAACCCTCAACCCTAAACCCTGTTTAGCCCCTGAGCCAAGTTGCCGTGGAAACTCTGTTTTTGAAGGCCGTAACAATCTCCCCGGCACACCACCTTGCATCGCAGGGGGATGGCGTAAACTACACCCTGAGGCACCCTAAACCCTAAACCTAAATGCTAAACCCTAAACCTTAAACCCTAAACCCCAAAAACCCTAAACCCTACACCCTAATCCTACAGCCCGCAACCCCAGTTGCCTCCTGGCTTAAGGTTCAGGGTTTACGGTCCTAGGGGCTGCTGGGCTTGGGGTTTGGGGTTTGGGGTTTAGAGTTTAGGGTTTAGGGTTTAGGGTTTAGGGTTTTGGGTTTGGGGATTTACTCTCTGCTTGGAGGTTCGTGGTACTTATTTACCTACTCGAACTGTACTTATAGCGGTTTAGGGTTTGAGGCTTTCAGGGTTTAGGGTCCTCCAAGTGGGTTTTCGGGGGGGGGTTAAGGTGCAAGGTTAGAGCTGTACGCTTTAATGGAGTGTGGCTCAGAGCCAAACCCTGAACCTTAACCCTAAACCTAAAAACCTAAACCCTAAACCTAAACCTTAAACCCTAAGCCCTAAACCGTAAACCGTAAACCGTAAACCCTAAACCCTAAACCCTAAACCCTAAACCCTAATAAATAATAAACCCTAGACCCTATACCCTGAACCCCTTCTTGGTTTAAAGGGGCTCATAAGGGCACCTCAACCCCAAACAAAGAGGGAATAAACCCTACACCCTAAACCCTAAACCCTGGGTCCTAGCATAGGTTTGGTTTGGATGAGCGCGTGGGGCTCGGGGATCACTCGTGAGGCTGTAGAGTCTAGGCCGCAAAGTTTCGGGACTCGGGCTTTTGGTTTAGGGTTTAGGGTTTAGGGGTCAAGTTCGGCCTGAGGCAAGTACTGCTATGGGGTTCACGGATCAGGTTGCGCGGCTTAGCCCCAGACCCACATCCTGACCCATAGGAACCCTACCCTCCCCAAAGGCCTGACTCCTAACCCCTAAACTTTAACCCCTAAACCCTTACGCCAAAAACCCTCTATCATAAGGCCCAAACCCCACAACCCTGAAACTCAAGACCCTCAACCCCAAACCCTAAGCTGAACCCTAAACCCTGAACCCTAACGCTTGGACAAACCCTGAGTGCGCCACATGCGCTTCAGCAGCTCGGGTGTCAGCACAGCGACCACGCTCTTCCTGTCTACTGACGTTTTAGGGTTTAGGGTTTACAGTTTAGGGTTTAGGGTTTAGGGTTTTGGGTTTCGGGTTTAGGGGTTTCGGGTCTAGGGCTTAGGCCTTAGGGCTCAGGGTTTAGGAATTAGGGGTTCAGGGGTTCAGGGGTTTAGGTGGGCTTTGGGGTCTTAGGGGTTAACGGTTTGCAGTTTAGGAGGGGCACCGCAGTCCCCGAAGCCAGAAAGCGATGTCTCGCAGATATAAACCGCAGCGGTCAACAAATAGTTGCTACTATGCAACTCGACTTCCGACCAAGGTACTCTAACTGTGCTTATCACCATATTAGGGCACTGAAGTGGCTTTACAAGTGGGTTATAAGTACAGTTAGAATTGGCTAATCAGTACCCCTAAACCCTAAACCCTAAACCCTAAACCCTAAACCCCAAACCCCTAAGTACCATGAACCTCCAAGTAGGTCCCAGAAGTATTGTGGGCTCTGAATGTTGCTGGAGCTTCGTCGTGGCGCGGATGGTGTTGAAGATCAAGTCCAAGTCCTGCAGGGTTTAGGGTTTAGGGTTTAGGGTTTAGGGTTTAGGGTTTAGGGTTTAGGGTTTAGGGTTTAGGGTTTAGGGTTTAGGGTTTAGGGTTTAGGGTTTAGGGTTTAGGGTTTAGGGTTTAGGGTATGAAGGCGTGGGCTGGGAGGACGGTTTAGGCTTGAAGTTTTTGGAGTTTGGGTTTTGGGCCTAGAGGCTGAAAGAGAACATGCTAAACACTTCCCTATGACATCATGGGGGTTAGGGCGTCGGGTGGTTTGGCTAAAGGCTGCAAGCAAGAAACTACCGCCTGCACGGGCTCCTGCCGTAAGCTGCAACTCTCAAAACCCCAAATTCACCCCTAAACCCTAAACCCTAAACCCTAAACCCTAACCCCTAAACCCTAAACCCTAAACCCTAAACCCTAAACCCCCAAAACCCTAAAACCCTTGCAGCTGCCCACACCAGGGGCCGCAGCACAACAGGGACCACCCCACAGAAGACCACAGCTTCGAGGACGGTTGTCCCAAAAATTGGGTCTCTCTTGATATGCTACTTATTACCTTCGTTGCTGTTTTTGGTGTCACTGCTTGCGTTTTTTTTCTTGGGGAGGGGTAGCTACTTTGACAGGCTGCTTCGGAACTGAAGAACAATTCGTACTTGAAGAGTACGAGCTCCCTGGGCGCTGTCATGTTTTCAGGGCCTTTGAGGCGGGAGCTGATATTGTGCTTTTTGAGGCTTAGGGCAAGCCCTAAACCCTAAACATCTCTAAACCCTAAACCCTGAACCCTGAACCCTGAACCCTAAAGCCTAAACCCTACAGGGCAGACCTCCAGTTGATCTGAGTCCAGGAACACGTTGGTAGAACTGTGCCTGGCAGGGAGGGTTTGGGGGGGGGGGGGGGGGGGGGGGCTGGGTGACACGCGCCTTTGACACGGGCCTTGCCACTTCGTGAGCCCTCAAGACGGTTTAGGGTGTTGAGGTCTAGGAGGGTTTAGGGTTTAGGGCAGAAGGGGCCTTAGGGTGTGAATGTCCATTACCTTGGACCCCTAAGGTTGTACCCTCGGGGTTGACCCCTTAAAAAGGGTTCAGGGTTTAGGGTTTAGGGTTTAGGCAGCCGAGAAGCCAGACTGTGTCCAACAAGCTCCCTCAATCCCTGAAATCCTAAACGCTACAAAACCCCAAGCCATGCACCCTATAAAACTAAGCTCTTAGACTCCAAACCCTAAAGCCTGAACCTTAAACCCGAAACCCTAATTGAACCGTAAATCCCAAACCCCAAACCCCAAACCCTAAACCCTAGGGAGGGGATGGTTGTGCGTGTGTGTGTGTGTGTGTGTGTGTGTGTGTGTGTGTGTGTGTGTGTGTGTGTGTGTGTCTGTTGGTGTGCTTTGTGTGAGTCATAGGGTTTAGGGTTTAGGGTTTAGGGGTTTCTTGGAGATTCATGGGTACTGATAGAAAGCGGCCTGTCATGGGGCCTGCGTTTTCCATGGTGCATGTTTTGCGAACGTTGCGTGCACCCAGCATAAAAGTCGCGATTTTTCGTCGAAGTACCCCATGTCGACGATGTTATTGTGAGCAAAGCTTTTGGTTGAAGCCTGCTACACATGCTGAGGGGGATATGTTTCGTGAACCGAAGAGTTGGATGAACAGGAGTCCACATGCCAGATGAGAGGGGGGGGGGAAACATTTGTCGGACCCAGATCCTAAACCTCGGTTTGGGCCAAAAAAAAATTGTTGGACCCTACTCCTCAGCCTTATTCGATTAAGGTTTCGGCCCAAGCCATATATTTTACTCGCTGAACCTTATGCCTGAAGCTTTTTTGCTTAATGCACAAGCCAAACCCTATTCCTAAACCTTATTCGTCCAAGATTTAGGGCCAAAAACCTTATTCGTCTAAGATTGACTGAATAAATTCAAAGTCTAGACGAAAAAACAATGCGTGAGCCGTCTCCTTAAGCAATGCCCACAAAGTTCAGGGCTTGCCTCCTGTGGAAATGCAAAGAACATGGAGAATAACTACCCACGTTGAGTATGTATGTACGGTGTATGTATTGTATGCAAAAGGTAGAAGTTCTAATTCTACCCACTCAAACAGAGAAAATGGAGATGTGCAGAACTCCTAGGAAGAGTTTGAGGGCATAGGGTGATGCGAAGAAATAAAGTATATGCACGTCTCAGGGAAGCGAGAATACTGTGAGCAAATACCCTTTGACTATGTTCTGGGTACTGCGCTTGCCCAACAGCCCGACTTACTCGCAAGTATGTGGGTTTTCATCTCAATATTTCTCAAAGGGTCTCCAAAAGCCAGAGTACTCATTTCTCAAGGATAAGACTCACACGTAAACTATCCTCAAGAATCACAAGCAAGCAACTCATAAACCCTACGCGTTCAAGGTTTAGATTTCTAAGCAACTTATTCGATTAAGACCTAGGGTCAGACCCTATTCCAATATATTATGCATGCTTGTTTAAGGTTTAGGGACATACATACCCTGTTCCCAAACCTATTCTTTTAACATTTGGGGATGTTGTGCCAGACAAGTAGGTCTATTTGGTCCAGATTCCTAGGATTCCTAAACCGCGCACCTGGGCGTTGTACGAGATGGGAGGGGGGGAGACTCTTGGGCTGATAGCTTGATTCTTGAACCTTACTTGCTGAACCCTATGCCTATGCCTGAAGCTTTTTCGTTTCATGCTTCTTGGCCAAACCCCATTCCTAAACCTTATTCGTTTAAGACAGAGAGGAGGGGGGGGGGGGGGAGGGGGGGGGGGGGATGGGGGGGGGGGGGGGGGAGGGGGGGGGGGGGGGGGGGGGGGGAGGGGGGGGGGGGAGGGGGGGTGGGGGGGAGGGGAGGGGGGTTTCAGCTCAACACACATGACCCTCCCCCCCCCCCCCACCCCCACCCCCACCCAACCCCGCCCAAAGATTGATATGTTTATAAACACCCAGCCTGTTTATGCACACAGGACGTGCGACCCCGCCCAAAGATTGATGTGTTTATAAACACCCAGCCTATTTATAAAACACCCGGCCTGTTTATAAACACCCGGCCTGTTTGTAAACACCCGGCCTGTTTGTTTACAATGCTTGGCTTCCTAATGCATCACAAGCACACACACAACCACCTAGTATTTAGGGTAAACACGCAGCCGAGCCAAAACCAAGAGAAAACACACACACGCACAGGCATCCTTTCTCAAACCCTAAACCCCCCTCCAAAACACTCTGAAGTTCTAGGAAGGAGGTGTGGTCTTCAACCTCTTCCTTGGGCGAGGCCTGGGCTGCGAAGCTCTGAAGGGTTGGAGGCTTAGGGTTTAGGGTTTAGGGTTTAGGGTTTAGGGTTTAGGGTTTAGGGTTTAGGGGTTACGGGTTACGGCTTGGGGTTTGGGGAAAGGTTGATGGCCAAAAGTTTAACGTTGAAGAAAAGGCGAAGCCAGCCCATGCACTTTCGGCCTAAACCCTGAACCCCAAACCCTAAACTCCAAACCCTAGACCCCAAACCATAAACGCTAAACCCCAAACCCCAAACCCCAAAACCCAAAACCCTAAACCCAAAACCCAAAACCCTAAACCCCAAACCCCAAACCGTAAGCCCCCAGACCCAGGTTTGGGTTCTGATGCAGAGGGGCCTGGCCACCAGGAGCTTGATCAATCGGCATAAGCTGCCTTCGCGCACGGGCTAGCCCTAAACCCTAAACCCTAAACCCTAAACCCTAACCCTAAACCCTAAACCCTAAACCCTAAACCCTAAACCCTAAACCCTAAACCCTAAACCCTAAACCCTAAACCTGGACGGGTTTCAGGCTTCGGGCTTAGAGCTTAGGGTTTGTTTTGGGGGCTCAGGGCTTGAGGTTGGGTGTAAGTTTGTTCTTCTACGTCCTAAACCCTAAGCCCTAAGCCCTAAACCCTAAACCCTAAACCCTAAACCCTAAACCCTAAACCCAATGGGCCCTTTGGTTTCCAAGAAAGGTGGGGCCTGCCCCTCCTTTGTGGTGACAGAGGAAGATGCCGAACTCCATCTGCGGCATGTAGTAGCCTAAGAAGGGAGAGGAAAAGCAAACCGAGGAGGACCTGTGACTGAAGAACTGCAAGGCCCTCACTTGAAGGTTTAGAGTTTAGCGTTTAGGGTCTTTAGGGTTTAGGGAGAAGGGTTTTTAAACCCTAAGGCCAAGGCCATTAGAGTTTAGAGTTTCGGAGGGGGTAAGAACATCACGAACGATCGCAAGAAAGAGGGTCTTACCAGAAGCCATGCCCCCCTCGCCGGTTCGAGCTCCTGTGTTCCTTGTGTAACCTCTGTTGGTCCTCTGCGCGCAAGGTGCTCCTACAGTTCCCTTGCGCGTCTCCTGTCTCTGCATAGCTTAGGCTGTATCTAGGGCCCAGGGTTCAGGGCTTAGCGTACTTTTATACCACCCCCCAACCCTGAACCCTCAACTCCAAAACCTGAATCCCTAACTCCGTACCCCCGAAACCCTGAAAAACCCTCAATCCTCCCCCTAAACACACAACCCTAAACCCTAAACCTCAAACCCTAAACCCTAGCTTCCGGGCGGTCGAGAGTAGGGTTGTAGGTTTGGGTCTCTGAAGGGGACAGGGTGTTGGGGCTGTAGGGAGTTAGAGTTTTTGCCGCTAAACCCTAAACCCTAAACCCTAAACCCTAAACCCTAAACCCTAAACCCTAAACCCTAAACCCTAAACCCTAAACCCTTACTAATTGAGGTTGCGGGGTCGGAGCGCCCCAACCAAAAAGCACGCGGTTCAGGCTTCAAGGTTTAAGGGGGGCCTGGGGGTTTACCCCTAAACCCTGAACCTGGTAACCCCTAAACCCTGTAAACCCTGAACCCTATACACCCTAAACCCTGTAATCCCAAAACCCTAAACCCTGTAAATCCTAAACCCTCAACCCTAAACCCTGTAAACCCTAAACCCTAAACCCTAAAACCCTAAACCCTCTGCTTCCACCAGCTGAGCTTCGGTAGAGGGTGACCCCCAGTGCCACACACCCTGCCACACCTGGGAGCCGGAGTCTCTGGGGTTTAGGGTTTAGGGTTTAGGGTTTAGGGTTTGGGGTTTAGGGTTTGGGGTTTGGGGTTTAGGGTTTGGGGGCTTAAGGTTTAGGGTTCAGGACTTAGGGTTTACATAGGGTTGAGGGCTGGGGCTTAGGGCGCTTTAGGGCTTTAAGGTGGGAGGGCTCATAGGGTGTTGGGGTTTAGGGGCTTTGGGGCTTAGGGATGTCAGGGTTCCCGATTCCCAACCCTCAGACCGGGAAAGCCCCCAAAGCCCGAAAATCCTAAACCCTGAACCCTTCCACAACCCCAACCCAAAGCCCGACAGAAAATCCTAAACCCTGAACCCCACCCTCAAACCCCGAAACCCCAAAAACACCCAAACCCAACACTCGAAAACCCCAAAACCCCCAACCCTACAAACCCTAAGCCCTAAACCCTAAGCCCTAAAAGCTACACCCTAAGCCCTAAACCCTAAACCCTAAACCCTAAGCCCTAAGCCCTAAACCGCTGCCCCCCCCCACAAAGGGTGTGCTCAACATGCGAGGTGCAGGGCCCAAGAACCGCAAAGAACAGGAGCCAGCCCAAGAGCTCCTTGTGGGTTTTTTTAGGGTTTAGGGGTTTAGGGTTTAGGGTTTAGGGTTTAGGGCTAGGGTTTAGGGTTTAGGGTTTAGGGTTTAGGGTTTAGGGTTTAGGGTTTAGGGTTTAGGGTTTAGGGTTTAGGGTTTAGGGTTTAGGGCTAGGGTTTTCGGGTTTAGGGTTCAGGGTTCAGGGTTTACGGCTGGGTTTAGGGTTTAGGATTTTGGGGGTTCAGGGTTTTAGGGTTTGTAGGATTCTAGGGTTCTATAGGGCTTTAGGGCTTTGGGCTTTTTTGGGTTTTTAGGATTCTAGGGCTTTAGGGTCCAGCGGTCTTGGGGTTCGAGATTTTTTGGGTTTAGGGTTCTAGGGTTTCAGGGTTCTAGGGTTTCAGGGTTCTAGGGTTCGAGGGTTCGAGGGTTCGAGGGTTTTGGGGCTTTTGGGGTTCTACGGTTTTGGGGTTCAGGGTTTTTAGGGTTTTAGGGTTTTTAGGGTGTTTGGGGTTTTTAGGGTACTAGAGTTTTGGGGTTTTGGGGCTTTGGGTTTAGGGTTTTAGGGCTTTTCGGGCTTTTAGAGTCCTAGGGTTTTGGGGTTTGGGTTCTAGGGTTTTGGAGTTTTGGTGTCTTAGGGTTTTGGGCTTTTCGGGTCCAGGGTTCTAGTGCTTTGGGGTTTCAGGGTGTACGGTTTTAGGGCTCTAAGGTTCTAAGGTTCCAGGGATTTAGGGTATTAGGGTTTTGGGCTTTGAGTTTCAGGGTTTCGGACTTTGCGTTTTAGGGTTCAGGACTTCAGGGTTTTGGATGTTGGTGTTTTGGAGTTTTGTCCTTTAAGTTTTTGCAGTAGGGTCTTAAGGTCTTAGGGTTTGTGGGCTGGTGTCTTGCAGAAGTTGTATAGGGTGTCTGGGGGTTTGAGCGGGTGTTGGCCGGCCGGCTGTTTCTCTTGCAGTCACCGGAATTTCGGCCATGTTCACAGGCCCTTCAAAAGCATGTCGTTAATTATCTAGCTTGTTTTTGCCTTGTCCATTTTGTCTATTTTGTTGTCTTTCTTTGCAGTTGTTTTTCTTGTTTGGAGGGGGGGTGGGCCTTTGGGGGGCTTGCTGAAGGCATCGGTTTTGTGCTGGGGTCCCAAGTGGTGGGCGGTTGAGGGTTTAGGGTTTAGGGTTTAGGGTTTAGGGTTTAGGGCTCCATCAACCCCATGACTCCTTAGCGGCACAAGAGTGCGTCCATGAAGAGCACCCACGGAGGATCCCAGCCCAGAGCTCCAAGTAATTGGGGTTTAGGGTTTAGGGTTTAGGGTTTAGGGTTTAGGGTTTAGGGTTTAGGGTTTAGGGTTTAGGGCTTAAGATTTCCCTTGCTAATTAGGTGTCTTCTGTCTTCTTGTCGAACTGTTGCCCCAAGGATCAGCCATGAGCAGGAGCCACAGAGGTGAGTTAGGGTTTGGGGTTTGGGGTTTAGGGTTTGGGGTTTAGGGTTTGGGGTTTGGGGTTTAGGGTTTGGGGTTTGGGGTTTTGGGGTTTGGGGTTTAGGGTTTGGGGGTTTGGGGTTTGGGGTTTAGGGTTTAGGTTTAGGGTTTAGAGTTCAGGGTTTAGGATTTAGGGTTTAGTGTTCAGGGGTTCAATGCCAGACTCCAGGCATGAAACAGGCCTTCTGGAAGGTGTGGCTGGTGATAGCGGTCTTATGCCGGGTCATCAGGAAGTGAGCTAGGTTGCAAGAGACTCGAGCTCAATGAAAGCCTGCAAACCTAAGCCCTAGCCCTAAACCCCAAACCCCAAACCCTACACCGTAGCCTACACCCTAAACCCTACACCCTAAACCCTAAAACCTAGAGAATCCCAAAAACACCAAAGCCTGACGCCCGAGCCGTGGAGAGACTGACAACTCTAGGGGTAGTTTCATGGTCCCTCAATATGGCCCGCCTTACCTCCTCTAAAAGGTTTAGGGCTTAGGGTTTCGGGTGTATAGGGTTTAGGGTTTGGGGTGTATAGGGTTTAGGGTTTAGGGCTAGGGTTTAGGGTTTAGGGTGTAGGGAAGTTTGGGATCTTGCACTTTCGGACTTTAGAGAAGGGGTCCCCATGTAAGGGCCCATATGGTTTAGGGTTTCGGGTTTAGGGTTTAGGGTTTAGGGTTTAGGGTTACACTAAGAACAGCTGCAAAGATACCCTTACTAGGACACTCAGGATGCATAGGTCTGTTTTCGGGCCAATGTGATGCTTGTTTTTGGTTTGCTGCTTGCATTGAGTCTTGGTATTATGAGTATTATGCCTAAACCCTAAACCCTAAACCCTTAACCCAAAACCCAAAACCTAAAACCCATAACCCAAAACCCAAAACCTAAAACCCAAAGCCCTAACCCTAAACCCTAAACCCTAACCCTACCACCCCCCTCCCCCCTCCGCCTCGCCCTCCCCACGCGCTGCTGCTGAGAGTCCGAGGACTTGTCCTTATCGATCTCGAGGAGGGGAGCCGCGCCCAGCCTTCTCACAGTTCGGGTTTAGGGTTTAGGGTTTAGGGTTTAGGGTTTAGGGTTTAGGGTTTAGGGTTTAGGGTTTAGGGTTTAGGGTTTAGGGTTTAGGGTTTAGGGTTTAGGGGGTTTAGGGTTTAGGGTTTAGGGTTTAGGGTTTAGGGTTTAGGGTTTAGGGTTTAGGGCTAGGACTTAGGTTTGCAGGCTTTCATCATCTCGTAGACTGAAAGAGGTTTAGGGGAAAACAAGGGCATACAAGGCATCTTTTTAGGCGTTTTTTTTTTTTTTTTTGGGGGGGGGGGGGGGGAAATCGTTAGAAGAAACCTTAAACCAGACACCTAATTCTCTAGACCTCAGACCCACGAGTAACCTCGGAAGAACAAGCTAGACCCGGGAGTAACCTAGGAATTAATAGGGCACCCTTTTTGGTTCAAGGGGAGTATAAGGGAACCGCAAGCCCCCAAAAAAAAGGAAAAAGGGGCCTACTCCCGGTCGCAAGGACTCGGGGGTCCCGGTTTTGTTTTCAGGTCAGAGTTGAAAGTGTAAGGAACCATGGTGTAGAGCTTCGGGTTGAGGGCTTGGGGGTTTAGGGGTTGGGGTTTGAGAATGAGGGCCAGGGGTTTCGGGGCTGTTGGGTTTGTGACTTCGGGTGCGGGGTTGGGGTACAACCTAACCCCGAGACCCAGGGGCTAAGTCTTATCAGGCTTCCTAGCCCGCCCATAAGCCCTGAAGGACCGCCACTATGCGACCGTAGTGTCGTTTCTAAGCTTCTAAGAAAAGGAGGGTCCTAGTTTTAGGGTTTAGGGTTTAGGGTTTAGGGTTTAGGGTTTAGGGTTTAGGGGTAGGGTTTAGGGTTTAGGGTTTAGGGTCCTAGCTCAATGCCAGGCAAGCGTCAGCACCACTTGCAACAGGCAGGTCATGACCAGGTCGGCAACGTTAGCCATCCTTGGTAGGGGCCGCACCCTATTTGGCATTTCAGGGCCAAGGGCCTATAAACCCTAAACCCTGAACCCCTAAACCCCAAACCTAAACCCCAAACCCTAAACCCTAAACCCTCTTTAGGCTTTAGCATTTAAAGCTCAGGGTCTACTAGGGTTTAGGGTTTAGGGTTTAGGGTCAAGGGTTGGCTTTGTGATTTTGCAGAGTGAAAGTAGCTTGCAGACACCCAAGAAGCGCTATGAATGACACCTAAAAGAATCCCCAAACATCGCTTAGGCTTAACCCTAAAACCTAAACCCTAAACCCTAAACCCTAAACCTAAACCCTAAACCCTAAACCCTAAATCGACCACCCTTGCCCTGACTTCTCCAACAACACCATAAGCAACCGCTCAGCCATGGGCTAAGTATGAGAGTGGGCATTCCAGGGGCAAGGGAAGACCGTGAGAGATGTTGCAAGACCCTGTACGTTTTACCTGAACCCAAAACCTCCTAACCTAGAGTTCCGGGTGTGTACCTCGAGTACCGTCCTATACTCTGTTAAACCCTAAACCCTAAACCCTAAACCCGAAACCCTAAACCCTAAACCCGAAACCCTAAACTTGAGTACTTCGGGCATCATGTACTCTGACTTTTGTGAATGTCACCCCTCTTAACGGTGCACTGCTGCCCGAAGCTTTAGGGGCCTGGGGCCTGGGGCCTGGGGCCTAGGGTTTAGGGTTTAGGGTTTAGGGCTTAGGGTTTATTTGAGGTTTTAGGCTAAACCCAAAAGACCCGGAAACCCAACCGAGCTAGATTCTTCATTGCGCAAAGGCTCTAAACCCTAAACCCCAAACACTAAACCCTAAAACCTAAACCCCAAACCTTAAACCCTAAACCCTAAACCCCAAACACTAAACCCTAAACACGAAACCCTAAACCCCCAACCCTAAACCCAATTTGGGGAGCCGCTGCCTTCGACATTTGTATCTGATCTCGTCAGGGATTGTCTGTGTTTGTGAGCTAAGCTCTTCGCTCTTGAGATCGACTCGACAGAGTGGCAGGTCTAGGGTTTAGGGTTTAGGGTTTAGGGTTTAGGGTTTAGGGTTTAGGGTTTAGGGTTTAGGGTTTAGGGTTTAGGGTTTAGGGTTTAGGGTTTAGGGTTTAGGGTTCAAAGGGCAGCTACATGGTCCCCTGATACCCCGTCATATGACGTATAAATCCCACGGGCACCGTACATCAGCACCCTCTCAAGGAGGAACCCTAAACCCTAAACCCTAAACCCTAAACCCTAAACCCTAAACCCTAAACCCTAAACCCTAAACCCTAAACCCTAAACCCTAAACCCTAAACCCTAAACCCTAAACCCTTTCAGGGACCATGTGACTGCCCTAAGATACCACCAATCTGTCCCGAAGCCTACTAGAAGCAGCGGGTGGAGAAAAAGCTCGCGGCCCGCCATGAGAAGGTTTGTTTAGGGGCTTAGGGGTTTAGGGGTTTAGGGGACTAGGGGTTTAGGGCTTTAGGGGGTTTAGGGGTTTAGGGGTTTAGGGGTTTAGGGGTTTAGGGGTTTAGGGGTTTAGGGGTTTAGGGGGTTTAGGGGTTTAGGGGTTTAGGGGTTTAGGGCTTTAGGGGGTTTAGGGGTTTAGGGGTTTAGGGGTTTAGGGGTTTAGGGCTTTAGGGTTTTAGGGTTTAGGGTTTAGGGGATTATGGGGTTTAGGGGTTTCGGGGTTTAGGGTTTAGGGGGCATGCTGGAGCCCTGGAGTTGATTGGGCCGCGAGCCAACTGCAATTAGCTCTGGTTCAAGGGTCACGGAAAAAAGACATGGGGTTTGCCGGAAATAGGGGGTACCCTTTTGGGGTCCCCTTTAAGGGGATCCTATTCTATTTTGGGGTATAAAAGGGGTACCCCCAGTTTGGGGAAAAAACACATCTGGAAGGCACTCAGCCAGAAGATGTAACTTACTCAATCCCCAAACCCTAAACCCTAAACCATCAGTACACCCTAAACCCTTGACCCTAAACCCTAAACCAAACTCTGAACCCTAAACCCTAAGAATCTGTGCGCATCGATTCCTGTGACCCGGTCCAGGCAGATAAAAGCCAGCCTCCCGATACGGGCCCTAGCTTGTCACAATTCAGGGTTTAGGGTTTAGGTTTTAGGGTTTAGGGTCACAATTCAGGCAGACAAGTCCTTGCTTGCAGGGTTATCGATTGCCTGTGCAAGGGTTTTGGGGTTTAGGGTTGTAGAGTTCGGGTTTTGGATACGACATTAGGATGTGTAGGCTTCAAAGGATTGCCATGGGATCCGCCACACCACCCCCACCTGCGAGTGCCGCCCCATACCCATGTGAAAGCCAGGTTTTGGGGCAGGAAACCCTAAACCCTAAACCCTAAACCCTAAACCCTAAACCCCACGTAGTCCGGCGGAGGGTGCGCTTGGGGGATCCCGGGAGATTGAAGCACGCGTGGTTACGTTAGCGATCTGCGTCTTGCTTGCGGCAATCGGCAAGGCGTTTGTTGCAATTCCTTGATGCGACCCTGAGCCTTGACGCGTGGCCTGGTCGTGATAAGAACTAAAGCTAAGTCCCTGAACCCTAAACCCTAAACCCTAAACCCTAAACCCTAAACCCTAAACCCTAAACCCTAAACCCTAAACCCTAAACCCTTTGTAGCCATCCAAGGCCAATGAGCAGCTTCATGTACCCTGCCAGGGCAGAGGGCTTCCATATGTGTGATAGTTACGGAGCAAAATTAGGCACCTCCCCGAAGGAAGCAACTACTGGTAGGGTTCAGGGTTTAGGGTTGGTTTAGGGTTTAGGGTTTAGGATTTAGGGTTTAGGGCTTAGGTTTAGGATTTAGGGTTTGGGGTTTAGGGCCAAAAAATCTAGAAACCCAAAAGTACCCAAAGCCTCTTCTTCTTCCGACGCGGCAAAGGAGTGCTTTGCATAGAGTGTCAGGTGCATGTCTGTGCATGCGGCTTCGTGATGAAGCGGAGGCTACCCCTGTACTGCAAAGCCTCAGCGGTAAGTAACCACAAACACTCTAAACAAACACGGGCCCTAAAACCCTCAAGCCCCAAGACCGTAAACCCCCCAAACACGAAAAACCCAGAACCCCCACCTGCTAGAGACCAGAAGAAACTTCAAACCCTGAAGCCCCTGACAAAAACCTAAAACCCTCAAACCGCAGCCGCAAACAAGCCCTAAACGTTGGAATGTTCCCCTTGTACTAACAGTCCTTAATATGGATTATAATAGGGGGTACTGTAATCCGCCTTAACGGACTGATAGTATAAGGGGCAACATCCCAAACTAAAACCCTAGAACCTATAAACACAAACCTAAAACACCAAAAGACCCAACCCTAGCAAAGCTACACACACCCTAAACCCTAAAGCCTAAACCCTAAACAGCCCTAAACGTTCAACGTCTTAGCTTCGCCAATTGCCAGAGCGATACTGACCGGATGCACAGCGAGCTGCTGAAGGACTACCCCAATTTCGGGTTTAGGGTTTAGGGTTTAGTTTGTAGGGTTTACTTTGTAGGAAGATTTCGGGTATTTTGATGCCCTCTATCAGAGATCAGGGTGATAGGAAGCCCTTGGCAGTAACCCTGAAGGCCTACCCAAACTGCCCCAAACTCAAAACCCGACAAGCCCTAAACCCTATAAACCCTATAAACCCGATAAACCCTAATTACCCCTATAACCCCAATAAAACCTAATTACCCCTAAACCCTAAACCCAAGTCTTAGGGACACTTTCTTCTTGTTGGGGGAGGGGGGAGGGGGGGTGCACTCCTTCACGCTCCAGCCCGTGTTAAAACATTCCCGTGGTGAAACATTCCCTGGCTGCTGCCCCTTAGGGTTTTCGGGGCGCTTTTCGGGGCTTAAGGCGTGTCAGGGAGGGTTTAGGGTTTAGGGTTTAAGGTTTAGGTTTTAGGGTTTAGGGTTTAGGGTTGAGGGGCTTCGGGCTTCGGGTTTTGTGTTTTTGGCGGTTGAAGGATTTAGGAGTTTGTGGTTTAGGGCTTGGTGCTTAGGGCTTTAGTGGTTGAAGGGTTTACCCCCGAAACCCAAAACCCTAAACCCTAAACCGCAAACCCTAAACCCCAAACCCTAAACCCTAAACCTTGGGGCTCTGCAACTTCAGGGGTTCAGAAAGGGGCTTAAGGGGCTTAGGAGTCTGAGCGGCTGAAGATGGCAAAGCCCTGATAACCGTGAACCCTAAACCCCAAACCCCAAACCCCAAACCCCGAACCCCAAACCCCAAACCCCAAACCCCAAACCCTAAACCCTAAACCCTACACCCCAAACCCTAAACCCTAAACCCTAAACTTTAAGGAGCTCGAAAGGCTGCCGAGCAGGTGTTGGGCTTCAGAATGTGCGTGAGGCCACCAAAAAGGACTAGACCCCAAGAGGGTTTAGGGTTTAGGGTTTAGGGTTTAGGGTTTAGGGTTTAGGGTTTAGGGTTTAGGGTTTAGGGTTTAGGGGGCTTGAAGGGGCAAAGGAACAAGGGCCCTAGGGGAACCTCAGGTTAAGGGCTTAAGGGTTTAAGGGCTTAAGGGTTTAAGGGTTTAAGGGTTTTAGGGCTTAAGGGTTTAAGGGCTTAAGGGTTTAAGGGCTTAAGGGTTTAAGGGTTTAAGGGTTTAAGTTCTTAAGGGTTTAAGGGTTTAGGGCTGAGAGTTAGAGCTCAGGGTTCGCTGAGCATTGTGGGTGCTGGTGGGACCTAGTCCGAGGTGCCGAACCTAAATGAAGGGGCGTTGGGTTCGGGGTTTAGGGTTTAGGGTTTAGGGTTTAGGGTTTAGGGTTTAGGGTTTCGGGTTTCGGGTTCGGGTTTAGGGTTTATGGTTTAGGGTAACTGGGAGTTGTCAGGCTGTCTAAGTTCAGCATCCAAGGGCGGCAGTAGTGAGACGGCAAAGGCCACAGTAATCCCGACGCCTCAAGCCCGAACCACTGGCTACGGCAGCTCTCATGCTTCCTAGACCCAGGAGTGTTTAGGGTTTGGGATTTTTGGGTTTAGGGTTTAGGGTTTGGGGCTTAAGGGTGACCAAGGAGTAGCCTAGGAAGAGAAGGGTGCCCTTTTTGGTTGAAAGGGGTTGACAAGGGAACCCAAACCCCTAAGAAGGAGAATCAGGGCCTACAAAATCCTGAACAATGGACCCGCACACCCTGAATCAGGCTTCGGAAAAGTCTGCGCGACTTTTCTGTGCATCCAAGAAAGCATGTTTCCACGCGGGAACCGCGGTCGGTTGCCTAGGAAGCCTATAGTAAGAGAGCCACAAGTCCAAAACCCTAAACCCCTAAACCCTAAACCCCCTGTGAACCCTATACCTCCTAAACCCGAAGCCATAAGGCCTAAACCCTAAACCCTAAACCCTAAACCCTAAACCCTAAACCCTAAACCCTAAACCCTAAACCCTAAACCCTAAACCCTACAAGAAGGCAGAGGCCTCGTTCGGATGGCTATTGAGAACACCTAGACCCAGGAGTAACCTAGGACCTTCTTGGTTTTAAGGGGACTATAAGGGAACCCCAACCCTCAAAAACAAAAATAAATAAGGGCCTACTCCGGTCCTAGTAGCCCTAAACCCTAAACCCTAAACCCTAAACCCCAAACCCTAAACCGGGTCCTAGACACAGAAAGGCCGGCCCACTCGGGCTTGAAGCGAACTACTGGGAAACTGGCTCCGCCACAGCCACGCGCAGTCGAAGCCCAGGTGCTCTCCTTTCTCCGACACACTGCAACCCTCTTAGGGTTTAGGGTTTAGGGTTTAGAGTTTAGGGTTTAGGGTTTAGGGGCAAGGGTTTGGGGTTTAGGGTTCAGGGTTTAGTTTTGAGGGCTTGTCACTTCACCCTTCATTAGGCAACCCTCAGGGCCGCCGCCCTCTCTCCTCAAACTGACTGGGCGACGCTGAACAAATGAAGCGACAAGACGTTGTGTGGCGTACAACCGTATCCCTAAAACCCAAAACCCAAAACCCAAAAACCGCTGAGCCCGACAACCAAAACCCCAAAAGCCCTAACACCCTAAACGCAAAACCCCTAAAGCTAGGGTTTAGGAGTGTAGGTATAGGGCCTCGGTCAGGACAAGGGTGTACGTCAGGTTTTCGGGTTTAGGGCAAAATAAGGGCTTAGGGTTTAGGGTTTGTGACCCTTACAATTCCTGGAAATGAGAAGCCTTCCATAGACTCACCCCCTCCAACTTTCAAACAGACTAGCCTTCTGCATTCATCAGAACCCAAAACCCAAAACCCGAAGCCCTAAGCCCTAGGCCCTAAACCCTAAAGCCTAAAGCCTAAACCCGAAACCCTAAACCGTAAGCCCTAAACCCTAAACCCTAAACCCAAATAAATGAGCTGGAGCAACGTCCTGGGCTGCGCACGTCAAGCCCATAGGCTTATGCAACAAAGACTTGGCCCCTGGGTAGGGCTTCGCGGCTCCCTAACCCCTAAACCCTAAACCCTAAGCCCGAAACCCCAAAATCCTGTATAGCATTCCCAATATTTACTAATAGTATTATTCCCTTATCGTCCCGATATACTTCTACCATAAAACACCCAGCCAAAACCCTATTCTAAGTATTCATTACAAATCGTATTCCCTTAGAGTCCCTATAGCTATAGTATAATAACCCAGAAAAAGCCGATTCTAATTATCCAAGGCACCCTAAACCCTAAACCCTAAACCCTAAACCCTAAACCCTAAACCCTAAACCCTAAACCCCAAACCCCAAACCCCAAACCCTTGCCCCCTTTATGCCGACTTGGGGGTTTTCAACATTCGGGGCACCTTATTGGGGTCCTGATTCGAAGGGAACCCTACTATTTGGGGGGTTATTGAACCCTAAACCCTAAACCCTAAACCCTAAACCCTAAACCCTAAACCCTAAACCCTAAACCCTAAACCCTAAACCCTAAACCCTAAACCCTAAACCCTAAACCCTAAACCCTAAACCCTAAACCCTAAACCCTAACCTCTAAACCCTAAACCCTAAACCCTAAACCCTAAACCCTAAACCCTAAACCCTAAACCCTAAACCCTAAACCCTAAACCCTAAACCCTAAACCCTAAACCCTAAACCCTAAACCCTAAACCCTAACCCGAAACCCTAAACCATAAACCGTAAACCCTAAACCCTAAACAGCCCCCGTGTTCAACCCTGCGCCTGAAGCCCTTCCCCCCCCCCCCCCCCTGATGCCGACTTCGTAAAGCCTGCCGTGCAAACAACGTGCAGACGGAGCACCAAACGTTGATGGTCCGCGGCTTTTTAGGGTTTAGGGTTTACGGTTTAGGGTTTAGGGTTTAGGGTTTAGGGCTTTGGGACTGTCCGCGGCTCTAGGATTTAGGGTCTATGGGGTCTCCTGAAGGGTTTTGGGTGTACAGCCCTAAACCCTAAACCCAAAACCCTCATTAAACCCTTAACCCTGCACCCTAATTAAACTCCTAAATCCTACACCCCACTTAAACCCTAAACCCTAAACCCTAAACCCCAAACTCTAATCTCCTATCCTACTAGAATCGCAACTCGTGCATACTGTGGATCCTCGTGGGGGTCATGCAGGCGCCCAAGGCAGACGCGCCGTCCACAACAGTGTTGGGGTTTAGGGTTTAGGGTTTAGGGTTAGGGTTTAGGGTTTAGGGTTTAGGGTTTAGGGTTTAGGTTTTAGGTTTTAGGGCTCAAGGTTTCGGATGCCATCTGCGTGCTCCGGATTGTTGGCAGCGAATCTCGAGACCGACTCGGAGCTTCGCGGGGCGGCTACCCCTCAACCCTAAACTCTAAACCCTAAACCCTAAACCCCTAAACCCTAAACCCTAAACCCCTAAACCCCATAAAGCCTGAGGCCTAAAATCAAGTTCCCACTACGGCCGCTGGGTTTAGGCTTAAGGCCACTTCAGTTCAATCAATCTATATATATATATATATATATATATATCTACATATATATATATATATGCATATTTCTCCAAATGATGGTCCCTTTCGGGGGCTACTGTCAGGCGATATTAAAGGCACTCAAAAAAAGGCTGCCGTAACTTCGAGAACTGACCACATAACCATGCCCATATTGAAGTATGGCAACAAAGGGTTCGGTTTAGCGTTTAGGGTTTAGGGTTTAGGGTTTAGGGTTTAGCGTTTAGGGGTTCGGGTGAATCAACAACACTGGTATCGCAAGCTCATGCGAATGGGTCCTCACAACCCACAACCCATGAACCATACACCCTGAACCCTACTAGCTTCCCACCTAGTTGTCAAGTAAGGTGAACTAGTTAGGTTCACCTTTGGCATGTTTTCGTACCCCCAAAAAAGGTTAAAGCGCGTCCTGTGCAAAGCGAAGTGCCCAAAAAGGAAGGTTGCCTACCACTCTAGGGTTTAGGGTTTACGGTTTAGGGTTATACTCTACTACTCAACCCCATGAAACTCCAAACAGGCTCGGCAAAACATAACCGCCAACTCACAGAGGCGCACAGAGAGCGGTGCACACTCGGCGCGGATGCGTGTTGCTATGGATTCACCGTAACGATTTGCTGGCCACATGGCCAAGTCCATGTCCTGAGGTTTTCAATGGCGCTGGTTAAAAAGCACATACTTTTTGGGCTGCTAAACCCTGATCCTAAATAAACCCTAAACCCTAAACCCTAAACCCTAAACCCTAAACCCTAAACCCTAAACCCTAAACCCTAAACCCTAATTTAGGGAGCCCAGAAGCCAAAAACGTGCAAGAGTTCACTACTGAACAGCCTGGCGTCTCCTCTCTGATCATCCATCCTCCCGAAGAGGATGCCAGGGGGTCGACAGCGGAATCTCGAAACAAATCTCCTTAGTTGCTGAGTTCATAAGCCCCAAAAACGTGTACACTTTCGGTTCTAGAGGGGATGCTAGCCCTAAACCCTAAACCCTAAACCCTAAACCCCAAACCCTAAACCCTAAACCCAAAAAGTGTAAAGTGTGCTCACTCAGCTACTAAGTTTCAAAGCAGAGGAGTCCCCTCCCTACGCGGACAGCTTCGAGGAACTATCAGCTGGTGGGCCTGCCTCGGCTGCCGGGGTTTAGGCTTTGGGGTTTAGGGTTTAGAGTGTGGGGTTTAGGGTTTAGGGTTTAGGGTTAGGGTTTAGGGTTTAGGGTTTAGGGTGTAGGGTGTAGGGTGTAGGGTTTAGGGTTTAGGGTTTAGGGTTTAGGGTTTAGGGTTTAGGGTTTAGGGTTTAGGGTTTAGGGTTTAGGTTTTAGGGTTTAGGGTTTAGGGTTTAGGGTTTAGGGTTTAGGGTTTAGGGTTTAGGTTAGGGTTTAGGGTTTAGGGTTTAGGGTTTAGGGTTTAGGGTTTAGGGTTTAGGGTTTAGGGTTTAGGGTTTAGGGTTTAGGGTTTAGGGTTTAGGGTTTAGGGTTTAGGGTTTAGGGTTTGTACCTGGGGAACCTTAGGGAAGGTTAGGAAGCCATAAGGGCCTCGGCTGCCGCATCCGCCTCATTGGTAGCCTCCTTGCCTTGCTGCGCCGTGGCGGCCGAAGATGCGGTCGAGCTGGTCGTTGCTGCTGCGGCGGCGCCTTTCATGGGTTTAGGGTTTAGGGTTTAGGGTTTAGGGTTTAGGGTTTAGGGTTTAGGGTTTAGGGTTTCCGTACTACGCCGCTCTATGCTCCTCCCCAGAGGTTCCCCCCTTAAACAACCGTACTTAGGCTTAATGTACCCTAAATTGCCTGAATGGGGGGGGGGGGGGGGAACCTAGGGGGTAGTAAAGCGGGGGGTAGCACAGTGAATGGGAGGGGGGGGAGGAACCTAGGGGGTAGTAAAGCGGGGGGTAGCACAGGGGAACCCAGAAACATAAAAAATTGGGGGCCCCTTCAAGTGCTGAAAACCGGGGCGGGGTCGAGTCCTCATCTATTCCCGGGCTCCTAAACAATTCTAGTAAAACCTCCCTAGACGAGGCAAACTGCCCTGTTATTTAGGGTTTAGGGTTTAGGGTTTCGGGTTTAGGGTTTAGGGTTTGGGGTCACTCTGAGCCGGTGTCTACAAAAGCCCTGCATTTCTCCCACCTCAGTCCTGCGCTTCTTCCCTCCTAAGCCCTAAATCTCATCGAATGCGCAGCAAACTCTCAACTCACAACCTACCCAAAGACTCCTATGTAGGCTCCCCTGCCACTAACCCCTAGAAGGAACTACATTGCAGCCTTCAGGTAAACCCTAAACCCTAAACCCTAAACCCTAAACCCTAAACCCTACGTAGACCCTGCAGCCCCCAAGGCCTCTCGGACCAACGCCTGGGTCCACTCGCATCCGCGTCCTTGTACCATCCGGTCTCTCCAGCACCGTGCGTTGCATGAGGTCCCCACGCACCGCGGCAATCTCGAGCCTTGCTTTGTAGGGATCTTCTTCGTTGAAATAGGGTTTAGGGTTCAGGGCTTAGGGTTTTGGCCCGTCGGTGAAATTAGGTTTTCGAGGGTCCGTGGTTAGGGTGTAAGGCCTTAGGTGGGTGGGGGGGTTGGGGGTTGCCCAACTGCTTCTCCGAGTCACTCTTGCAGCCTATATGTAGCGGAAGTCCGGGACCCGAAACCCAAACCCCACAACCAGCTATGCTCAAATGTTCAAGTGTTCAACCACATCGGAGCTTGGGGGTGCGGGGCTTGGACGTCCATTTGAAGGTTTGAGTGTTTCGACTTAGGCACATGAGGCTTGTTGATTTTGACCCTAAACCCTGAACCCTAAGCCCAAAACCCTAAGCTCTAAACCCAAAACCCAAAACCCCAAACCCTAAACCCTAACCCTGAACCCTGCCCCCAAACCCTGAACCCTAAACCCTAGTGCAGTCAAGAAGCCCAAGTGCCTCAAACAGGCGTAACTCCTCGGTGCGTTCCATGACGGGATCCGGATTTGTGCGGCTGTCTCTTGAGACACAAGAAACTGCTGCGGTTGATATATACATATACATACATATATATATATATATATGACTATATATATATATATATACATGTAGATATATATGTACATGTGCATACATGTATATATCTATATATATATATATATATGAATGTATGAATATGTGAATACATGTATATGTGTATATTGTGAGCAGGTCAAAGCATGCATGGAGTGCTTGCTTAGTGCTAGTGCAGCGTGTTGTTTTCCTTTGCATGTGTAGTTTTGCAATTCGTAACAATGCCAATGTTTTGGCTCAAGTACCGAGCTTGTGCCTTTGAGCACGGTAGTTTCGTACAGTAGCTCTTAGGTTGCTGTGCGGTCCGACCGGACGCACTCAGGCGTAGCTGCACAAGTGCTTGAACTCGCGAAGTCGTAAAACAGCGTGGCCGGGCTGTGATTGCATTGGTTTAGTGCAAGTCCAGTGCTGGTCGACTTCACAATTGGGGGCTGTTCTGGGAAACGTACAGCTCTTGTGCCTACGGCCCGAGTGGGCAAGCATTGCTTTGCTTGTCTGTCGCGGTCCGTGACCTGGACGCGTGGACTGTGTGCCACGCTTGCGGCCTGTTAACCAAGGCGCGGCGCTTCGTGTGCCACGCCTGCGGCCTGCTAACCAAGGCGCGGCGATGTCCGCAGAGGTTGCAGGTCAGGCCGAGGGCGTCACCCTCCTCGAAGCGATCGAGGGTGGTGACGTTCCCTATCCCGAGCGGATGAGCTACGTCGCTTGGCTTAAGTGGCGTAGGGAGACCGGCAGTCGTCCGTTGTCCAAGCGGGATGGGGTTAGCACAACGCCAGAGCAGGAGGCGGCTCTCTGGCGAAAGGTCATGAAGTTCCTCCACGACGCCGAAGGCGAGGACGAGGAGGAAGAGGAAGAAGAAGAGGACTCCGAGCTAGTCCCTGAGGCCTCGGGCGCTGGAGGCGACAGTCCGCCGCGGGTGGATGTCGGCGCCGCGGCAAGGGAGCTGGCCATGGTCCCTACCGGTGCTGCCTATGTCCCTGCTACGGCACCAGGGTCCCGCCCGGCGGGACCGTCTGGTCCGCCGTCGACAGCAGGTTCAGTCCCAGGCACCGCAGAGGGCTTGCAGGCGGAGCTGCGCGCGATTTTCCGTCCAGACCAGGAACCGGTCGCGGACTACTTGACGCGCGTTTCGCGGATAGTCCTCGCGCTCAAAGCGCATGGAGTCACGGTGAGCTCCCGTGACCTTGACGCCTTGAGCACCAAAGCCACCCTCCTTGCGGATGAGTTCTCGAAGATAGGCGGGGACTGGCATCCGACAAAGATGGTCCGTCGGCTGCGGACCAGGTTCTCGGTCGCGGCTTTGCGCGGTGGCGAGGACCCCGAAGACGCAGAGGAGATTCAGCGTGAAATCCAATGCATCGGGGAGCTTATCCTCGCGCTTGGGGGAAAGGAAAGCTCGAGCCAAGAGAAGGTTGTGTTGAGCCGTGGGGCCGCGTCCCCGCTCCCCGACTGCAGTTTGGACCAGGTTTGCACAAGGCCAGGTGGCCGCGGCCCGTGTCCTGGGCGTGACGGACGACGATTCCCCTTTGCGCGCAAAGCTCGCGGCGCTGGAGATGGAGATAGAAGCCCTGAAGCGAGGTTCAGACGGCGGAGGTTCGCAGACCGGGTCCCAAAACCCGGCGGGCGATTTCGCCGCCGCACTCGCCGCCCAAACTGAAGCGCTGAAAGAAGCGTTAGCGCAAAGGGGCGGGCAAAGCTCCATAACGACGGTCAAAACTGACCTCACGTGGCCGACGCTGACCGACGACAAGTCGGACGCGCGAGACGTTGTCCTGTTCTACGAGGAGTTCGAGGACGTCTGCGCGCTCGCCAACAACTGTCGCGGTATGAGTGCGCGCGAGAAGCTGCTAGCGCTACGCGGGCGCTGCCGCGGCTCGCGCATGAAGACGTACACGAACGCCTACCGCGCAGCGTGGAAGTCGGGAGAGGTTCTCTCCGACCCACAGGCAGTGTACGACCGCATCAAGAACAAGCACTTGATGTTCGGGGAATCGCGGGAGGAAAGAGAAGTCCGCGTGGATGGTGAGCATGCCTCCCTCGCTAAGGGCAAGCTCACAGGCCACCAATTCGAGCCTTTGTTTGAGGCGTCGATCGCGGACCTTGAGGCGGTGGGTCTCGGGAAGACCCCACGAGAGTTGTACCTCTCGTACCTCCGCAAGATGCCCCCGTATCTCCAAAAGGAGATACGTAACGACAAGCGATTGTGGCCCGGCGACCCCAAGGACGGCGGGCTGAGAGGGCCGCAGACTTGGGAGGAGAGCCACAAGGTCGTCTTGGAGTACGAACAGAGGGAAGCAGCGCACCGTGCTGTTTCCAATTTGTGTACTCCACGACCGGCTCTCCAAGCGCGGACCCGTCGGTCGCGCTAGCCGAGGCTCAGAAGGAGATTCGGAGCCTCAAGGCCGCCGCTAAGGCCGCTGCGAAGGGAGCAGCTGCCGCGGCCAAGGCTGGCGCGGATCAGACGTTTGCCGCTGCGTCGAAGGGAGCTGGCAAAGGGGCGGACAAGAAGATCTGCTTCCACTTTCGCGACCACGGGAATTGCCCGAAAGGGGATGCCTGCCCGTTCAGCCACGACAAGGAGCTTCGCAGAAAAGCTCTCGCGGCTAAGAAGGGTGACCAAACCTTTGCCACGGCGAAAGGCAAGGGCAAAGGGAAGGGAGGTGGCAAGGCAAAGGCCAGCGCTAAGCCTAAGGCTGCGGCCAAAGGCGCGGCAAAGCCACCAGGCACTGTTTGCCCCTTTTTCTCCAAGAATGGGTCGTGCAAAAAGGAGCCAGCTGCGACATGGTCCACAATCTGACGACCTCAGGAGGGACGCCGGCCTTGCCTGCCAACTGGGCCGCGCCCTCCGGGGCTTCCATGTCCAACCCCTTCGCCGCGTTCAGCGTCCAGATAGGCAGCTCAGGCGTCCAGGCAGGCGTCTCAGGAGCCGCAGGACGCGCCGCGGTGCAGCAGCACGCGCTTCCGTTGAGCAAGGGTGGGCGGGACAAGTTCGCCACCCTGGACGATTTGCCGAAGGACTGGTGGAACCTGGCGGACAACGAGCCAGGAGGCTACCAGTACAGAACGGTAGTCCAGGTGCTCGACCGTAAGGTCGAGTGCATGCTCGACGGATGCGCCGGCGCGAACCACGTAACCGAGGAACTTGTGGTGGGCATGATGAACCGGGCTGCAGAGCTGGGGATCGGTACCGAAGATCCCGGCTTCCCGGTCGTGAGACTCGAGAAGTGGGTCCACCCCGAATATGTGCATGGCATTGCTTCGGGAGCCCCCGTTCCTCTGAAGGGGGCAGCAGTCTTGCGCGTCACGCTGCTGGAAGGCAGGACGGCGGACGACTGTCGCCCCAACACTGAAATTTTCGTGCGATGCAAAATCGCGGCCAGGGGGACGTCCGATTGGCACGGACTGATCCTCGGCGGCAGAGCATTGGACTGCGCCGGAAGGATGGGCCTGGGCTTCAGGCCGGGTCCCGACTTTCACGTTCTCGACACGCTGGGAATCAGAATGCCCAGGTGCGAGGATCACAGCAAGACCCGGAAGGCCAGGGCCTACGCCTTCGAAGCGCGGTTGTCGAGCCTGGACGACGCGTCATGCACCGAGCCTGGGGGCGGAAGCCGGGAACTCCTCCGCTACGACGGGGAAGAGCCTCTCGAGCTCTCGCCAGGCGACGGGGTGCTGGTGCCTGTCGTGCGAGAGCAAGGAGTCTCCGCAGAGGGATCCCTGTCCGAGGTAGTGCTTCCGGTGGAGTGCGGGGTCGAGGCCGTACCAGGCCTTTGGCCCACAGGAGAGGGAAAGGGGTTTGTGTTGCTCGCAGCCCAAGAGTGCGATCACTCTCTCCAGCCGGGCGAGGTTGTTGCGGAAGTGCGTTCCGGCCTCGTTAGCACTGCGGCCTGTGGTTGTGGCGCGGTTGAGACGGTGTTCGAGTCGGAGCCGTCTCCGCAGGCATGTGCGGATTGTGGGGTCGCCGTTGCATCGGTTGACCACGACCCGTGCTTTGCTTGCGGGTCCGCGTCCAGGGCCGCGGCAAGAAGCTTCCAAGGTTGTTCCTCGTGTGCGCGGTCCTTTGGGCGGCTGCGTACCGGCGCCAGGATCGGTGTGCTATCGGTCCTTGCTGCGGTGACTGTGCTCGCTTCGGTGTGGGGCGGGAGCGGCCCAGTTGGGCGCCCTGTTGAGGAGCCTGGAGTGCTTTCTTGCTTGGACCACCTTCCAAGCGTCGACAGCTGGTGGGAGGCGCCAGGTGGTTACGCGTCTGTGTGGGGTAGGCGCCCTGCGCAGCGAGACCTTGGGACCCTGGCGGTCGAGAAGGCGCCTTACGAAACGTGCTTGCTTCAGCGCGTAGGTGAGGCGTGGCGTCTCTGGGACACGAGGGATTTGCGTGTGGCGGAAAGCGTTGCGTGTAGCGATGAAGTTCCCGTCACCGAACGCCTCGCGGTCTTCAGGACGCGCAAGGGGCCACGCTGGGCTGGCTGGCGTGCGGGATCGGCCACGGCTGGAAGAGGCGCAAGTGATGCTGTGCGCCCAGCAGACGCGGTCGATACGGCGCGCTGCCCGAGCTATCATATCGTGGAGAGCTGGGACATCGAGAAGATGATCGAAGAACCTCCAACGGACTACTATTATGAGAAGCTCGCGGCAGATATGCGCGCCCGGCATCCTAAAGCGTGCCCGCACCTCCTCGACCACCTCGTTTCCTTAGAGGGTTTCCTAGATAAGTCAATCTTGTTTGGCTTCTCCTTTGGAATCAGCAAGGCCGAAGTTTGTGTCTCCAAAGGCAAGCTCCTGGGACACAACATTGGGCGGGACGGGAGTTCGCCTGACGAAGAGCGTTGTCAGGCGGTGATTGACTTTCCCCCGCTCTGGGAGAAGCTTCACATTCAGCAATTTTTGGGTTGCGCAAACTGGTTGCGCGGCTACCTGCCTGTTGAGTATGGGCACGCAGCCAAGATTTTAGGGCAGTGGCAGAAGCCAGGCGCCGTCTTTCCTGAAGGCGGGCTGGGCTCAGCCGCCACCGAGGGTTGCAAAGCCTTTAAAGCGATTAAGCGCATGATGCAGAATCGCATCAATTTGGCTACCTTCGACGAGGCCTCTGCTGCGGATGGGTCATGTCCCCTTGAGCAGATCGCGGATGCGTCGGGCATCGCGGTAGGGGGCAGCGTCGTGCAGATGACGCGTGACTTGAGTCAGCTCAAGGTGCTTATGACGCACTCGAAGAGCTTGACCCCCGCGCAGCAGAACTGGCCGCCCTTGATACAGGAGGCGTTCGCCCAGCTCGAGGTAAAGCGGGCGACACGCCGCATGTTTGGCTCTATTCGGACTCTGTGTTGGACAGATCATGCCAACCTTACCCGAGCGCAAACATCGGACATCGGAATGGATCCGAAGCTCGTCCGGTGGGTTGCAGAAATCCTTATGGATGGGTCTGAAATAAGGAGCCTTAGCGGTCGCTCAGCGACGCTGGGTGACAGTTTTAGCCGCAATCCCAAGGATCGGGATGCGCTCCTTGCGGCGAGGACGAAAGACCTCGAGGGCCTTTCGGGCCAACTCCGAGGATTCGACCTGGACCAGTACCTCGGAGAGGGTACTGAGGGTGACGGACCAGTGCCCTGGGCGGTCGGGAACGACGCCGTCCCAGAGCCTGCGGGCCGTGTCCAGGCCGCGGCTGTGCCGATGTGCGTCGTCGCGGCCCTTCCGGTGCGCGTCATGGTTGTCTTTGACTATGCGCGTTGGAAAGAGCAGGACGCAGAGCTGACTGAGATCAGGCGCGTCTTCCAAGCGAGCCTCCCTGGAGTTTCTGTGGCTGTCAGGGGTTGTTGGGGTCCGTTTGAGGATACCGACGGGCTTGCCTCGCATTTTGATTGCGGGGCCGGCAGGCTCGCAGGGACCAAGAAGATCAAGCGGATCAGGGTCGACTTGCTCACTTCGTGTGCCAAGGTTCTTAGGGAAGCTTCGGGGTTTCGTCCGCAGTTCCTCATAGGACTTGGGCAAGGCGGGCTGGTCACAGCCGTCCTTAGGTGGCCTTTGGTTGTTGAGCTCACGCTCCAAGCAAGGAACCTGCAGCGCAAAGAAGCTAGGGCTGTAGGAGAGGCTTGGGCAGGCATCAAGGCTATCTGGGCGGTGCGGCCACGCCTTTGGCGCACGCAGCAAGGCCACTTGGAAGTGGCCGAGGCTTGTCCGGAACTCAAGAAGGATTTTCCGGAGCCTCCCCTGCGAGGTTTTGGGATCGTAGGGAAGCAGGCATTGGGGGCGGAGGTTCTGCGGTCCTTGAGGCTGGACGCGGTTCGTTCCATCGATGATGCCAGCATTAGAGGGATGCTGGACGAACCGTCGCGACCCCTCTGGGACCATGAGGGTCTATGCATCTGCGGCAAGCGGACCTACCTGTTTTCTCGCTGCCCCGCCTGCATCGAGAAAGAGGCAGTCGATACCTCGGTGGAGATAGCCGAGCGGGAGGAGCTCGAACCTCCGCTTGAGGGCGACCTTGAGGCCCATGAGGTGGGCCTAGAGGTCAACTCCGTCCTTGCGACCTTGGATAGGACAGGAGGTTTGTTTAGGGTTGGGTCCTCAACCATCCAGCAATGGGCGGTAGGGTTCAGGACTACGCCCAAGGATGCTCCCGTTCCCACAGCATATGGCATGCTGAGTGGGAAGATATGGAAGAAGGGCCATTCCACGAAGCTCAGCCTCGGCTCCCAGCACAAGGATCTTTCCAAGTGGGGCGATGTGAAGCCTTACTGGACCACATGGGTGGTTAGAGAAGATGGTGCTGTGGTGGCGGGGCACAACTGCTCGCCCCTGGATGCGGTTCAGGGCGACATCGTCGTGCATTGGTCGTCAGTGGTGAACTGGCACGGCCACAGACACGTCGTGAATGAGCAGTGCGAAGTGCTCTGGAGGTCTAAGGGCAAAGAGGTTGCCTTAGACCCCTCCTTCGGCAAGCTGATAGCCCTTGTGGGTAGGGTTACTCAGGTCATTGGCTGGCGGGCAACCGGAGAAGCCTCGGATCCCCGCAGTTCTACCCGGCAGGCGTCAAGGGTCCTTGCTCAATTCTCTGCGTCCAATGAGGGCGTAGAAGGGCATTGGACCGCGGGCGCTATCAGTCGCGGGAAGAATGCCAATGAGTGCAAGCCGAAGGATAGAGTTTTGGCGTTTATGGGTGAGGAGCACAAGGGCCCTGCAGTGGTTCTAGAGCTCGTCAGCCATAGCCCCATCCTGTGCATTTGGGACCATTCCTCAACCAAGGTCAAGGTCGAGTTTAAGGGCGGTGTTCAGTCTTTGAGCCTGATCGCGGAGGAGGACGAAAATCGTCGTGAGCAGCTTGCGGTCGAAGCAAGGGACGCGGCGAACATTTCGGAGTTCCGAGTCACGGGATCCCTTCGTACGGCGTGGTACGAGGGCCAGCGGCGCGATCCCTCATTGGCGGGCTCGATTCGCAAGCCGGAGCCGCCGATGGTGATATCCGGAGACGGGTTGCTGGAGCGCGAGGTGACCCTCAGGACGGGTCAAACCGTCGTCGTCCCAGTGGTTCCCAACGGGGCTGCGGGCGCGAATGGGGTGACCTGGCGCCGCGCCTGCTACAATTCAGTCCACTGTGGAGTCCTTGGGGCCCATAGGTCTGCTGAGGTTACCATCAAGCTGCTAGAGAGGGCAGTCTGGTGGCCCGACTTAGAAAAAGATGTGCGGACCTGGGTCGCCAAATGTCTCGCTTGCATTAAGGGCCGCTCTCGGCCGACGAAGGTCGAGGCTCGTGCGGTCAAATGTGGCGCCGAGACATGCTGGCAGGAAGTCAGCGTGGACTGTGAAGGCCCGAACCGAGAGGACAGGGAAGGGCATAGGTACTCGCTTACGTACTTCGATTGCCTCAGTCATGCTGTCCTCCTCGAGCCGATGAGGTCTCTGACTCATGCTGAAGTCAGGAGGGCGTTCGTGCGCTGTGTGCTTCGCAGCAGGACGATCCCGAGCCTCATCAGGTCGGATAGAGGGCCAGAGTTCAAGAATGCGCTCATGGCAGAACTCAGCGCTATGCTTGGGACCGAGTGGCGGTTCAGCGCGCCCTTGCGGCCTTGTGAGTTGGGCGCAAACGAGCGAGTCCACCAAGAAGTTCAAAAGGTGCTGGGGGCGGTCGTCAGGCAAGTCGGCGCCTCCCTTTCCGAAGCTTGGTCGGATTGGCTCGTGGTGGCGGAGTACGTCATAGACAACACTCCGGGACCCCACGGGTATACCCCGAGGGACCTAGAGCGGAGCTGGTCGCTCGCTCTACCACTTGAAAAGGACGTCCTGCGAGACGCCTTGCAGTTTGAACCCATCTCTGATTGGGCTCGGAGCCAGTTCAAACAGTTCTCGGAGCTAGCTGCTGCGGTCCGAGAGCACTGGACGCGGTCTTCAGAAGCGCGGGCGAAACTTGCAAATCGCCATAGGCGCACTGTGGACCTTAAACCAGGCGACCGAGTGGTCTGGAACGCTCCGAGGGCCCGCTCAGAGGGGGCGGGGCGTGTGCCTTGGAAACCGGGTCTGACCGGCCCCTGGCGCGTGTTGGAAGTCAAGGGCCACAGGCTCACCTTGGAGCCCGTGTCGATGGAGTCGGGGGGTACTTCTTCCGCCCGGCGCGGCCCGATGGAGGCGCACGCAGAAGACTGCATTCTTGTTCCTGCGGATGCAGATGGCGCGGAATCCCGCGAGCCGGTCGTCTTTGAAGACGATGAAACCGGCGGGGACGGCTCGTCTCGCCCCAGCTTAGGGCAACAGGTTCAAGGCGACGCCAAGCAGGTGGAGTTCACGCTGACCAGGCGCGGGAGGGACTTCGTCCTCCGCCTTGGCGACCGCATTGCCTATCGGGGCGTAGGTGGAGGCCCGAAGGTGTGCAGGTTAGGACGGGTCACGCAGGTGGATGCGGCCCGTGCGCAGGTCGGCGTCCATCGCTATCTCCCCGACGCCAGCGGGGTTCGCGTCAAATGGCGGCTTGCATATATCGCCGAGGACGGAGCGCTCACGCTTTCAGAAGGGACCCGTCCGGCCCATGAAGCGGTTTCTGTGAAGGAAATCATTTCCAAAATCGACCTAAACCGCGACGGCGTGCTTGCTGCAGCCTCGGCCAGAAAGTTGGACAAGGGGGCGTATTCGTTGCAGGACAGGACCCTCGAGCGAGCGTCTCGTGCCGGCACGAGTGTGCTCTCGATCCAAGAGGCCCTCGCGGACCTCTTGGTCGCGGAACCCCGCGCGTTGCAGCCTAGGGCTTCCCCAGAGTCGGGTGCTGTCGAGAGTTGGTTCCGGCAGTATTTCCTTGGTGGGGTTGCTGATGTCTTAGAGGTTGCTTGGGGTGACGCGGTCGTTTCCGACGCGGCGAGGAGGCACGGGTACAGGGTTGTTCCCGCTTTTGTGCAAGGCAAGCAGGCCTACGGGATCACCTGGGACCTGGCCGCAGAAGAGCACTTGGAGGCCATTAGCGGCGCTGTTCTGCGCACAGAGCCGAAGGTGCTCGTAATTGGGCTTGAGGGCAAGAATGTGCCCCGGGCTTTCCTCCAGCTAGTCGTCCGGTGTGCGCAGGAACGCACACGCGCGGGCGCCCACGTCGCGTTGCGTTTGCAGGCGCAAAAAGGCGAGTGGGAACCTTGGCGGCTAGAGGAGTGGGGCGCCTTGTTTGGGACGCTCGCTGAGCCACGCTGGCCTTGGGCTTTCGTGCGGGCTGACATGTGCCAGTTCGCGCGGGCCAGTGGCCGCGGCAACCTCGTTGAGAGCGGGGCCCTGTGGCTCGCCGACTTCAGCCTAGAATCGGTAGGTTTGAGGTGTAGTAGGCCGGATGCGTTGGGCGCAGTGCGGCACAAGCACGTTGAGCGCGCGCAAGCTGACTACAACCTCATAGGAGCGGCTTTCTGCGCCTCGCTCCAGGACCTTGGTCTGAGGGGCGCAGAAGAGCTGTGCACCGCTGCAGTTGAAAGCTTTCCAGCGACTGCGGGTGCAGATAGCGCCGCGGCTGCGCCACAGCCCTCTCCAGTCGTTCCTCTCCCGGACGTGCGGTCGGGCGAGGACCTCACGCCAGCAGAGCGTGCGGAGCTGGATAAGGAGGTGGATAAGTATGCCGCGGAGAAAGAAGCGTTTTGGCGGACCAAGGCGGACGCCAAGGACTGGGATTCCGTCCGGGCTGACCTTGAGGTCTATGCTCTTGCGGGCGAGAAGGTCGCGGAGGATCCTAGGCGCACCGAGGCCTATAGAGACCTCGTATGGTCGGGTTTGAAGATCGAGCCTGGACCAACCAGACCCGGGCTGACCGATGCTGATATCGCAGCCGTCAGGGAGGTCATACGGCGAAAGGCCGCTGGGTTCTGGGTGGAGGACACCACCAGGACCACGGTCAGGAAGTTCGCCCATGACTGCATCCCCACCGGGCCGCCGGTCTCGTCCCAGCCTCACAGTCTGAGGGGCGAGTCCGCGCAATGGGTCGACGACAAGCTTGAAGAAGAATGCAAGCGGGGTCAGTTGATCCGCGGCAGCTCGGCTTGGGGATCTGCGCCGTTTCCGACCAAGGAAATGCCCAGCTACAAGCGGCATAGGAAGCGACGCTTGGTGGTTGACTACCGCCGTGTGAATGCCCGAATTAAGCGCTCCACGTACTATTGTCGGCGGGGCAGCGATGTGCTCGCCGCCGCAGTAGGTTCGGTTTGGTATACCTTCGTGGATGCGGTTAGTGGGTTTAATCAGATTAGGAACACCAAGCGTGCTCGCGAGGTGTTGGCCATTGTGGCAAGATCAGGGAAGTATCTCCCTGTCGGCCTCACCTTTGGCCCGATTAACGGCCCAGATGACTTCAACTTTGTGGTTGATAGGGCCTATGCCCCCGGCAGAGGTAGGCGCCTTAAGTATACTAAGGAGTGGATTGCCTACGTGGATGATCTTACTGTTAGGACGGGTAGGGTCATTGATGGGCAGTTTTTCACTGATGCCCAAGCCGAGGGGGCGGTGCGCGAAGCGTGCGCCAAGGGGGCAGTCGCGGCTCCGCAGAGCGCGTCGTCTGCTCTTGAAGCCTTAGGCGTTCGCGGTGCGCACAACTCCAAGCGCGCGAACCATGACGCGGCGCGCTCGGACCAGAATCACCCCACGCGCGTTCTGATGCTCAGGATGTTGGGGCTGTTCGGGTGTTTCTGTGTTCAGGGCGGGTGTTTTTGGGGCGGGCCGTTTCCCAGGTCGCCGGTCTGCGGACAGAAGGATTTTCCGTCGTTCGTCGCGTGCAGCTTCGTTCGTGTGTCCCGCAGCCAGTGTGTAGGAAGCAGGCCTAGAGGTTCGGTCCAAGGTCGAAGCAGAAGCCGTAGAAGCCTTAAAGCCCCGACCTTAAGGAAACTCCCCAAACCCCCGCCGCAGCGGTTCAAGTGTGTTGTAGAGCCTAGGGTAGGTAGTCCCTCCCCGCGTTCGTGCCTGTGCACTGCGCCCCGCTGCGGGTCGCGACCAGACCGCGCGGGAGCGACCGATCGGTCGCCCGGACCTTCGTGGTCAACCACAAGGCCCCGCTGCGGGCCGTGCCCTGGCCGCGCGGGAGCGGCTGCCTACCACTACTGCACACCGGCCCCTTGCAGCGGGCCGTGTCCTGGCCGCTCAAGGGCGCGTCAGGTTTCCCTCACCCATCGGAGGTCCAGCAAAGCCGCGGGCCTCAGTGCCGCGATGGGTGGAGGAGGGTCTAAGGGCAGGGGCAAAAGCAAGAGCCCAGGCCCTAAGGGCAGAAAGGGCCCGCCCACGATAGACGACGTGCAGCGCCTGCTAGTCCGATGCATGCGGCACGGCGAAGGTGGCTGCAGAGGCCGGTTCGGTCCGGGCGGCCTCTACCCGGTTGATGAGTTGATCGAGCAACTCGGGATCACCATCAACCAGTACAACCAGGCGGTCGCGCACGAGCCAGCCAGCGGAAACCGAGGTTGGATACCTCGCACGCTGGTTTCCTTCGTGCCTTCCAAGGCCACTCTGCCGATTGCGATGGGTTCATGATGGAGGGCCTAAGTAAGACGGCCATCGACGACCTCATCCGTCAGTATGGCCCGGCCATGTGGCACGGCACGGACTTGCATGTCGTGCCAAGCCTGTTGCAGAACGGCCTGATCCCCGGCGGCGGGCCGGGAGGCCGCCTCGGGGTTCACTACGTCCTAGGACACTGCCCCACGCAGTGGGAGGACGGAAGGCGCGGGTTCCGCCGCGGATCGACTTGCATAGTCGAGGTCCGACTGGCGGTCCTGCGGGACGCCGGAGTGCCCATCTATGCAGGAGCGGATGGGGTGGCCCTCACTGGCCAGATTAGGGCCACCGGCATTTCCCGCATCTGGGCACTCCCCAGGGGCTCGCCTGTCTACTCAGACTTGATAGCTGAGTTGGAAGTGGATAGGTTGGTCTTGCGTGTCGACCTAAAGAGTTTAGGCGACCCCAGTGCGGGCCCCAACCCGCCGCTGGGGCGAGGACCGAAACTGGGCACGGTCCAAGCGTCCCAAGCTGCTGCGGCCAGCAGTGGCGCGGCGAGCTCCTCGCCCCTGCGGGTCGTGTCATGGCCGCGGGGGCCGCCCAACCTGTTACCCCTCCTAAGGCCGCGTGTAAGGCCAAAGGGCGTCCCCTAGGGACTCCTAGGACTTCGATCGTGCCAGCGAAGCCCAAGGTGTACCCTAGGCGCAACATCCCGGGCCCCAATGTCCTCGAGCCCGAGGACTCGCTCGAGGAAGAGGCAGCCCAAGCAGCTGAAGGTGTCGAGGAAGATAGTTCCAGCTCGGATCTTCCCGACACGCGGGCGCCTCCAGCCGCGGTCAGAGTGAAGGAGGACGAGGAGCCCGCTAGTGGGGCCCAGGCCGAGAGCACGGAGGAAGGAGTCCTCGTGCTCGGCCAGTCTGTGGTCACCAGCGCGAAGGAATACCTCGCGCGGTCCGAAGCTCTTCTTAGAGCGCAGAAGCTCCAGTCGAGAATACTGGAGGTTGCGGGAACTGCGATGGTGAAGCTGGAGAAGATCACCAAGCGGGAGGAGTCCCTCAAAACGCTGCGCCGAGAGGGAGAGAGTCGGGCGGCCGGTGAAGGCGCCGATGGGGAAGAGGTGTCTGACGATGGTCAGGACGCCCCCGGGGCTGCAGGGCCGAGCAGTACCGCCAGGCCTTCGGGAGGCGGGACCGCCCAGTCCGCCTCAGCCTCAGAGGAGCCTCGCCCCAACGCTGACGGCCACTACGGATGTTCGGCTCCGGGATGCGGGCTAGCGTTTGAGTCGCTGGTGCAGTACCACTTGCATCAGGCGGCCTCCATGGCGCCTCTCTTGCGCCCAACCTGGGGATCAGCCCCTCCGCACCTCTTGACCCTTTTCGTCAGGACTGGCGGGGACGGCTGTTCCGCCGAGGAAAGGACGGTGGGTATGGGGAGGTGCCCATGCTCCGAGTGATTAGGTACCACAAAGCCAACGGGTACGATCACTCGAGAGTCCCGCTCCTGAGGCGAGGGGACCGAATCCAGCTTGAGGATGGATCGCACCACATCTATGGTGGTAGCCATCCGCCGGGGTGGCTTCGCGACGACCCCGAGCTGGACCCCCCTGGTGCTCCAGAGGGAAGCGATGGAGGGTCCACGCCCAAGAGCGAGCCCACGGAGGAGGCCGTGCCCGAGCCTCCGCGGAAGGCCGCTCCGCGCGGGCGGGCCCTCGAGCCGCCGAAGGGCGACGTCCAGCGACGCCTGGCCGAGCGTCGCTCCAAGCGAGATTACTCGCCGGACCTGGTGACGCCTCTCGACGATCTCCATGCCAAGGAGATCGACTCCTTCTTCGCGGGCGACCCAGCCGCGGATAGCCTTGACGTCATTTTGATGCGCGCCGAGGTTCGCACTGAGTCCCACCTCAAGGTTGGCCGGGAGGAGGAAGAGCCCCTGGTCAAGGAGGAACAGGAGGAGGAGACGGAGGTCGTCAAGGACGAAGAGGTCTCGGTTGAGATGGAGGCTGCCACCGCGGATGAGGCGGACGAGGTCGCCCTCCCAGCCAACCGAGCCTACGTCGAAGGCCGCTTTTACCCCTACGGCAGCTGGCGGTGCTTCTTCTGCGAAGCCATTAACCCGGTGACCGAGGACCAGTGCCTCACCACGCACGCGGGCGGCCCGAATGCGGGCGCCCCGTGCGACGGCCGATGGATCAATGGGATCGACATCGGGTGGTGGGAGGTGGATCCCCAAACCGCGCCGGAGCAATGGCGGCGGAGGTTTTCTGCCGAAGAGCTTGAAGACCAACAAGCGCGGGCAGATGCCGCGAGGCTCCTCAGCGATGAGGAACTCGCTGAAGCCCTCCAGGCGGCCGAGGAGGCGCAGGCGGCCGAGCGCGCCAAGAAGCGGGAGCGGCGCCAGGCGGAGAAGGCGGAGCGCGATGATCACATCAGCGAAGCGCTCCGCATAGCAGGGTGGCAGTGCCCTAACTGCTATGAATGGAACCTTTCATTCAGGCAGTTGTGCTTTAGGTGCAGCACACCTCTCCGCTTGGCAGAGGTCGTGTCCCGCGGGATCCCGGATCCGCGGCGCGGCGAACAGAGGGACTCGGGCTCCGAGAGCAGCCAAGATGAGCTGGAGTACGAGATCCTTCTGGCCAATCGCGCGATGGATCAGGAAACGATCCAGCCTCTTCTTGGAAGCAAGGAGGCGACGCACGGCAAGGGCCGCGACCCGTGGGGTGCTTGGGCAGACGCCCGTGGCAAGGGCCAGGGCAAGCCGAAGGGCAGGGGCAAGTCCGATGCCAAGGGCAAGCCCAAGGGGAGGGGCAAGTACGCCTGGGGCGCTTTCGCCGCGGGCATTGTTGCCGCGCTCCAACCCCGCCCAAGCACCAGCTGGGTCCCAGCTTTCCCGTGCGGGTCGGCCCGGCCGCCGCCGAGTGTTCCGCTTCCGCCGCGGACCCCCTTTTTCCTAGGTCGCGGGCTCCTCAATCGGTTGATGCACGCCCTCAACGGGAACATCAACGGCTGGTGGGGCCTGGCGGCTGCAGCGTCGGCGCCGATTGCCTTGCAGTTGCACCGCGGGGCTGTGCATGTTGTCGAGGACTCTATGCACGCGGTTGCAACGATTTCGGCCGACGTGGTCGAGGAAATCGGTCACGGGGCGAGGCGGACCGTGTGGGTCGCCGGAACAGCCATCACTCTCGTGGTAGTGATCTTGTGCGGTGCTGTTCTGTGGTACGTGAGTCGTGCCGTTGCCAATCGCATTGCGCATTTGCGACATGGCAACACCGCGGCCCCTGAGGCGCGGCTGTCTCAGCTCCTTGGCTCCGAAGCGACGTTTGAGGTCGCGAGCACCAAGAAAGGGGTGACCCATAAGGTTTGGGTGCATCTCAAGGAGGAGACAGCTGCCTGTGGCTGTCGTGCTTACCTGGCAGAAGGACGCTGCGGGCATTGCGATGCCGCAATGGACACCGCTCGTTCCTTAGGGTTTTTGCACGCGGCCCAGCGAGGCGCGGGTCCTGCGCTCACAGACTCCATTCGGAGTACCGCCTCCGATGCCCTAGCTAAGGGTAAGGTGGTGTTGGGTTTGGGGAACAGTGAAGGGTGTTTCTCCCAACTCGCGGCCAAGAGCCGCGGGCTCTCCTGCTTTCAGGGGCTCGCGGGTCGTGACCTGGCCGCGGCCCCAGCAGATGGAGCGAGCGCAGCCCACGCACATTCCGGCTCCGTGCAACGTGCCGCCACTGCCACTGTGGCGCGCACGCCAAGCCGGAGGAACAAGGGCCCAGCCCCCGCTAGGAGTTCTCCAGTCAAAGAAGCGGAATTCCTTGCGGGCGGGCCATACATTCAGGCCGCCCAAACGCTGCTTGGTTCCGGAGCAGCAGAGGATGTGATCTACATCCGGGCTTACACGCTAGGGCTCGCTGGCATGTTGTCGGTGTTCACTTTTTGAAGTGCGCTAACATAACTTATCCGGGAACTTAGCGAACTTAGCTACTTAGCTTTTGAGGCATGTAAAAACCAGAGTTAAGTAAAAGTTAAGTTCAAGTTAAGTTCTTTTTTTTGTTTTGTTTTGTTGTTTTGGCACATGAACCATGTCCACATAAGACCTTCTAATTTGATGCACTTTATGTTTTTTTGCCAGAAAATGCACGCGTTCAAGCCGGAGGCTGAAAAACATACTGGGTTTTATACGTTTTGGGGGCAAATGTAGTGTGTTCCTTCCCGGAGCAGTGAGACTCTGACCACCTTTATCAGTCATGCAGAAGCGCACTGCGCTCGGTACTCCGTTTATTCACCACGACGTCAGTAGCGACGGCCCGGCGAACTTCCAGCACGCAGGCAGGAGGACGTTTTTCTGGTCCTCCGCAATCTCGAGGCTTCTTTGTACATCACTGCACGTCCACTGCATGATTCCTGTATCGATCACTGCAGCCAGGTTGTACATCGCGAGCACCAAGAGGGTTCCTGCTTCTGTTTGCTGCGCGTCTTCGATAACCCCACATGTCTCGGTTTGACACAACGATAGGATTGCCCACGATGTATCGACGCCAGGAACACACAGCAGCCTTTCGACCATTTTCCACTGTCGTGACGCACAGATTCCATGTCGCAGCCTCCAAGACTTCCTTTTCGTTAAAGAAGGAGCCAGCAAGCACAGCCCACTCCAAGTGCCTGACATCTTTGATCTTGTTGTTGCAGAGTGTTATGAAGATCTGATGTCTTCGCTCACTGTTCATGGTGTCTATAATCTCGTCATGTTGGCGAAACTGCTTCCCTTGCAGCGAGCGCAAAACACGGTGTCCACAGCAGCCATGGCTTCGGTGGCCAGTCGAGAGGGCTTCGGAAACTCTTCCGAACTCAGGAGCTAGGGAGGCTGTGAAAACGAGCCAGTGGAGAAAAAGGAAAGCAGGAAACACTCAGGATGGGCCACGTTTTGGGGCGTATCCCGCGGTATCGCGCGGTATCGTGGCATGGTTTTGTGCATGGGGAGGCAGGGGGATTCCACGCGGTATCCCGCGGTATCGCGCCTTGTTTTGTCTAGAAACCTATATCCAAAAGCCACCAAAACCGGTATCGTGCGGTATCGTGCATGGCTCCGGTCCGAAAACCTACAAGGACAAGGCGGGATACCGTGAGATACCGCGCTTGTATCGTCTCAGCTCCCCCGGTCTCTCGCGGTATCGCGCGGTATCCCGCGGTATCCCGTGGCATGCTAAACCCTATGAAGCTAAACCCTGAGCCGTAAACCCTAAACCCTAAACCCGAAACCCTGCAGGTCTTTATAGGACTCTCAACGCGCGTCCCCGCGGTCTCTCTGTTCCCACTTGCTCACGGCGTGGTGCAGCGCAAGCGCTCGTGCGTGAACTGTGATGCCGCACGTTCAGGGTTGAGGGTTTAGGGTTTAGGGTTTACGGCTTAGGGTTTAGGGTTTAGGCTTTAGGGTTTGCAGCAGCGCGATGCGCTCGGCATGACTTTAGGGGAGGGTGCAGGGTTTAGGGTTGCGCATAATGGTTTCTAGGGGTTTCAGGTTTAAGGGTTTAGGGCTGGGGAATAGAGTCTCGGGTACCGCGCCACGCAGGAACTGGGCCAGGTGTTCTATGTGCACCTATATAGACTTCACCAGCAGCTACGAAAATCCGCCGGCAAGCTGCCATGGCTTTTAAGAGACGAAAACAAACCGTCACGTGCGGACAACATTTGCGACGCGTATACAAGTACATGTTTGTCGCACATAGAACTCTACGTAACGGAATTTGCACTTCACAATCAGATGGCAGCGCAAAGCGCTCAGTGTGTAATGTATACGACTTCTGTCACGTGAGCCTTACAACCCAGAGTCTCAAGAATAAAGTCTGTAGCAAAGACCAGATGTATGTTCGTGACCGTGTTAACATTGAACCCTACGACATAATGAGGCAAGATCGGAAAACCCGAGAAAACACGCATCGTGCTTGCACAAACTAATTTAAGACATCCGCCAGCTTCCAAAGCAGTCCGAGACGTATGAAAACGGACAAAATCTATAAAATCATACAAAAGCATGGATTAAAAAATGACATGGGGCAGACATGCCTTTGCACGAAATTTGAGCTCCCGAAATCGATCAAAAAGTTAAGTTCAAGTTAAGTAAAAGTTAAGTTTTTTAAAGTTGTTGCATGAACACAGCATGTTGAACTTAGCCAAAAGCTAACTATACTTAGGGTTGCCTAGCTTAAGGCTAAGACGCTTAACTACCACACAAAAACTTAGAAGTTACACCCATGTTAAACCCATGTTAAACCCATGTTGCTAAGTTGCTAAGTTATCTTAGTGGTCTCGCGAGCCCTAGCGCAGCTTAGATTGCCCATCCTGCATCGAGGCAATCGAAGCGTCGCTTGGCAAGGGCGCAAGCGTTCGGATTGTCGCCGACATGGGACAATGCCACCGCACCAAGCTTCAGTGGCAAGCGTTGAAACGCTTGGCGGCCGCAGGTGCCGAGGTGAAGGTGGGTTGCGGCACATCCTTGCGCGACGCCTATGCTCGCGACGGCCGCGGGGCTAAGGTAGGCACCGGGATTCAAGGGCTGCACCATGCCAAGGCCCTTTGCCTACTGCGGCCTGACGGCGCGGTGGTGCTGATTGGGAGCCTCAATTTTACCACAAGCAGCAAGGCCAATGCGGAAGCAGGGCTTAAGCTTGAGGTCCCCAAGACGCACCCTGTCGCGCAGTCCTACGTCGAGGATTTCCAGAGGGTGTCGGCTGAGGCATTCTCCCTCGATGAGGCGGTTGCGAAGCGCCCTCAGTTGGAGCGAGCCAGTAGCTCCAACGTTGCTGGCAACGCCACTCGTGCCCCCAACACTGCTCCACAGGGTATCGAGTAGGCTGCGGCCAGTTGGCGCGGCGTGGTATGTATCCACGCATTATCAGAGCCGGCGTTGCAGCACGGCACGCTGCTTCGCCAACCTTTTGCACTTTCTTTGCGTGACTGCGGGCGAAAAAGCCGCGGCAGGTTGGAAGCCTGCCCATTTTGCATTCCCCGCACTTTTCTTCTCCGCCCTGCCTGTGGCCCCTCTTGTCGAGGGAGCTCTTTTGCAGGTGCTGCGGACCGTGTCCTGGTCGCGGCAGTGCGCTCGCCGAAGCGCGTGCGAGTTGCACTGGCTGCGGCACAAGCAATGTGCGCGGCTCTCGCTGAGTCCGGTAGCCCGTAGGGTAGTTCTGGATAGGTGAGTAGCCGTAGCCGTAGCTTAGGGCCGGTAGTGTGTACAGTGTACCATTTGTACCATAGCTTTGCACTAGCAGCACAAAGACCTGCCCAGTACTCTGGAGCCTCGCCTGCCTGCACAAAGGTGAGCGCTCGCGACTTGGGGTGGTTTAGGGTCGTAGAGGGCTGCTGTCGTCGTGCGTCCGTTTGGTAGTGCGGGCTGCCGCCGAAGCCGCATGCCAATGCTCATGATGTGCGGGCTCTACCAGGGTCGCACGCGACACCCTCGCCCTACCCCATTTGCCGCGTTGCTGAAGTGCTTGACGCACTACGAGCTCTTGGTGAGCCGGAAGCCTCGGCTGAGGGGCGAATGTGAGCAGGTCAAAGCATGCATGGAGTGCTTGCTTAGTGCTAGTGCAGCGTGTTGTTTTCCTTTGCATGTGTAGTTTTGCAATTCGTAACAATGCCAATGTTTTGGCTCAAGTACCGAGCTTGTGCCTTTGAGCACGGTAGTTTCGTACAGTAGCTCTTAGGTTGCTGTGCGGTCCGACCGGACGCACTCAGGCGTAGCTGCACAAGTGCTTGAACTCGCGAAGTCGTAAAACAGCGTGGCCGGGCTGTGATTGCATTGGTTTAGTGCAAGTCCAGTGCTGGTCGACTTCACAATATGTGTAGATGTGTACATGTGTATATGTGTATGTGTGCATGTATGTATATATGTACCTGCATATATGGGCCCACGACTCCAGTGCGGGTCTTCATATAAAATAAAGACGGGATAGGGTTTAATTAGGCTTTGAGGAGTAGGGTTTAGGGTGTACATTTGGAAGTCTTTGTGGGTTTACCGGTTTAGGGTTTAGGGATTTAGGGATTTAGGGTTAAGGGTTCAGGGTTTAGGGTTTCAGGCTTAGCTGAGCTGCGAGGTCGCGCAGGCTAAGGGTTTATGGAGCTCGTCTTGGCGACGTGGAGAGTAATAGCAGGCTGAAGGGTGCAGTTCCTAAGACCTAAACCCTAAACCGTAAACCCTAAGGGATTTAGGTTCAGGCCTTAGGGTTTAGGGTCCCTAAACCCCAACCCTAAACCGGGTTTGGGTCTTACCCTTGTAGGTTGCCGGCTGCAGGGCCCTGTGCCAGACCCAACTCAACCCGAACCACTCTTTGATCCTCTTAAGGATTAGGGTTTAGGGTTTATTGCTGATAAGGCACTCGAGAGTAGTTTAGGGCTCAGATTAGAGTCTAGGGTTTAGGGTTTTGGCGTTTAGGGCTTGCAATCACATGGCTTATATAGTAGAAAGGCGTGCTCCGAAATTCTGAAGATTCAGATGGCTTCGCTTTATCAAGGCCCAAGTTCTTGAGCAGCACCCCCCCCCCCCCCCCCCCCCCCCCTAAACCCTAAACCCTAAACCCTAACCCTAAACCCTAAACCCTAACCCGCCTAAACCCTAAACCCTAAACCCTAAACCCTAAACCCTAAACCCTAAACCCTAAACCCTAAACCCTAAACCCTAAACCCTAAACCCTAAACCCTAAACCCTAAACCCTAAACCCTTGCTGCTTCCAGCGTCTCTGTGCGCCACGGCCACACGCGAATCTGCCAGGCTTACGTCGTGCAGGGGGCTTGGGGGATGGCAGCCCTGGAACACCAAAAAACGCTACAATTTGGTTTAGGGTTTAGGGTTTAGGGTTTAGGGTTTAGGGTTTAGGGTTTAGGGTTTAGGGTTTAGGGTTTAGGGTTTAGGGTTTAGGGTTTAGGGTTTAGGAATTAGGGTTTAGGTTTTAAGGTTTAGGGTTTAGGGTTTAGGGTTCAGGGCTCAGGGCTTAGGGCTTAGGTTTAGGGTTTAGGGTTTAGGGTTTAGGGCTTCGGGCTTAGCGCCTAGGGGCTTAGGGTTTATAGGGTTTTAGGGTTTTTGGGTGTAGGGTTTGTTTAGGGTTTTAGGGTTTTCGGGTTTTAGGGTTCGAGGGTTTAGGGAGAGGTCTTCACAGAGCGGCTTTGTAGAGGATGCTGCAGATTGCTTTTTTGGAGGGCTTTGAGAGCTTCGATGCTTCAAGTTCCGGTTGAGGCTTACAAATCCCTAAACCCTAAATCCTAAATCCCAAAGCCCTCAACCCTACGGGGTTTTAGTAGGTTGAGGGGCCCGTTCGACCTAACCGGAGGTTGGGTTTAGGGTTTAGGGTTTAGGGTTTGGGGTTTGGGGTTTGGGGTTTGGGGTTTGGGGTTTGGGGTTTGGGGTTTGGGGTTTGGGGTTTGGGGTTTGGGGTTTGGGGTTTGGGGTTTGGGGTGTGGGGTTTGGGGTTTGGGGTTGGGGGTTTGGGGTTTGGGGTTTGGGGTTTGGGGTTTGGGGTTTGGGGTTTGGGGTTTGGGGTTTGGGGTTTGGGGTTTGGGGTTTGGGGTTTGGGGATAAGTCATCGGGCCCTATTGACATTCTCCAGGCGCTTTAGGTTGGACCTTTCCCTAGACTCACTGGACTGTATGGTTTAGGGTTTTGGGACGTGCAGTGTACAGAATTCAGAGTTTCGGGCTTACAGTACAGCATTTGGGGCTGTTACAAGGCAATGCTCGGAACTCACCCTAAGGGTCCATCTACCTAAATAGGGAATACTTGGGCCTTAAAGTACCTCCTATTTAGGGACTCTGGGGCCCAAGTATGTAATACTATGGTACATGGACCCTTAGGGTCAGTTTAGTGGTGTAGGATTCAGGGGTTTAGGGTTTAGGGGTTGAGTTTAGGTTTAGGGTATGGGGTTTAGGGTATAGGGTTTAGGGTTTAGGGCCACGTTCAGGGATTATATCAACTACATCCCCACAACGAAGCACACACAACCCGAGATCCTGCAAGACGTCTCATCTGGCGGGTCCAGAGCTTGCGAGTATCTCCACATGATTACGCAAGAACTCGCAAGAAAAAGACACGAAAGGGTACCCAAAACAACAGCACCCAAAACCCTACATCTGGTACCCCTGAAACCTAAGCCCTATAAACCCTAAACCCTACAAACCCTACAAACCCTACAAACCCTACAAACCCTACAAACCCTACAAACCCTACAAACCCTACAAACCCTACAAACCCTACAAACCCTACAAACCCTACAAACCCTACAAACCCTAAACCCTAAACCCTAAACCCTGGAACCCTGGAACCCTAAACCCTAAACCCTAAACCCTAAACCCTAAACCCTAAACCCTAAACCCTAAACCCTACACCCTAAACCCTTTCCTTTTCAGCCCTTCAACCCTGCACTCTAAGGTGCACAGCCTGCAGCGCTGCGGAGACGACGAAAATCCTGGGCTTCTGCTGGCTATAGGGTCCTTAAGGGAGGGGGTTTAGGGTTTAGGGTTTAGGGTTTAGGGTTTAGGGTTTAGGGTTGAGGGTTGAGGGTTGAGGGTTTAGGGTTTAGGGCTAAGTAAGTAGGTACCCCGGGAACTTGAGGGAAGCTCAGGGTAGGAGCCTTAGAGAGTAGAGGGGAGGGGAGTAGTAGTTAGGGGAACCTTGGGATACCCTAAACCAAAAACCCTAAAAACCCTAAAAACCCTAAAAACCCTCAAAAACCCTAAAAGCCCTAAAAACTCTAAACCCAAAAGCCCTAAACCCTAAACCCCCCCTTGAACCCCCCCCCCCTCCCTTAAGGACCCAAAAATGCTAGGGGGGGAGGTGATCCAGGGCGTCGGATCCGCGATGAGAAGCAGATCAAAAGCTTCACACCCCAAGGCCCACTTTAGGGTTTAGGGTTTAGGGTTTAGGGTTTAGGGTTTAGGGTTTAGGGTTTAGGGTTTAGGGTTTAGGGTTTAGGGTTTAGGGTTTAGGGTTTAGGGTTTAGGGTTTAACCCCAAGGCCCACAAACCTGCCAAAAAAGCCTATGGGCCTGACAAAACTTGAGGGCCTCTTTTGAAAAGGACCCCCCCCCCCCCCCCCCCCCCCCCCCCCCGGTCTTTCGAAGAGCCTTTGAAAAACCACCCTAGACCCTAAACCCTAAACCCTAAACCCTAAACCCTAAACCCTAAACCCTAAACCCTAAACCCTAAACCCTAAACCCTAAACCCTAACCCTAAACCCTAAACCCTATATACTATAAACCCTAAACCCTAAACTCCTTGAGACCGAGGTGCAGGCCCATGAGCACCACCTGCAAGCTCGGGAGCGCCACGAAGAGCACTGGAAATAGAGCCACCAGAGCATTCCGAATGAGCATGACCTGGAGTTTAGGGTTTAGGGTTTAGGGTTTGGGGTTTGGGGTTTGGGGTTTCGGGTTTGGGGTTTAGGGTTTAGTGGGGGTGTTTAGTGTTGGCATTTGCGGCTCTCAGGCGTTGTGGGTCCGGGGTTTAGAGGCTGGGGTTAGGGGGGGGAGGGGCGGGGGGGGGGTAAAGGCTTTGAAGGTGCGGCCGAGTCTGGTATATCTGCAGAGAAGTAGGGTTCAATATCCAACCCGGGACCCTTATTGTAAAGAGATCTTCGTGGCTACTTAGTGGTACATATGGTGCAGTGCTGCCCGGTCCCCCCCCCCCCTCTCTCTTTCAAGGTAAAGCAGCCCACCTATGGTTGGGGTGGGGGGTGTGGGGGTTTTAGGATTTAGGGTTCTAGGGTTTAGGGCTTGGGTTTAGGGGTTTCGGGTTTAGAAGTTAGGGAGGGGTTTAGGGGTTTAGGGGTTTAGGGGTTTAGGGGTTTAGGGGTTTAGGGGTTTAGGGGTTTAGGGGTTTAGGGGTTTTGGGGCTTAGGGTTTTAGAACCAAACGCAAAGCACTAAAACCCTGCAACCGTAAACACTAACACCCTAGACAAAACCTTAGCCCTCTAACACCCCAAGCCAGTCCGAAAGCATCTTCGCAAAACCTCAAATCATCGATTTGGGCGCAGGGCGAATCAGGGTGAAGGGTTTAGGGTTCTACGGCCCCTAAACCGTAAACCCAAAAACCTGAACCCCTAAACCTTTAAGCCCCTAAAACCCCTAAACCCCACACCCCTGCTTGGAGTTTAGGATTTCAAGGCTTCGGTTTCCGGGGGTAGCCCTTCGCGATGAATGTTTGGGCGGTCGGGGTTTCTTTTTCGTTGAAGGGCTCAGGGCCTATGTTCAAAAACAGCCTGCTGGAGGAATGCGTCTTAACGTCGGCATGAGTCCCAGTACGAGTTAAGGAATCCTCCTTGCTGTTTTGAAAGAAAAATGGTCCAGACCCTCAAGCCTAAACCCTGTATACCGCAGCTCAGCACAATCTGTAAAGTGCAAACCCTCAGCCGTAAACCCTAAACCCTAAACCCTAGACCCTAAGCCCTGGGGCAACATGTGAATGGTGAGCCAAGGCACCAAGCCAAAGTAGTAGCCTGGCGAGCTGCCACAACGTGTTTGTTGCTCTTTCGGCATAGGGCTTAGGGTTTAGGGTTTAGGATGCAGAGAACTACCCTCACCAATCACCCATCGTCAACATCATGCATCATTGAACCTTCATCATTCTGTAAATCCCTCAGGGTCCATGTACCTAAATGGGGAATACTTGGGCCATAAAGTACTTGCTATATAGGGAATTTGGGGCCCAAGTATATACTTAATTAAGTACTTGGACCCTTAGGGTATGGTGGCTTCCGAAATTTGCGGTTATCAGCCCAGTTATTAGTACAGCTATAACTAGTTAATAAGTACCACGCACCTCCAAGTATTCATACAAGCATTGTCAAAGCAGAAAAAGCACACGTGTGTTCACGAACGTCGGGGACCCCTAAACTCGACCCCACATGTAAGATTCCCTGATAATCAGGACCCAATAAGGTAACCATATTAGGGCACTTAAGGGGCTTACAAGTTGGTTCTACGTACAGTTGTAATTGCTTAAAAAGTACCATGAACCTCGAAGTCTGACAAGACGATCACTACTGAGGGTTCTTAGTCTTCCCCTTCTGGTACTCGACCCTGAACCCTAAAACCTAAACCCTGAACCCCTACACATTGCAGCACCTTGTTGGCGCCCTCAACTACCAACAAAATGCTCTTGGCCCTGCAGCTCTCTTCCTTCTAACAGTCCAGGTGCCCTAGTTCCCCGAGCTGTAAGGGTTTAGGGTTTAGGGTTTAGGGTTTAGGGTTTAGAGGTTTAGGCTTGTAGGGCTGAGGGAATGGCATGGGGTGCCTGGGTCATCCGAACTCCAGAGTATCTGGGTCCCGGGGACCCCAATCCTAAAACCGGGAGCTTAGGGAGCTTTAAAGAGTATTACAGAACCTTGGGTTACATACCCCCCTTGAATCCTCACATTTAAGGACCCCAAGCAAGGCTTAGTGTTTTAGGGTTTAAACCCTAAACCCTAAACCCTAAACCCTAAACCCTAAACCCTAGGATTAAGGCTGAAGGGCTTTAGGGCCGGTATAGGGTTTTCGGTTTACAATAGGGCTTTGGGGTTTAAAGCAATAACTTAATGGGGTTCTTGTGACAATGGACATGAGGGATAGAGCTTGTGTGGTAATACAAGGACGCAAGAAGGAACCATAGCTGTAGGGTTTAGGGTTTGGGACCTCGAGAAAATCCACTACAAACAGTCCCTTCTTTGGGATTCAGGCTTCGGCGTTTAGGGTTTAGGATTCAGGTTTGGAAGCTTGTAGGTTCATGGTACTTGTCAACCAATTCTAACTGTACTGAGAAGTGTAGATAACCATATTAGGGCACTCAAAGGGGCTTGTCAGTGGGTTATGAGTACAGTTCTACTTGGTTAACAAGTACCATGAACCTCCAAGAGGGGGAGGTGCAGATCATGCTCTGCACATCACTCATAAAGCATCACGCTGGGAAGCTTGGTTGATCTTATCCGAGACGCCGACAGCTCGACTCCCAAGAGATGGAGGGATTGCGATATTAGGGGTACTTTTATCGGGGCCCTCATTAAAAAGGGATCCTACTACTTGGGGGTCTACATTAGGGCTCCCCCCTCATCTTAGGGTAGATACATGGTCCTCGTTATGGGCCCTTAAAAGGGGACCCTTATATACCCCTTGTGGACCCTCCCAAGGATCATAACCCTGTAAAAGAGGTTAGGGACCATGAAACTACCCTCAGAGTTAAACCCTAAACCCTAAACCCCAAACCCTAAACACTAAACCCTAAACCCTAAACCCTACATACCCTTCTTGGGGTCCCTTCTAAGCTTATCGCAAACTCCCAGATTTTTTTCATGGCCCCAAGGATCGGCCCCGAGACCCTAAACCCAGCGCAGGAGTTCGGGCTCAGGGCCCCAAAACCCAAGCCCTGGCCCTTTTTAGGGTTTAGGGTTTATAAACCCTAAACCCTAAACCCTAAACCCTAAACCCTAAACCCTAAACCCTAAACCCTAAACCCTAAACCCTGTTTTGGATTTCTGATCAGCAATTCAAGCAGCACTCCGGCTTGAACCGCTGGAAGAGGAAGCGATGGCGGTGGACCAGCTGAAGTCCAGCTCCCGAGTGGATTCGCGCAGGGTACATGACCTAAGGTTTAGGGTTTAGGGTTTAGGGTTGATAGGGTTTAGGGTTAGGGTTTGGGGTTTCGGGTTTGGGTTTACGGGTTTAGGGCTCCCGAGCGGATTCGCGCAGGGTACATCACCTCATGGGCACGGAATTACAGGGATGAGAAAGGGCGGAGGTAGGGTTTAGGGTTTAGGGTTTAGGGTTTACGGTTTAGGGTTTAAGGGTTTCAGGGTTTCAGGGTTTAAGGGTTTAAGGGTTTAAGGGTTTAAGGGTTTAAGGGTTTAAGGGTTTAAGGGTTTTGGGATACGGGGTTTAAGGGTTGTGGCCACCTGCCTCACCTGTGGCATGACATTTCTGGGTTGTGCATCATCGCAGGCTTCAATGAGAGTGAGAGAGTACTGGTCTTAGGGTCGCTACATGGTCCCTTAGTATGGGCCCTTAAACGGAGAGGCTAAAACGTAAACCCTGAACCCTAACCCCTAAACCATAAACCCCGAGACCCTACCAGCGTTTGTAGAGGTCGGGGGCTCGGTGTTTAGTAAGGTGTGCGTGTGTCTAGGGTGAGACAGGTTTCAGGGTTTAGGGTTTGAGGTCTAGGGCAGGGTTTAGGGTTTAGGGCTTAGGGTAAGTTTATTCGGTATCCCAGTAGACATGTCATAACAAGGTCTCATTTATTTTTCTTATTTTTGTTTTGCTGTTTTTCTTTGGGGAGGGGTTGGTTACTTTAGAAGGGAACCTAGAACCAAACAAGCGGGCAACAGCGTGCCACCGGGCTACCAAGCTTAAGGTTCGAGGTTTAGGGTTTCGGGTTTAGGGTTTACAGGCTTCAGGCTTCAGGCTTTAGGCTTCAGGCTTTAGGGTTTAGGGTTTAGGGTTTAGGGCTTAGGGTTTTTGGTTTTGGGTTAAGGGTTTAGGGTTTCTGGTTTGGAGTCTCGGCCGTGGGGCCGTGGTGTAGGTCGCCCACACGAGGATCGCAATGGGGTAGCCTCGGCAAGCCGGGCTGGCCACCAACCCTAAACCCTAAACCCTAAACCCCAAACCCTAAACCCTAAACCCTAAACCCTGAACCCCAAACCCTAAACCCTAAACCCTAAACCCCATCCCGAATCCCTAAACCCTGAACCCTAAACCCGGAACCCGAAAAGCCTGAGCCCTTAACCCTACGCCTTGCAGGTTGCCCCTGCAGAAGAAAAAAACCCAGACCCCGCCTAAACCCTGAACCCCCGCAAGCGCAAAATTATGTCCTTGGTTGAGACCCCTCAACCCTGAACCCTAGGCCCCAAACCCAAAACCCTAGACTCCGTGAACCCTTTCAAGTAATCGCTTCCCCCTTTTATTAAAGACCCTCCGAACAATAAAAACACTTTCCGGAAATCCTGCCGAAACCGACCCCGCCTTTTAAACCCTATTCCGAATTAGGGGGAGGGTTCAGGGCTCCCAAAATCCCCAAGCCAACCAACATCCTGAAGCTCCCTTCCCTGCCTTCCCAGCCTAGACCCGAAGCCCTTTGGACCCCAAACATGACATGTGGATAAAAACCTCACCCTAATGATAAAAACACTTGGGGGGGGGGGGGGGGGGGGTGGACCCCCCGTTTAATATTAGGGGGAAGCGATGAAAGAGCGTGAACAGCCCACAACCCCTTGGGGAGTAGGATTTAGGATTTAGGTCTTGCGGAAAGAGAAGTTGGGATTTAGGGTTTGGGGTTCGCAGAAACCCTAAGGGTCCGGCTTTGGGGTCCTTACTAATACGGTTGCCATATTTCATAGGGGAATTTAGGGGGCTAACAAAGATCGATCCGATCCTTTCAACGTCCATCTTCAATTCGGGTAGCCGGGGGAAAGCGTCTATATGTGTCGGGTTTAATTAGCGTTTAGGGTTTAGGGTTGCTGGTGCCTCATGGAAGTATGGAAGGCTCACCCCTCCCCCCCTCCCCCCCTCCCCCCCAACCACCACCACCACCACCACCACCACCACCACCACCACCACCACCACCACCACCACCACCACCACCACCACCACCACCACCACCACCACCACAACCACCACCACCACCACCACCACCACCACCACCACCACCACCACCACCACCACCACCACCACCACCACCACCACCACCACCACCACCACCACCCCCACCCTAAACCATTCTGAGCAAAAAGATGGCAAACCGGAACCCCCGACAGAACCCAACCCAAAGACTTACAAGAACCTTCCTTCCTAAACCCCTCTGATCCCAGAAGCCTATACACTAAACCCCCGAAGCCTCAACCCTAAACCCTAAACCCTAAACCCTAAACCCTAAACCCTAAACCCTAAACCCTAAACCCTAAACCCCCCAAGCCCCTGCCAGGCGGCAAATGATGCCCACTACGGCCAGGCCCACCCTTCGGTTGGTGGTGTTTGAGGCTGCGGGTGTTAGGGGTTTGGGGTTTAGGGTTTAGGGTTTAGGGGCTAGGGGCGTTTATTAGGGGGCTTCGAACCTGTATAAACTCTGGTAAAGTTTAGGGTTTAGTGTCTCAGGTGGGTTTCTTGCGTAGCCATGGTATCTCACCCCGGCCAGCCTAACTATTTCTGACCCCCCCCCCCCCCCCCCCCCCCTTCCCAACCCCACTAAAAGGGGGCGGGAGGAGGGGTGGTTTAGGGTTTCGGGTTCTCATCCTCACTCACTGCGCTGGTGCGATTAGAAATGAACCGGCCCCTGAAACCTTGGGACAAGTGCCCTCTTGACGTACATGGTCTTCGCTTCATGCCCCCGTCAACGTCAGGGAGCGCGCCTCCGGGATCGCGACTGCATGGACGAATTACTCTCCCGACGGTCGCGTAGGCTCACTTTGACACCCAGTGCGCTCGCCATGTCCATGTACTCCTGTCATAGCTCTGTCGTGTACATGCTCCTGCTGCTGCTCCAAAACCAGAGGCTGTAAAGTGCTGCCCTGTCCAGAGGCACGAGCACCCGTGTGGACGGCGGTGCTCACGCCAGTACAGGGTACAGGGTTAGGAAGCCTACCGTCCTATAAACCCCCCAAACCCTAAACCCTAAACCCTCAACCCTCAGCCCTAAACCTTAAACACCCTAAACCTCTAAAGCACAGACCTGATGAACCGTAAGCAACCCCATCAGTCGAGCCCGCCATAGCCCGCCCCTGTCCTGGCTGCACTGGTTTGGAGGGGGGAGCTTTTATTTTTTGGGGGGGTGGGGGGAACCCTAAACCCTAAACCCCTAAACCCTAAACCCTAAACCCTAAACCCTGGTTTGTTTTTTGGGGTGTTGGGTTGTGGTTGGAGCTTTGATTTTTGAGCGAGTTTAGGCAGTTGGGGGCTTGCAGCATTGGGAGAAGACTACGGGTAAGCGTGCTGGAGGTTATGCAGCGCACCTTCTACCCAGCCATTGCGGAGCTCCGACCACAGACCCACGAAACCGACCCATCACTGCAAGGGGTAGGGTGGTAGGGTTTAAGGTTAACCCTTTGATCCCAGACGAACAGATTCAGGAATTTTGTACCTAGAGGGAACAGAATCTCCCATGCGTACTGTCTACTCCCCTGGAAAAGGGAAAAAATCGCGAGGTGCTCATATAAACCCCAGCCCGAAACCCTGAACCCCGGACCCCCCCCCCCCCCCCAAAAAAAAAAAAAACACACAAAAAAAAACAATCAATCCCTCCAAAAAACCCAGAAGCCACCAAGCAACTCCTAACACTTCATCCTAGAAACCCAAACCCTCGTAAAAAAATCGGTTCTCAGGCTTAGAGGGCAACCCTAAACCCTAAACCCTCAACCCCAAACCCCAAAACCTAAACCCTAAACTCTGAACCCTGCACCCTAAACCCCAACCCCTAAACCCTAAACCCCAAACCCTAAACCCTAAACCCTACTCCATACGGACACGCAGCAGCGCTGTGTGCTCATCGGATGCCCAGCAGATGATGCCAGGGTTGGAGACCAGGGACCACCTGTCTCCGAAAAATCTCGATGGGTTTAGGGCTTAGGGTTTAGGCTTAGGGCTTAGGGCTGGGGTTTGGGGTTTGGGGTTTGGGGTTTGGGGTTTGGGGTTTGGGGTTTGGGGTTTGGGGTTTGGGGTTTGGGGTTTGGGGTTTGGGGTTTGGCGTTTGGGGTTTGGGGTTTGGGGTTTGGGGTTTGGGGTTTGGGGTTTGGGGTTGGGGTTTGGGGTTAACTCCTACATCCTAAACCCCTAAACTCAAAAAACCTTGACACTCTAAGAGAGTACAAAACACTCTGATTCATTGCACAGACTTCGGTCCGCAATACCCTGAACCCCCTAAACCCCCCTAAACCCTCTTAAAGCCCCTGAAGCCCCGAAAGCCCTAAAGCCCCAAACCCCCCAACCCTAAGCCCTAAACCCTAAACCCTAAACCCTAAACCCTAAACCCTAAGCCCTAAACCCTAAACCCTAAACCCTAACTAAACCCTAAACCCTAAACCCTAAACCCTAAACCCTAAACCCTAAACCCTAAACCCTAAACCCTAAACCCTAAACCAGGACCCGGCTGCCTTTGGAAATTTCTCGGGGACGTAAGGTTCGGGGGAGGGATAGGGCTTAGGGTTTAGGGTTTAGGGTTTAGGGGGCCTTAGGGATTTGAAGAGTCTAGGCTCCCTAGGAACCTAAGCATCCAAGGGATGCCCAGTGTTTTCGCTTCAGGGGAGTTGTGGGAGCCTAGCCCTCAAGCTACTCTCTGAGCATCCTTGGATGTGTTGGCCTTACCCTATAAGCCCTAAACGCTAAACCCTAAACCCTAAACCCTAAACCCTAAACCCTAAATCCTGAACCCTAAACCCTAAACCCTCCGGGCCGAAGTTCTTACACCAGGTCATCGAATTGCCGTTGCTACATCGCAGAACCCTCGATGCGGACACTAAACCTGGTTGGGGTTTTTAGGGTTTAGGGTTTAGGGTTTAGGGTTTAGGGTTTAGGGTTTAGGGTTTAGGGTTTAGGGTTTAGGGTCCTCAAGGTAAGCCACCAAACTCGAGCCAAGCCGCATGTCGTTGGGGTTGGGCAAGCACTGGAAAGGCGTCAAGGCGGCCAAGGTGACCGTGATGAAAAACCTTTGCTAGCGGACTGATTGTGTTCATGTCATCCGCCTTGAGCACGCGTGGTTTTCAGACTACTTCTCACCCTAGACCCTAAACCCTAAACCCTAAACCCTAAACCCTAAACCCTAAACCCTATCCGAGGGTGTGTCAGGGCTTCCGGGCTCTAGGGCTTGGGGCTTTCTGGAGGGTTTAGAGGGCTCAGTGTGTTTAGAGGCAGACCTGGCTCTACTCAACCCCAAGACTTAGTTGCTGAGTTCATAAGCCCCAAAAAAAGTGTACACTTTCAGCTCTATAGGGGATGATAGTATCCCAAAAAGCCTAAGTAGAAAAGGGTGCCCCTTTTTGTCAAAAGGGGCACATAAGGGCACCAAAGCTCCAAAAAGGGCTCACAAGGAAATCCAAGCCCCGAAAAAAGGGGAATAATGGCCTACCCTGGGTCCGAGTCTACATCTCGGCAGATGTAGGCTTAGTTGCTGAGTTTAAACGTGTAAAGTGTGCTCACTCAGCTACGAAGAAGAGCATGAGTAACCGAAGAATAGCTACTCTGGATCCTAGTAGCCCTAAACCCTAAACCCTAAACCCTAAACCCTAAACCCTAAACCCTAAACCCTAAACCCTAAACCCTAAACCCCCAAAAAAGGGAGTGCATTTCGGCAGATGTAGGCCGGAGTAGCGCAAACATCATCACGCCGCAGAGGTTGAAGACGGAGTCCCAGGACATCTGCCGGCCCCTGGCCAGTATGGGGTTTAGGGTTTAGGGTTTAGGGTTTAGGGTTTAGGGTTTAGGGTTGGAGGTACGTCTTTTTGCGCTCATTTTTGGCCAAGATGTTAGGGTTTAGGGTTGGGATGTTCCCACTTATACGAACAGTTCGTGATAGGGATTATAATAAGGGGGCACTGTAACGCCTATTAAGGACTGTTGGTATAAGGGTAAACGCCCCAAGCTGCGGGCTATTTAGGTTCCTTGCATTTTTTGACCCTCAGCCCCAAAAAGGTCACGACTTCCCAACCAGAACCTGTGCGGTTTAGGGTTTAGGGTTTAGGGTTTAGGGTTTAGGGTTTAGGGTTTAGGGTTTAGGGTTTAGGGTTTAGGGTTTAGGGCACGCAGCAACCGCGTTTTTCACGTGCCCTGCACGTGTTCTTTTGGCACTGAAACTTGGGGTTGAGGGTTTTCGGGTGTCAGGGTAGCCCTAAACCCTGAAACCCCCGACACGGAACCCCAAAATCATGCATACATGTAAACAAACAAACAGAACTGTACACAGGAAAGAAGATGGAGCTACTCAAGACCACAAGGACTAATCCCAGAAACCCTAAATCCCAAGCCCTAAGGCCCTTAGACCAGCCAGTCCCTACACCCAATCCTCCGAGCCCCGCTAACCCCAATAAATTCGCAACCCCGGAGCCCGAAATCCTAAAATCCTAAACCCTACAGTCGAAACCCTAAAACCTAAACCCTCAACCCTCAACCCTGAACTTCTAAACCCCAAGCCTAAACCCACTCCGAAATCATGAAAACATATCCAGGGGGCCTCAGTTTGGCGAAACCCCAGGCGGCGATGATGATGCCTTATAGGGTTTAGGGTGTAGGTTTTAGGGTTTAGGGTTTAGGTTTGGGGATTAAGGTTTAGGGATTAGGGTCTAGGGCTTCGGGTTTAGGGTTTCGGGTTTAGGGATTAGGGCTTAGGGTTTAGGGTTTAGAATTTGGGGTCTAGGATTTAGGGTGAGGATTTAGGGTGTATGCAAACAGTCACTCGGACGGTCTCGAAGCGTCCACTCAGGGTTTAGGGTGTAGGGCTTGGGGTTTAGGGTTGTTTGGAGTTATACGCTTTTCTTGGTTGGGAGTTTTAGAGATTTGAGGGTTCTTGGGGTTTGGGGCTCTTCTCGGAATCCACAAGAATCCCTCATCCCGCGACGTCTACACATCGTTTAAGCCCCCAACTCGCCAAAACAGCGCAAGAAACACCTAAACAGCAACACCTGAAGTCGACATTCCGCAAATAGGCCCAACAACCCTAAACCCTATAAACCCTAAACCCTGAGCCCCGAACCCCGAGGCCCTAAACCCAAACCCTGAAGCCTAAAACGCAACCCTAAACACTGCAAACCGCAACCCCCGAACCTTAAATCCCAAAGCCCACAAACCTCAATTCTAAACCCCGAAACCTAAACCCCTAACCCTCCAACCCTAATAAACCCTAAACACTAAAACCCTAAACCCTATAACCCGAAACCCTAAACCCTAAACCGCAAACACCAAAACACTAAATCCTATAACCCTAAACCCCAAAACCCCAAAACCCCAAACCCCAAACCCCAAACCCCAAACCGCAAACCCTAAACCCTAAACCCCAAACCCTAAACCCTAATCTGGAGCCGTAGGAGCCGAAGCAGGCGGGGCAGGCCAAGAGCTGGCTCACGAACTTTAACACCGGGCTGTCCACTCCTGCGAGGGAAGGGGGTTTAGGGTTTAGGGCTTAGGGTTTAGGGTTTAGGGTTTAGGGTTTAGGGTTTAGGGTTTAGGGGTTTTAGGGTTTAGGGGTTTAGGGTTTAGGTTTAGGGTTTAGGGTTTAGGTTTAGGGGGGTTTAGGGTTTAGGGTTTAGGGTTTAGGGTTTAGGGTTTAGGGGTTTAGGGGTTTAGGGGTTTAGGGTTTAGGGGTTTAGGGGTTTAGGGTTTAGTTTAGGGTTTAGTTTAGGGTTTAGGGGTTTAGGGTTTAGGGTTTAGGGGTTTAGGGTTTAGGGTTTAGGGTTTAGGGGTTTAGGGTTTAGGGTTTAGGGTTAGGGTTTAGGGTTTAGGGTTTTTAGGGGTTTAGGGTTTAGGGTTTAGGGTTTAGGGGTTTAGGGGTTTAGGGGTTTAGGGTTTAGGGTTTAGGGTTTAGGGTTTAGGGGTTTAGGGGTTTAGGGGTTTAGGGGTTTAGGGTTAAGGGTTAGGGTTTAGGGATTAGGGTTTAGGGTGTTTACGAGGGCTCATACGCTGCCTATTGGGGCAAACAGACGATGTCTGGGATCTTGAGCCTAGACTCCTGAGCCCAAACTCCCAAACCCTCACGCCCCCTAGTACCCTGAAAATTCCGAGCCATAAATACCCTACGCGTGTTCTGAGCCCTTTAAACCTGAGCCTTACGAACAAGCCCTAGAACCCTACGCCTCAGACGCTATACATCCTAAACCCCACGAACCTGAAATCTCATAATTACCCTAAACCCTAAACCCTAAACTCACGCCCCAAACCCCAAAAACCCAACACCCTAAACTTCAGGCGCCTAAGCTTCACACCCCTAAACCCTAAACCCGAAACCCGAAACCCTATCCCCCAAGCCCGAAACGTTCAAATCCGGGCTCCGTAGACGCAGGAGATGCGGATGATGTCGAAGTCGAAGGTCAACAACCTGGGGTTTAGGGTTTAGGGTCGAGGGTCTAGGGTCTATACATGGTTTATAGGGTTTAGGGTATAGGGCTTAGGCTGGTGGTGGCTTTTGATGCTTCTCAGCGTCTTTGAAGGAAGCTAGGGTTTAGGGTTAGGGTTTGCGGTCTAGGGTCCGGGGTTGGGGGTTTATGAGGTGTAGGGTATGAAGTTTAGGTTCAAAGCGGTTTCTCAGCCGCTGCGTTTTTGAGGTTTAGCAATCAGGCCAGAATTGCCAAAACCGCAGAAACCATGTGAAACGATAGGCAAAACCCCAAAAATATGAATTTTGCAAGACTTTTGGGAGAACAGGAACACCGACAACCAACCAAATCAACACAGAAAGCCCAGAAAACCAATTTCCACAAAACCAAAAAAACCAATACCAAGAAAACCAAAAGAATCAAAAAAACCAATTTTCCGGGACTCTGTGAAAGCTGTGGAAATAAAGCTTACGAATCAAAAGTCCCGGAAAATTGGTTGTTTTGGTATTTTTGATTTTTTTGGTATTGGTTTTTTTGGTTTTGGGGAATTGGTTTTTGCAAAGTACTATGATTATTAGGGGTGTGAACACATGAACGAAACAACCTCATGAATGCACTACGTTATGATATTATATATTGTACGCCGTGCGTTTCACTCACCCGTAAAACAATGTTATTAACGTGTGCTCTTCATGGACGGACTCTTGGGCAGCTAAGGTCTCCACGGCTGGACAGGTAATTTAGTACTAACTCCCTCACCTTGTTTAGCCATCGCACCTTGAGACCCTGTTAACACCTGGTCTGGATAACACTACACAACCCAAGATGGGAAGTCTCTTCACAGAACGCACTCTCGGGACAGCTCTTTGAACGAGCAGCAGACGCGAAACTTGTTGAAGACGCAGTCGCCGAAATGCTTCGGTCGTGGAAATATCACAATAGTTGACTTCAAGAACATGGCCCGAGTTAGCTAGGCCAATGGCCTGACTTTTCGTCATTGCTTAGGCAGAAGCACCGATGATTCAGCGTGGAAGGTTTGCAAAAGGAACGTACGCTTCGTATACCCTCGCAAAATGTAGTTTGGTACTTATCTCTTAAATATAGCACAAATATCGCGTCTCAGCACGAGATATGGGACTTGAAGGCTTTTAGATTGTTTTTCGCGGGAAGTCACTGCAGTAAAACCCCAAAAACGCAGTGGCTGAGTTCCCGCCTTGAACCGAAGTTTAGGCTGCTTTTGGGGCTTCTCAGCGTCTAAAGGAACTCTAGGTTGAGGGTTTTTCGGGTTTAGGCTAAAGGAACCCTCTGCCCTAGTCGAAAAATTTTGAAATCTCATCCGCAGACAGAGTTTGGGTGTGGGGTTTGGGGAAGTGTCAGAGGTTGCTCTGAATTTGGGCCCCTTGTGCGGAGGGGGGCGGGGCGGGGGGAGGCTCTTTTTTTGAACAAACCCTCAGCCCTGAACCCTCAACCCTAAACCCTAAACCCTAAACCCTAAACCCTAAACCCTAAACCCTAAACCCTAAACCCTACAAGACGGCCGCATGTGGAGCAAATTTCGTTCGGGGTAGATTTAGGGTTTGGAGGTTTGGAGCTCATGGGTCGGGTTGAGAACTCAGAGCAAAACGACATCTCTCAAACAAAGTCAAGCAAAAACTGCAACACCCTAAACCCTAAACCCTAAACCCTAAACCCTAAACCCCTAAACGCTAAACTTTTCAACCCTTGAACCCCCAGAACCCCAAACCCCTACACTATCAGACACCACCGCCCCCCACGCGAAAGAAAAGGGACCCCTTCAATTCTCCAGCATCCAACCCCTCAAGCCCAAAACCCCAAACCCTCAGCCCCAAACCCTAAACCCCAAACCCCAAACCCTAAACCCCAAACCCTAAACCCCAAACCCCAAAGCCCAAACCCCAAACCCGAAACCCGAATCCAGAAAAAACCCGAAACCCGAAACCCTAAACCCTAAACCCTGAACCCAAAACCCAAACCAGGGCGCTGCGTGAGCTGTATCAGGTCATGCACCGGCGGTACCCAGTTCACCGAGAGCTGCCGAATCGACCCTAGTGCCTGGACCGCCATGACCTTGGGGTTTAGGGTTTAGGGTTTAGGGTTTAGGGTTTAGGGTTTAGGGTTTAGGGCTTAGGGCTTAGGGCTTTAGGATTTCGGGTTTCGGGGGGAGGGGGGGGGGGGTTGTGCTTCAGGTTTAAGGCGCTACTGGGGAGGCCTCCCAAGTGCCGAGATAGTCCAGATAGCGTTGCAAATTGAACCCTAGACACAAAACCTTAAACCCTAAACCGGCAATGGCACCGCTGTCCCTGTGCGGGATTTTCGGTACTTCTCAAAAATACCAAAACCTCAACAAAAGAAAAGTTTTGGTGTCCCTGTCGAATGCTTCATGCCTACTGTTCAGAAGCACCCCAATGGGGACCCTGATTTAGAGAACGACCGCCCCGCCCCTGACGTGAATCAAACCCTTCTAGGGTGTTGGACCCTAATTGAGAAAGGGTTTCGGGGAGCATGTATGAACCGTAAACCCTGTTACTCTAACGCATATGAATCATGAACCCTGAATAGGGTTTAGGGGAGCCCGGATGAATCATACGCCCTTTTACTAGAACCCGTATGAATCATGAACCCTTTCAGGGTTCATGTCCTCTCCAAGGTAGCAGCAATCAAGAGATGAAGTCAAGAAGGCCCATGTGACTGCCAAGGATATCCCGGTTATCACCATCCCGTGGGAGTCCATCTTCTCCTGCTTGAACTTTCTGTCCTCCGAGAGATTCAACCAGTACTCGTCCTGCGACCCTGTGTACAGGATGTTCAGGTCAGCTTTCACGGGAACGGCGCCCGTCTTCGAATCCTTCTTTATCTCCCTTGTTTTTAGGTTCACCACAGCGGCACCGTGCACGAGGTTCGATGCCATCGCGCAGACCTTGAGGGCAGGTGGCAACAGCAGCTGATGTGACACTCGATAGCCCACGGTGTGCAGTATCGGCTCCTTGATGTTCAAGTACTCCAACTTCGGCTTCTTTCCCCCACTGCTGGCGTCGAACCTCGCCCTCTCCTGACGGATCCTGTTCATGCACGTAGTGAGTTTTACAGTGGTTCAGGATTTAGGGTTTAGGGTCTAGGGACCCTGTACTCTAAACCCTAAACCCTCAACCCTCAAGACAAAACAAGTACAAATTGGATGTGGTGTAGGGGAAGCCCTGAACCCTTAAACCCTAATGCGGCTCGTCCTAAACCAGAACCCTAAAGCCAGTAACCCCGCACCCTGGTGCGGAACCGAAGATGCTAGGTTTGACATTTTGAGGCTTGGGGGCTGTCAGGGTTTGCAGGGTGCAGGGTGTAAAGGGTTTAAGGGCTAAGTCAATTTGGCTTCAAACTCCTAAGCCGTAAGCCCCTCAACCCTGATCTGTCGTTAAGGGAAAGGAGCTTTTAAGTTCAGGACGCCTAGGCCCTAAACCCCCAACTACTCAGAGTCAGTCCAGGTCCCCGCAGTATCCCCTTTCTACCACAGTGGCCGTACCCCTAAACCCTAAACCCTAAACCCTAAACCCTAAACCCTAAACCCTATAAACCCTAAACCCTAAATTCTCCGCCGCCCTGGCTCCCAAGCGCGATCCTACGCGAAAGCGCAGGCTTTACACGGTTTCGGCTCTTTCCGGTTTTGGCTTTAGGATTTAGGGTGTAGGGTGCTCCGAATCCCTAAATTAAGCCCTAACCCCCCCACACCAAAACCGGACGCTGTTTTGGCTTTATAGGGTTTAGGGTGTAGGCTCCTCCGCATCCTAAACCCAAAATCCTAAACCCCAAACCCTAAATGCCTAAACCCTAAACCCTAAACCCTAAACCCTAAACCCTAAACCCTAAACCCTAAACCCTAAACCCTAAACCCTAAACCCTAAACCCTAAACCCTAAACCCCAAAGCAAACCGGACGTAAACAGCATTGCTTCCGGGGCACCATCTGGCTTCCGATGGCCGCCACGGTGAGGATGCTCAAGCTTTGCCTCTAGGATGGCCCTCATTTAGGGTTTAGGGTTTAGGGTTTAGGGTTAACGATCCTCTTAAAACCCAACAAGGGAAAATTAGAACATGTCCCGCAAGGGCCGACCGAGTTGCTGATTCAGATCTGCGTTGATCGATGAGAGGAGCACGATGAGAATCAGCCTGCGGAAGGTGGGTTGGGTTTAGGGTTTAGGGTTTAGGGTTTGGGGTTTGGGGTTTAGGGTTTAGGGTTTAGGGTGCCTACGGAAGGTGGGTTGGGTTTAATTCTGGGGGGGTTAATTAAGGGGTTTCTCGGGCTTCGCAGGGTTTATAGGGTTTGTGGGGTTTAAAGGGTTTAATCATAGGGATTGTCGACTGTTTTAGGACTCAAAATTTAAGGGGTCGGCCCCCCTTCGACTTGGGTTTTCGACTTGGGGTTTCGGGTTTAGGGTTTGATGAGGATGTCCGAGCCCTGAATCGGTTGTCTCGGGCTGGAGAAGGGCTTGTGCTTTAGGATGGAGGGTTTAGTATTTGCGGGGCACCCAAATGCTCATTATAAACCTCAAACCCGAAAACCCTGAAGCCCTAACCAACACACACAAGCCCTAAACCCCAAAACATAAACAGGGTTCAAGGCTCTCCAACCCTAAACCCTAAACCCTAAACCCTAAGCCCTAAGCCCTAAGCCCTAAGCCCTAAGCCCTAAGCCCTAAGCCCTAAGCCCTAAGCCCTAAGCCCTAAGCCCTAAGCCCTAAGCCCTAAGCCCTAAACTCAAACCCTATCACAGGGCTGACAAGGATTGAGGGTTTGGGGTTGAGGGCTTAGGGTTGAGGGCTTACGGGGATTTAAGGTTGAGGGTTTACAGGGTATCGGGCTTAGGGTGATCTAGGATTGTTTAGAGGGCTTAATGAGCAAGAAGGGCGGGGGGTCCCAGCCGGGGGGCACTGCCACAACTGCCAAAATAGTCGCTGGCAGCGCGTCTGCTGTCTGGCAAGGCGTGCCTCGAGAATCATGGGTTCTGGGGGCTTTTGGGATGTAGGGTTGCTTGCTCTCTCTCTCTCTCTCTCGCTCTCTCTCTCTCTCTCTCTCTCTCTCTGTCTCTCTCTCTCTCTCTCTCTCTCTCTCTCTCTCACTCTCCTACCTAAACCCTCAACCCTCAACCCGAAACCATGAAACCCTGAACCTCAACCCTAGACCCTAAACTTTCACCCACGGGGGGCTCGGAGTGACTTCAGGTTGAGAGTGCAACGTGTATAGGGCTTTGGGCAGAGAGACAGTCCTCAAAGGTACGCCCAAACCAGAAGCTCAGAACCCAACATAGGGGACCGATTTAGATTCTCAAACAGTAGGAGTCCCTTGTAAGAAGGCTAGCAATAAGGTACCCCTATATAATTCCGGAAACCCCCATGTAGGGGTTGAGGTTAGAGTTCGGGTTTAGGGTTTAGTCCCTACACCTGAACAACCCTAAACCCAAACCCTAAACCCTCAAACCCTAAACCCGAAACCCTAAATTCCCTTGTAAAGCACATGTTGGGAAACTGCAAGAGAGCAGCATGTGCCGTCTTCCAAGGCGAAGTGCCCGGTTTGGCAGTTGTTGCCTGGACGCGTGTTGTAAGGAAGCCTAAACCCTGAAAACCCGAAACCCGGAACCCCAAACCCCAAACCCTAAGCCCTAAACCCGAAACCCTAAACCCTAAACCCTAAACCCGACACCCTAAACCTTAAACCCTAAACTCAGGTCTAGTGTTTAGGGCTCACAGGCTTCGGGACTTAGGATGAGGTCGTCGGAGTGTTTTGGATTTTGGGAGGCTGGACTTGTCTGACTAAGCTCCTTGTACCCCTGGTCCCTGAGTAGGGTTAAGGGTTTAGGGTTTAGGGTTTAGGGTTTAGGGTTTAGGGTTTAGGGTTTAGGGTTTAGGGTCTAGGGTCTAGGGTCTAGGGTCTAGGGCATGGTCTCTTCATTAAACTGCCCCTAAACCCTAAGCCCCATACTGTAAACCCTAGCGGGCTTCGGCGTCCGTGAATGCCAAAACCCTTAAACCCTAAACCCTAAACCCCAAACCCCAAACCCTTCACCCTAAACCCCAGACCCTAGTTTCAGATTGCAGGGCTGACTTGTCCCCCTCCATCCAAGCCCAAAACCTCCAACCCCCAAACACCAAAACCCTATAACCCTAAACGACGTTTAGGGTTTAGGGTTTAGGGTTTAGGGCTTAGGGCTTATGGTTTAGGGTTGGCGTTTTGGAATGTGGGGTTTTGGGGCTTGTGGTTTTTGGGCTTGGGGTTTTTGGGCTTGGGGCCACAAGGATTAGAGCTGTGGGTTAGGGTTTGGGATTTGGGGTTTAGGGTTTGGGGTTTAACCGCCCAAACAACACCAGCCCCAAACATCGAAAAGCCTAGAGTTGGGAGCGTTCTCCTTTGTGCACGAGCACCCCGAAGGGGATATACTAGCAGTCCTCAACTGTGCGAACTAAGCTCAAAACCCTCTCAACACTACTCCTATAGACCCGAACTCTAAGCCCGAAGCCCTATTTAAACCCTAAACCCTACAAACCCTGTAAGCCCCAAACCCCTACAAACCCGAACCCTGAACCCTAAACCCTAAACCCTAAACCCTACACCCTGCACCCTAAACCCTAAACCCTAAACCCTAAACCCTAAACCCTAAACCCTAAACCCTAAACCCTAAACCCTACACCCTAAACCCTAAACCCTAAACCCTAAACCCTAAGCCCTAAACCCTAAACCCTAAACCCTAAACCGACCTGAAGCTGGCCGCCCTCCAAACTTTGAAAAACAGCTGTTAACCCCGTACACCCTGGCAAACCCTAGGCTCTATACATCCTCCACCGTCCTACGCCCTAAACATCCCCTGACCCTAAACCCTAAACCCTAAACCCTAAACCCTAAACCCTAAACCCTAAACCCTAAACCCTAAACCCTAAACCCTAAACCCTAAACACCCAGAAGCCCTGAACCCATAGGGCGAGTCGCACGCCATCCCCTCACGCCCGCTCGCACAGCCGCCCAGTTCCTCGGATTTCAAACGTGCTTCGACCCCAAAATCCGGGTTTAGGGTTTAGGGTTTAGGGTTTGGGGTTTAGGGTTAAGGGTTAAGGGTTGAGGGTTAAGGGTTTAGGGTTTCGGTTTTGGGGTTTTGGGTTTTGGGTTTACGGTTGAGGTCGCAAAAGTGAGGCGCTAGAAGTCCATAAGATGAACTGCCTTCACTAAACCCTCAACCCTCAACCCTCAACCCTAAACCCTGAACCCTAAACCCTAAACCCTAAACCCTGAACCCTAAACCCTAAACCCTAAACCCTAAACCCTAAACCCGAAGGTGCCAGGGTGAGAGAGCTTGGGTGGCCCCTTGTGGGGACTTCAAGGGCATTCTCTTTAGGGTTGGTTTTGGGTTTTGGGGTTCAGGGTTGAGGGTTTAGGGTTTAGTGGTTTGGGGTTTAGTAAGGGCCGATATAGAACATGCTGCGAGGGTGCCATGGCGGGACACTGGCCCACGCCCCGGCAGCGTAGCACGGAGAAGTCGCATTGATTCGGTGAGGCGCTGGGGGTCCAGTATCCTGGCAATGGGAGTGTAGGGGGTTCGGCATCCCAAACCCTTATAAACTTATAAACCCCAAACCCTAAACCCTAACCTGCGGTCAGGGGGGTTTGCTCTAGATTAGAATCGGCGTTTTGCGACTAAAGATTGCAGAGGCTTGGGGTTTATGGTTTAGTGTCTTGGATTTACGGTCTAGGCGTCGGGTACAAGCTTGGTCATTGCAGGTGAGCTCCTACAAGCAAAGCCCGTCGCAAGCCCGTTTAGGGTTGAGTTTAGGGGTTTCGGGGTTTAAGGTTTGTAGGGTCTAAACTTTAAACCCTCACCCTTAAACCTTAAGCATGTTTCAACCCGTGGCGTAAATTTGAACCCAAAATCCTTCAAACGCTTCCACAAGCTAGGGGCGGGTGGTGGACAGTATACCTATATAGGGATTATTCATGGGGGATGCTTTCGGTAGTCATGAAGGCCCCGAATTTCTCAAGTCTAAACCCTAAACATCCCTAAACCCAAAAACCCTAAAACCCTAAACCCTAAGACCCGAAATCCTAAAACCCTGAAACCCTATTCAGACCCTCAACCCCATAAACCCTGAGCCCTAAAACACCTGTAGAGCCCATGCCCTACGCCTCACGCAACTCGAGTCCTTCCCGCTGAGTGGGCAGACCGATCCCCATGGCACAGAAGAGGCCCTCCGGACAAGGCAAGCACCTGGGTGTTGGGCCATGCGAGCGTTTAGGGTTTAGGGTTTAGGGTATAGGGTTTCGGGTTTAGGGATTAGGCTTTGCAGTAGAAGGGCACGCTGTGTGTGGGCGATGTTTCGGGCTTAGGAGAGAAAGGTTTCCTTGGCTTAGGGTTGAGGGCTTGTCTGGGTTTAGGATTTAGGGTTTAGGGTTTAGGGGTTAGGGGGGGTTGTCTGGGTCTGGGGTATAGGCTTTTCCGGAATTGGGCTTAGGGCTTTAGAACTTATGTTGAGGGCAGTAGATGCAGGAAAGCTTGAACCCAAAAACACGACAAGGGTACCATTGGGCTAAGTACCAAGAGCAAGGGTGCCCTTTTATTGGTTGGTTGCTTGATAAGGGAAACCAGAAACAAAACGTATTGTAAAGGGTACCGCTGAAAAACCAAGACCCTTGGACCACTAAGAACCTAAACCCTAAAACCCTAAAACCCAAAACCCAAAACCCAAAACCCAAAACCCAAAACCCAAAACCCTAAACCCTAAACCCTAAACCCTAAACCCTAAACCCAGTAAGGTGCAGCGGGGGCTCCCAGTGGCGTTGCACATGAAGGTGCCTGTCTGCCGGGACATCCTTAACCGACCAAGCCTTGGAGCTCTTTCATGCTACACGTCCCAAGCCCTAAACCCTAGCCCTAAACCCTAAACCCTAAACCCTAAACCCTAAACCCTAAACCCTAAACCCTAAACCGTAAACCCTAAACCCTAAACCCTAAACCCTAAACCCTACAAGCTCTAGACCCTAACCCCTAAACCCTGACTCAAGGTGTACAAGAGGGTTTAGGACTGCATTGGTTTAGGGTTTAGGGTTTCGGGCTTAGGGTTTAGGGGTTTCGGGTTTAGGGTTTAGGGGTTTAGGGTTTAGGCTGTATAGGGGTTAGGGTTTAGGGTATCCCGGTGCTGGGACATGCCCTCACTTCACTTTGTCGGGTTTAGGGTTTAGGGTTTAGGGCTTAGGGTTTAGGGCTTGCGGTTTAGAACTTGGGGATTGTGCGCATAGGGTACTTGGAGGTTGAGGGTACTTCTAACGGTACTTATAAGACCCCTAAGTCCACTAAGTGCTCTAAGTAGGTTCTCAATCGACTCATAACTGGATTCTAAGTACCCATGAACCTCCCAAGTATGTGCTCCGAATTTCAAGTGCAATCTGGACACCAAGTTCTGGGGGTGGCGCCCACCTCTAAACCCCGCATCCAATAAACATTGCTTAACTAAGCTACCCTGAGCCCGAAACTTCTCGAACATCTGAGCGCCAGGCGCTTTTAGCGCCTGGAGTTTGAGCTCTAAACCGCCCCAAACTGTAGACCCCCAAGCCCAAAGCCCTAGACCCCGCACCACAAGTCCCAAATCCTATACACCCCCCCCATCCCGAATCCCCCTAAAGCACTACACCCTAAACCCTAAACCCTAAACCCTAGCCCTAAACCCTAAACCCCCATAAACCCTAAACCCTGAACCCTACAAAACCCCCCAAATCCCCGCCTTCTGCACACTTGCAGTCTGACTCGAACTCGCTGCCACGCTCCTCTGTGACTCGGTTCTTCTGACATCCTTTGCTGTGGCCCAAGGATAGGGTTTCGGGTTTCGGGTTTCGGGTTTCGGGTTTCGGGTTTCGGGTTTCGGGTTTAGGGTTTAGGGTTTAGGGATGAATTGCAGTCCGCTCCTGTAGAAGAGGAGAGTTGTCGAACAGTTCCATGACTACATGCTTGCGGGTTTAGGGTTTAGGGCTGAGGGTGGCACTTTGTTTCTTGCATTGTATAAGGGATCTTGGCCGCAAGAAAAGGAAATAAGAGGTTACTACTTGAAAATTCATGGTACTTATTCACCAATTCGAACTGTACCTAGAACTGTACTTAAAGCCTGTCAGGGCAATTCAGGGGCTTATGCGTGGGCTATAAGCACTAGAAGTGGTTAATAAGTATCATGAACCTCCAAGTACTGAACATCCGAGCTGCCACCTCCCCGCCCCCCTCCCCCTCTCCACCCCGAGTATTGAAGATCAACTACAGCGAACTCATAGTACAGATGGGGAAATTCTGAACCCAAAGCCCTACACCCTAGGTAAAGGGCTGAATATTGAGAACAATGTGATTTAGCCCCTGGCAGCACAAGACAAGACAACACCACGCTCCTTTTCGAAGTGGGTGGTTGCCAAAATTATGATCCCTTTTGGGGTACCCTAGTTTAGGGTTTAGGGTTTAGGGTTTAGGGTTTAGGGTTTAGGGTTTAGGGTTTAGGGTGTAGGGTTTAGGGCCGCATTATAATAGGGAGCCAAAAGGGACCAGAATTTTGACACCCCAGTAGTGACTGGGGATGCCCAGCGTCCGATGCACGCCGTAGCCTCCGACAGCGGCGCGTAGGTTCCTCAAAGTGGGGTTTAGGGTTTAGGGTTTAGGGTTTAGGGTTTAGGGTTTAGGGTTTAGGGTTTAGCGCTTTGGGTTTGAGGGTTTAGGGCTTGGGGTTTAGGGTTTAGGGCTCCAGGGCTTTAAGGCTTGAGGTTTAGAGCTGATTCTTTAGGGTTTGAGGTTTGGGGATTGAAGCTTATGGTTGCGGCTTTCGGCTTCAGGGCTGATGTTTAGGGTTCGGTGATTGAAGCTTTCAGGCTTCAGGTTTGCTTGGGGGTTGGGGTTTCGAGTTTTCAAGTTAGGTTTAGGGGTTTAGGGGTTTAGGGGTTTAGGGGTTTAGGGGTTTAGGGGTTTAGGGGTTTAGGGGTTTAGGGGTTTAGGGGTTTAGGGGTTTAGGTGTTTAGGGGTTTAGGGGTTTAGGGGTTTAGGGGTTTAGGGGTTTAGGGGTTTAGGGGTTTAGGGGTTTAGGGGTTTAGGTGTTTAGGGGTTTAGGGGTTTAGGGGTTTAGGGTTTAGGGTTAGGGGCTGGGGTTGAGGGCGTTAGTGGGTTGATTGAGGCTTTGGGGGTCAGTCTCGGGGTTGGGAAGACCCAATCTGTTCGGGCGACCAGGCTTGCTGCAGGTTATCTCCGGAAAAAAAACCACGCAACCCAAAACAAGACGTTACATATTGGCGCCCTAAGCCCACAGCAGCCCTACAGATTTGGGAGTTTGCGAAATTAGGGGGATGCCAACTATCGACCCTTAAACAGTAGGATCCCCTGCTGATGAGGACCCCAATAAGGTATAACCCTGACTTGATAGCCCAGCAACCATCTTATGATCAGGGTACCCTTTCTGGGGGGGCTGGCTACTCTTATAGGCACCACCACGACTTTAAACCCTAAACCCTAAACCCTAAGCCCTAAACCCTAAACCCTAAACTCTAAACCTCCTCAGAAAGATGTTTGCTAAGCTCAGGGTTGCGAGGAGGCTGTGCTGCTGGGTTTCAAGGTCCCATATTCAGTTTAGGGCTTCGGGTTTTTGGAATGAGGGTTTAGGGTTTAGGGCTTAGGGTTGAGGGTTTAGGTATTCCACCGCCTATACCCCAAGCCTAAAACCCACATGTGTCCATGAGGCCTAAACCCGGAACCCTAAACCCTAAACCCTAAACCGCGCCCAGGCACCCTTCGGGCACTTGATGCACACCTCGAGGCCAGTGACATCTGCGTAGGTGCCTGCGTTTCGAAATTGTTCTCTGACATCCGGCATCGACGACCAGAGTTCCGAGTAACCTAGGAATAGGGTTTAGGGTTTAGGGTTTAGGGTCAGGGACACTGGTGAGAGATTTTACTGCTATGCCGGCAGACCAGTTCTCAGCTGTAAAGTCCCCCCAAAGCCCAAAGCATAAACATCGATCCCAGGAATAGCGTGGGATAGGATTCAAGCAACGATATGAGAGCACAGCCGCCAACAAATATGTAAACTCTCTAAACCCGACCAAAGTCACAGGTTGGGTGGGCGGGTTGGGAGAGGACGCGAAACCGCGCACACTTCCCGCGTGGTGGCGCGCGCGGAGCATACCTCTAAGCCTGGGTTAGTCTATTTCCTGACTATTATCTTATATCTTATTTTCTGACTCTTCGTCAGAATACGGATAAACCTATGTTCTGGAATATAGTGTATTTAATAACCTTGATTCAAGATTGACTGATAGAATAAACTCTGTGATTATTGATGTCGCAAGTACTTTTTTCCACATGTTATACCCCAAACCCCAAACCCTAAACCACAAACCCCAAAACCCAAACCCTAAACCAAAACCCATGCTGGCTGTTATCAGGGTACTGCCCAACAATCGCAGGACCCCAGCATTAGGGTTTAGGGTTGCCTTGTCACGCTTGTCAGCGTCAAGTTTCAGTGACGCCCGGAATATCCTAGCCCCCGGCAGCTGCTCATCACGTTCTATGATGCCCTCGAGCAAGTGGTCGACTAACCCTAAACCCTAAACCCTAAACCCTAAATCCTAAACCCTAAACCCTAAACCCTAAACCTTCAGCTCAAGGTCAGCTTAATCCTGGGGCTTGCCCAGCTGCCCGAAAGTGCCGGCAGCGACTGCAAACCCCACGCTAGAGCCTGCCTTTTTGCGCAGGGCGTCCACATAATCTCCTTTGGAGTCGACTTCTCATCAACCACTGGCCATCCGTGTTTAGCCATGATTTCTGATTGCTTCCATCAACCCCAAACCCTAAACCCCAAACCCCAAACCCCAAACCCGAAACCCAAAAACCCTAAACCTCAAACTCTAAACCCTAAACCCTAACCTCAAACCCTAAACCCCAAACCCCAAACCCCAAACTTCAAACCCTAAAACCTAAACCCTGAACCCCAAAGCCGAAACTCGAAACCCCAAATCCTGAGCCCCAAACCCTAAACCCGAGACCCTAAACCCGAAACCCTAAACCCCAAACCCTAAACCCCAAAGCCTAAACTCGAAACCGCAAGTCCTAAGCTCTAAGCCCTGAGCCCTAAACCCTAACCCTAGACCCTAAACCTCTCTACCATATAACCCTAAATGTTGAAAAACACTAATTGTAGAATTTGATCAGTTTCTTGTTTTTCACTTTTTGTTTACCCCCCATTGTTCAGCACGAATTGGAGAATTTGATCCATTTTGGCCCCTCCGACCCCTTTGACCCCCCACGAATTGGCGAACTTCCCTTTGACCCCCCCATTGTTCAGCACGAATTGGAGAATTTGATCCATTTCGACCCCTCCGACCCCTTTGACCCCCCTTTGTTCGGCACGAATTGGAGAATTTGATCCACAATGAGTTTTAAATGGAATTTGAATAGCAGAAATGACCCCCTCATTTTCTAGATTTCTCTGACCCCTTCAATTCAATGCTGGCCCTCTGACCCCTTTGACCCTCCATTGTTTGGCACAAATTGGAGAATTTGATCCATTTCGACCCCTCCGACCCTTTGACACCCCATTGTTCGGCATGAATTGGAGAATTTGATCCATTTCGACCCTTCCGACCCCTTTGACCCCCATTGTTCGGCAAGAATTTGATCCATTTCGAGCCCTCTTACCCCTTTGAGCCCCCCATTGTTCGAATTTGATCCATTCCGACCCCTCCGACCCCTTTGAGCCCCCCGTTGTTCGGCACGAATTGGAGAATTTGATTCATTTCGACCACTCTATGTCTCCTGGAATTTTGACCTCTCTAACCCTCCATGGTTTAGCACGAAGAAGACATTAATAAACTTTCTATTTTCGTAATGTTATGGGATTCTTTGGGCGGGTGGGTTTTGTTCCGTTGCCTACACACGCTGCTGGCCTAGTAAATGCTCGAACTTGAGATGCTGAACCCTAAACCCTAAGCCCTAGGCCCTAAACCCTAAACCCCAAACCCTAAACCCTAAACCGCAAACCCCAAACACCAAACTCTAAACCCCAAACCCCAAACCCGAAACCCGAAACCCGAAACCCTAAACCCTAAACCCTAAACCCCAGTGCCTGGCAGGCACTCGTCGCACTCAGCCGAGCCGACCTTTGCGGCGAAGCGGCCGACGGCGCACGCGCTGCCTGGGGCTGCTACCCTGTGTAACAAAGGGCTTGCAGGGGGGGGGGGGGGGGGGTAGGGTTTAGGGTTTAGGGTTTAGGGTTTAGGGTTGAGGGTTTAGGGTTTAGGGTTGAGGAGATTAGGGTTTAGGGTTTAGGGTTTAGGGCTTAGGAGTTTGGGGTTTGGGGTTTAGGGTTTGCCCTAAAACCTGAACCCTAAACAATGAACCCTAAGTCATGCTTTTTGGTCCGAGAATATTCGGGGATTAGGCACCCTATGTTGCTTCAATGGGAGTATGGTGCCTGAAGCCCTAAATCTCTCCTAAGGAAGTACTGCTAATTGCTCAAGCTCCCGCCCCCAGAAAAAATATTTAATAATAATAATAATAACAATAAAAATAATATTGATGATGATAAATCCTTGTAAGGGTAATATATTGGGATGTTCCCTCTTATACTAGCAGTCCTGGATAGGGATTATAGTACCCCCTATTGAAGCGAATAGTAGGTACGTAATTCCAGTAGGTCCAGTGGTTCAGGGCTTCTAGGGTTCAGGGTTTAGGATCTTTGGGTGCTTTGCGTCCTTCGGGGGTTTGGGGTTAGCAGGGGTACGGGGAACCCTAAACCCTAAACCCTAAACACTAAACCCTAAACCCTAAACCCTAAACATCTTGAGAACTCACCACCAGGGGGGGGGGGAGTTTGGGAATTCCGGGTTTACGCTTTTGAACCTGCAGACTCTAAGAATCGGGTTCCCCTGAACCCTAAATTCTAAACCCTAAGCCCTAAACCCTGAACCCGATATTGGCTCTCAGATGCAGTTCGACATCCCTGTCTCGTTCGCGAATGTTCCACGTGGGCAGCGGCTGAATGAGGCGTCGCCTCCCAGGCAATACCTGGGTCTGCTTTGACATTTGGGTTTAGGGTTTAGGGTTTAGGGCTTAGGGTTTACCCTGAACCCTAAACCATAATTCAACCCCAAAC
>CAJNDS010002558.1:336921-341921 GCA_905221605.1 Symbiodinium natans
GACTTAAGGCTCAGGGTTTACTTGCAACAGCCCCTAAACCCTAAGCCCTATACATGCTCTCATGTCTAGAGGAGAAAGAGGTTGTGAGGTTCATAGCATACAAGGAGGGGCCCCCCCTAGTTATAAGTAGAGTTATAAGAACCCTAAATTGGGTTATAAGGATCCTAAATTAGGTTATGGGCCCCTCCTTGTAGGGGTCAAGGGTCGACGCTCAGAAGTAACCAAGCTCCTATGGTCCGCGAAGGTGCAAGCCGTCACATACACCTTTCCTAAACCTGAAACCCTACACCTGAAACCCTAAACCCTAAACCCTAAACCCTCAACCCTAAACCCTAAACCCTAAACCCTAAACGACCCTTGTCACATCGCTACCTGGATCGGGTTGTATGTTGATCAGCTGGTACGCTGCGAGGCGATCACCATTCGAGTTGAAGCTCACGTCGCCTCCCCCCAGGGCTTTGGGGGCTACACTAACCTAGGGTTTAGGGTTTAGGGTTTAGGGTTTAGGGTTTAGGGTTTAGGGTTTAGGGTCCGGTAGCCCAGTAATCATTTTTAATCATAAGGGTACCCTTTTTGGGGGTTGGTTACGTTAGAAGGGAACCCAGAACCTTAAAAAGATCAAGGGTACCACAAGGCTACCAAGTCAGGGCATGTTAGGGCGTTTAAAATTTGAGGGACCCCAACCCGAAATCCTGGGTTTCCGGTCTAAGAGTTTGGAATGTGTTGGGGTGTTTAAGGCTTTGTTTTCTGCATCCTGCATGATGCTGGAAGTCCTAAACCCCAAACCCCACAACCCTAAACACGCACCTACCCGACAATGCCAGCTTTGCCCAAAAGTGTTGTCTTTGGTCGGCGCCCTACCAATTGCTTCAAGGGTTCTGGTCATAACCCCTGACCCTCAATGGCCTCAAAACCCTCCCAAACCCTAGTATAGACCCCTAAGATTTGGGTTTCTTAAGGTACAGACCTGGTCCTTAACCTGGCTAAGAGGTGAAGGTCTAGGGCTTTGGGATGGAGCGGCTGAGAAAACAGGTAAGTGTTGGGTTCTAGGGCCTCCCACTAGGGGTACCTTACTGTATTGGGGTCCTTATGATTAGGGAATCCGGGAATCCGGGACTATATCAGGGGTCCCTTGTTTCCGTAAACCCTAAACCCTAAACCCTAAACCCCAAACCCCAAACCGCAAACCCCAAACCCCAAACCCTAAACCCTAAACCCTAAACCCTGAACCCTAACCCCAAACCCCAAACCCCTCCATTCTGACCTGATACATACGCTTGTACCTGAGGGCCTTTAACTAAACCCTAAACCCTAAACCCTAAACTCTAAACCCAAAACCCGAAACCCTAAACCCCTGCCATGTGACGGCCTGTGATGCCCGTGAAGACAGTGGACCTCACCTTCGTGCTTGGCTGAATCCAGACTGGGACGCAGAGTAGGCCCTTGTTCCGATTCTTGAGGGTTTTGGGTTTAGGGTTTAGGGTTTAGGGTTTAGGGTTTAGGGTGAGGGATTTTGGAGATTCAGGGTTCAAGGATGCGGCTTGCCGAACCAGTCCCTCAACCCCCTAAACATTAGACCCTAGACGATAGACCCTAGACCCTAAACCCTAGACCCTAAACCCTAAAGCCTAAACCCTAAACCCTAACTGTAAACCCTAAACTCTGCCCAACGACCCACCACCCTTCAAACAAATCCTGAACCCTTCTCCCAACACTTCAGAGCCCTACACCCCATCACTGCTTCAGCTTCCATTCCCTGAGGGAGCTAGAAAGCCATAAAATCCACATGGATAAGGGTTTAGAGTTTGGGGTTTGGGGTTCAGGGTTTAGGGTTTAGGGTTTGGGGTTTGGGGTTTGCAGGGTTAGGGTTAGGGCTTGGGTTTTGGGGATTGGGGTTTGGGTTTTGGGTTTTGGGGTTGGGGTGTGGGGTGTGGGGTGTGGGGTGTGGGGTTTGGGGCTTGGGGTTTGGGGTGTGGGCCTTAGAAATTCCTCATCCCTGGGCCCGAAACCCTGAAGCTGCAACCCCTGAACCCCTCAACACTCAACCCTTGCTTGAAGTCAGCTGCAGGGGTGTAAAGCGTCGGGCCATTGATTCAGGGCCCCGGTGCTCGCTTGCAAGGTCTTAGGCTCTTGAATGGTTCACTAGGGTTAATGGCGTCTAGGGTTTTTGCGTAGCCCTAAACCCTACCCCTAAACCTTCACCCTAAACCCTAAACCCTAAACCCTAAACCCTAAACCCTAAACCCTAAACCCTAAACCCTAAACCCTAAACCCTAAGCCCTAAACCCTAAACCCTAAACCTCTAAACCCTAAGCCCTGGGCCTAAGCCCTAAACCCTAAACCCCAGGCCCGAGCCTGATTCAGCAAGAGCTCGCCTTTAATGTCGCTCAGGCTGTGGCCTGCCCACAGTGAGGGTTTAGGGTTTAGGGTTTAGGCAAGTTTAGGGTTTAGGGTTTAGGGTTTAGGGTTAGGGTTTAGGGTTTAGGGCTAGGGTTTGGGTACAGTGATAGCACTGCTTGAGCATGGTAGCCCAGTTTTTTGGGGCTTAGGGTTTGGGCTTTAGGGTTTAGGGTCCGGAAGCGCGGGAACCACATTACAATAAGGGAACCCTTTTCTGGGTTGTTAATTGAAAAGGGAACTTTAAACCAAATAAGGGGAAAATGGGTACCCTAAACCCTAAACCCTAAACCCTAATATATAAACCCTGAGCCCTGAACCCTAATGTCGTATCCTGATTAGTCTGGACCCCTCCACTAATGAAAAGTTTTCCAAAAAGTATTCAGGAGACAAAAATTCGATTGCCCCCCACAATAAAGTAAAGTTTTTCGGGCATGGGTTTCGGAAGAAACAAAAAAAGAGAACAAGATGATGAAAGAAAAGAGCAAAAGAAGAGCAGCTTCAAGTCGGAGCTTACCTGAGCTGAGCTCATCTGAGCTTACCTGAGCTTAATTACCGAAGAGGAGAGGGAGAGGAAGAGGAGCGAAGAGGAAATGAAGAGGAGCCGGTGGGGGGGGCCCGGGGCCGAAAATTAGTTTGGGGGGGTCCCTTTTTTTTGGTGACACTATTGCGGGGTGGATTTAGTTTGGGGGGGGGGGGGGGCCCCCCCACACTAATCAGGATACCACATTAAACCTAAACCCTGAACCCTGAACCCCAAACCCTAAACGCTATAAAGGCCTTGAGCGAGGCTTCATAACTCAGGGGCTGAAGTTGAGGGCTTAGGGGGCCGAAAGAAAGCCCTCAAACCCTCAACCCTCACTCAAGCCCCCGCACCCCCACACCGCTAGGGTTTAGGGTTTAGGGTTTAGGGTGTAGGGTTTAGGGTTTAGGGTTTAGGGTTTAGGGTTCAGGGTTCAGGGTTGAGGGTTTAGGGTTTAGGGTTTAGGGTTTAGGGTTAAGGACAACTTCGGATGTGCGGGAGATGGAGGGCGAGGGGCGCCCAAGTCGCAGTATCCACACATCTTCCTGTCGGGCCTTGGTTAAGGAGGCTATTGATGGCCAGGATGAAGGTGTACCTCCACAGGTTCTTAGTAGGGGAGGAGGGAGTGAGATACCCTATATACCCCTAAACCCTTAACCCTAAAACCCTAAACCCTAAACCCCAAACCCTAAGCCCCAAACCCCAAACCCCAAACCCTAAACCCTAAACCCTTAAAGGGAGTTTTGGGGTGCAGATGAAGGTGCACCTTGAAGGTGTAAAGGGGGCTAACTATAAGGTGGGCTTAGGGAGTTTGAGATGTAAGGGGGGGCGAACTGCAGGATGGGTCTATAGGGCACTGAAGAGAGTCTTGGGGTGCAGGTTTGGGGACTAAGGGGCTCTGAGGTGGCGTCGAGTGCTTCTAGAGGGCTTTAAAGAGAGGGGCTAGGCCGCTTAGGGCTGGATGGTGAGGACCCCAAGGCTTGCTGAGGGCCTTGAGGGTTTAGGGAGGTCTTCGAGTGCTCCTAGAGACCGAGAGATTCAATTTGGGGATTGTGCAGCAAGCTCTCAGCTTCTCAACTTCTCAACCAACTTTTGAGAGTCGAAAGCGAAGCTCTAAACTTTAGGGTTTAGGGTTTAGGGCATAAACTCTGAGCGGAGAGGCCCAGCATCGAACAGGAAAGACTCCGCTGTCTTCAGCCTCGTCTGTTTGGGCTCCACAGGCCAGGGTCTGTAGAGAACTATCGGGGCTGGCTCAGGTTTTAGGATTTGGGATGCAGAGGGTTGTACGGTTTTTGGGGCTTTAGGGTTTAGTTTATTTGTTTTGTTTTTTTTTGTTCGGGGGGGCTTAGAGTTGCTAAGTTTCTGGACGAAAAAGGCTGAACCCTTAGGTTTCGGTAGCATTGTTGCGCCCAACCGGTTGAAGGTTGCCGACTCACCTACAAAGGTTCATATGGTAACGACAAGCAAGCTTGACAGAGGGTTTAGGGTTTAGGGTTGAGGGTGAAGCTGTGCGTGGGATGTGGTTCTGGCTCTAGTGGGCTTCGGCTTGAGGGTTTAAGTTTATGGCTTAGGGCGAATCCGGAACACACAGCCCCTTAAACGCTAAACCCAACACCCTCGGTTTTTTTTTTCAGTCTGGCCAGTCCTTGATCGTCTGCCTTTTTCTTGCTGGGCACGGTTCGCATACCCTAAAGAAACACGGACGTGTCTCTATGGTACGTGGACATCTGGGTGCTTAGTAAACCCCGGACGCATCATCTGCCAGCAAACAGGGCGGCGTAAGTCCAACCCTAGGGTTTAGGGTTTAGGGTTTAGGGTTTAGGGTTTAGGGTTTAGGGTTTCAAGAAGCAAACCCTAGGCCTAAACCGCCTGAGCTAGCGTCGGTCGTAGCGGCTCGTAACAGTTCGCGAATCCTCGGACCTTCAACAAGACGCTGAACAAACTGGAACACCTCTGCCATCAAGGATTTGAGCCGCCTAAACCCGAAACCCTAAACCCTAAACCCGAAAACCCTAAACCCTAAACCCTAAAATCCTAAACTTTCTCAACCCTAAGCCCTAAGCCCTAAGCCCTTAAGCCC
>CAJNDS010002558.1:344421-364367 GCA_905221605.1 Symbiodinium natans
CCCCGGAAAAAGAACAACAAAAACAAAAACCTGTTTAGGGTTTAGGGTTGAGGGAAAACCTTCTAGATCCTTGGGAATCTTGACAGGTCAGTAGGTAGTAGGGAATTCGGAAGAACTCGCAAGTAGCTCTACACTTCTACACCTAGAACCTCAAAAAACACCCCTCTAAACCCTCGAACCCCACAATCCCCAACAGCCCTCTGGGAAGTTGCCTTGCTCACCTCGCCCCAGCGCATGTATCCGACAGGGAACCTTGTAGCACGAAAGGGTTGAGGGTTTAGGGTTTAGGGTTGAAGGGTCTCAGGGTCCGCAAAAACCCTAGGAACCCTAAACCCATTGAACCCTTTAAACCCGAAAAAAAACACTATAAACCCTGAAAACCCTAAAAAAAACGCCGGAAACCCTAAAGAGACCCTTAAGAAAACGAAGAACCCTAAACCCTATAGAAGTAAAAGCCATACCTAATGTCAATGAGGGGTCGAGCGTTCAGAGGTTGCAGGGCTTTGGGGTGGAGGGTTTAGAGTTCGGAGGTGGGGGAGTCGAGGGGGGGGGGGGGGGGGGGGGGGTGGGGCGCCCCTCTCTCTCTCTCTATCTCTCTCTCTCTCTCTCTCTCTCTCTCTCTCTCTCTCTCGACTTCTGGGTCCTACGCAGGCACCCTCGACCCTAAAGACCCTACAAAAACCCTACAGGCCCATAAGCCCAATAATCCCTACAAGCCCCACACGCCGTTTCCAACTAGAGTTTCGGTTTACCCGATAAAGCCCGATAATATCCCGGTTCATCTAAAACATAAACCCGAACAGCCCTATGAAGACTACAAACCCTACAAAGTCCATGAAGCCTATAAACCCTATGAAACCCTATGAAACCCTATAAACCCTATAAACCCTATAAACCCTATAAACCCTAAACCCTAAAATCCTAAACCCTAAACCCTAAACCCTAAACCCTAAACCCTAACACACACACGCACGCCCATTCTCAGACCCAGAATGGAACCCTAAACCCACTAAACCACCTCGACGAAAAAAGCCCTAAACCCCCTGACCCTAAACCCTAAACACCTTAAACCCTAAACCTCTTAAACCCTAAACCCCTTAAACCCTAAACCTTAAACCCTGAATCAACCAGCGTCTCTCGTTCCAGAACTGCCAAGAGACTTCTCGAGGTTCCTGGGCTGTGAACCGGCAATGCTCAGAGTTCATAAGGCCTGGCCTGAAGCCTCTGTAGGGCTTAGGGTTTAGGGTTTAGGGTCTCAGGTTACGGAAGAAGCTTTTGTTAGGAGAAGGGGTGGGGAGGTTTTGAGGCGCAGGCCTAGGACCAGAAATGGGTTTAGGGCTTAGGGCTTAGGGCTTAGGGCTTAGGGCTTAGGGCTTAGGGTTTCGGGTTTAGGGTTTAGGGGATACTTCAGCTCCCCCGTTGGGCTCGATGGGTGTATGTGAACGAGCCTTCTCCCCAAAAACCCTCAACCCCGAACCCCTAAAAACTCCTAAATCCCTAAATCCCCTAACCCCTGAACCCCAAAACCCCAAACACTAGTTTAGGGTTTAGGGTTTAGGGTTTAGGGTTTAGGGTTTAGGGTTTAAACCAAAAAATGACAGGTCATCAGCGTGCCAAGGTAAGCCTGGGCTCTGGCTGGTGACGGTGGAGCTCAGAATCTGCCAGTCCTCTTAAGGTTTGGGGTTTAGGGTTTAGGGTTTAGGGTTTAGGGTGTAGGGTTTGGGGTTTAGGGTTTAGGGTTTAGAATCTGCCAGTCCTCGCCCAGCATCCCAACTTCACCGAGAACGGTCAGGAAGTTGTCAACCTCTGTGCGCTTGAACACCCCGCCGAAAAGGTATACAGAAACAAAAAAGCACTGAAAGTGTCCTTAGCCCGTAGCCCTTAAGCTGAGCCCTGTAGCTAGTTCGAGAACCATTCTTGAACCCTACACCCTAAACTAGTAAACCTTAAATCCTCGCTACAAACATCAGCAAAAAGAACCCTAAACCTTAAACCTTAAACCCTAAACCCCACAGCCCGAAACCCTAAACCTGAAACCCTGAACCCTTCATTCTAAGTCTCAAGCCCAAGATCTAAAGCCCTGAGCCCTCGCTTAACCCTCGACCCGAGCTCGAAGCTCGTGCCGGGGCTTACACCACCGATGTCGGGGGTTTAGGGTTTGGGGTTTGGGGTTTGGGGGTTTAGGGTTTAGGGTTTAGGGTTTAGGGTTTAGGGTTTAGGGTTTAGGGTTTAGGGTTCAGAGTCTGGAGTCTAGAGACGGTGTTTGGGGAAGCTTAGCCGAGCTCTCCAGCAGCCTAAGAACAAAACAGGGGCGCCGGTCCGCCGGTTCTGTTCAACCCCGAACCAAGCGAATAAGAGTCCGACCTACCCTAAACCCTAAACCCCCTAAACCCTAAACCCCCTAAACCCTAAACCCCTGAACCTTAAACCCTAAACCCTAACGCGGTTTGGGGTCTAGGTTTTAGGACTGAGGGCTTAGAGCGGCTGTCAGACCTGTGCAGCTACTGCATGCACAACCCGCAGATTCGATGTCAACCCGTTTCTAGCGCTCACAGAATTTCGGGTTTAGGTCTAAGGGGTTTCCCCTAAACCCTAAACCCTAAACCCTAAACCTTAAACCCTAAACCCTAGATCCTAAACCTTTTTGGGGGATAGCGAGTCCAGGCTTTGGAGGCTTATAATTAGGGACTACAGGGTTTGGGGCCTCGAACCTGCGATGCCCAAACATCTTGCACAATGTTGGCAGCGTGCTCCACTGGTAAAATGATTTGAGATGATCATCAACCCCCCAAATGGGGTCATGTACCCCATGACACGCTAAACCTGCAGGTTTAGTAGTCGTAGTGTCAGGTAGGGAACCCTAAGCCCTAAACCCTTAAACCTTAGACCCTCATTAAACCCTAAACCCTAAACCCTAAACCCGAAACCCGAAACCCGAAACCCTAAACCCTAAACCCTAAGCCCTAAGCCCTAGACCCTAAACCCTAAACCCTAAACCCTAAACCCTAAACCCTAAACCCTAAACCCTAAACCCTAAGCCCGCCTGGCTGTTGATCATGAGGAAGATGAACTTCGAGCCGAGGCTTTTGGCCAGCTGCGCGGTGGCGCGCGCCTCTGAGAACACCTCGGCTGCGAGCTTGGGGTTTAGGGTTTAGGGTTTAGGGTTTCGGGTTTAGGGTTTAGGGCTTAGGGCTTAGGGTTTAGGGTTTAGGGCTAGGGGTTCAGGTTTTGGGACGTAGGGGCTTCGGAAGGCAGGTTTTTGAGTGGCTTCGGGTTTACGCCCACAAGGGCAAGCTGAGCAAAGGCCGAACCTGTGAGAACATAGCAGCGCAGAAACTAGGCTGCCCAGTAACCCAGGCTTAAAAAGGGTGCCCTTTTTTGCTTAAAGGGGTTTATAAGGGAACCCAAACCCCCCAAAAAGGGAATAAGGGTACTACTCATCCTAGAGAAACCCTCATGCCGAGGGAAGGAACTGAAGGGTTTAATGTAGATGACGTCTTTGGTTTGTAAGGCTTACACGGGCTCGGCGGTCACGGTGTATAAAGAATTCCTAGACCGCCACCTTTTTGGTGTCAAGGGGCTGTTAAGGGAACCGACACCGCCCCAAAAAAGGGAATTAGGGGTCTACGCTGGGTCCTAGTACGTAGCCCTAGACCCCAAACAGGGTTCAAAGTGCGTTGTTGGGTTTACATGCAGTAGCAATATAGCCGGCGCCTAGCGCGGGGGTTGCTTGGCGCCTCTTCGTAAAGATTGAGGAAGGTAGGCAACCGAACATCATCCCTTGCAGGGTTCCAGGAAGGATCCGACTTCCTTTTTCTGTCGTTTCTAAGAACTATAGGGTCGTTTAAGGGACCGGGAAGCTCATGGAGAGTCATTAGGTCCGGGTAGGTATCAGGAAACCTTGCAGAAGATTAGAGAGCCTACGGGAGTAGTTCGGAAGCTGTCTGAGCTCCAGGTTCCCCACCCCTCCCCCAAGCCCCGCAAAAGCCTACGAACTGCAAGTACGTAGACAGAACAAAATCTTAGGGCTTCTTCCCGATATGACCTCAAAGAAAGCCTATAAAAACCCTAAACCCTAAACCCTAAACCCTAAAAGCCCCTAGTGAACCGCAAGCCCTTAAGGCTCCAGAAGACATTTAGGGCGCAAGTCACCAGCCCTGCAGCTCCGATCTTCCACCCTCGCAGCCCTCAACCACGGCTCAGGGGTTTGGAGTTTCGGATTTTATGGCCCTCCCTCAACCCCAAACCCCAAACCCCAAACCCCAAACCCCAAACCCCAAACCCCAAACCCCAAACCCTAAACCCTAAACCCTAAACCCTAAACCCTAAACCCTAAACCCTAAACCCTAAACCCTAAACCCCAAACCCCACCCTAAACCCTAAACCCTAAACCCCAAACCCCAAACCCTAAACCCTGAACTCTTTGGGCCCCCTCAACGATCAAGGGGGTTGGGGGGGCGGGGGTGTCGCCGTCACGCGGCGTAGGTCTGGGGCATGTAGCGCAGACCCTGACCCTTGATGCGCTCCTGCGCGCCAAAAGACCGCAGGGGTGGGGGGCAGGGGTATCTGTGGGCTTGAGGAAGTTCAGGTTTCGGGTTTAGGGTTTAGGGTTTAGGGCTTAGGGTTTAGGGTTTAGGGTTTAGGAACATGAAGGTTCATGGACTAAGAAACCCTAATCCTTAGGCTCGAAATGGCCCCCAAATTCCTTGCAACCCGTGGCCTTGGTGTCGAGAAACCCGAAATACGAGTTCTTAGAGCCTTAAGGAAAAAGCCATGGGTAAGCCCTGAGGTTGAGAACTTCGAGTCTGGTGCACATCTCTCGCAAAGATTGTTACAAATGTGTAGCCGAAAAACACAGAGACCGTAAACCTAAACCCTAAACCCTAAACCCTAAACCCTAAATCCTGCAGCGCCCCAAGGGGTCCTCCTGCCCATCGAGCTTCGCCAGGTCCTGCACTGCGGTGAACAGTCCCTGGCCATAGGGCTCCACTGTGTAGATGCCTGGGACTACTAGGGAGTTAGGGGTTCTAGGGTTTAGGATTGGGTTTAGGGTTTAGGGTGGGGTTTGGGTGGGGTTTGGGGTTCTAGGGTTTAGGGTGGGGTTTGGGGTTTAGGATTGGGTTTAGGGTCTCGGGTTTCGGGACAGGGCTTTAGGGTTTTAGGGGTCGGTGGATCCGGCTTAAACTTACACTCTAAAGCCTGAAACGCTCAACCCAAAACCCTAAACGCCGAACACCCTCTACGCTTGAGCCATGGTTTGAGATCTTCCCCGCTAATTCGTCGTCGTCGTCGTCGTCGTCGTCGTCGTCGTCGTCGTTCTCGTCGTGCTCGCGACAACATGGCGGGGAGGCTGCGGGTGTAGGGTTTAGGGCTTAGGGCGGCTTTGGTGTAGTAAGGATTTAGTTTAGGGTTTAGGATTCAGGGTTTAGGGTCTTGTGTTTCGGCTTTTGATGTCACAAAGTAAGCTTGGTAGTGAGCAGGTGTTCGAACGTATTCAATAGTCAGTCTAATGATCAGTAGCACCATAGCTGCAGTTGCCCCAAGCTTCCGCCGAGAGGGGGTGAGCCCTTTAAGCCCTAAGCCCGAACAAGATCCCCCCGCCTCTTTAAGATATCCGGGTACCCTGCAGCAGGGGCGCGGGTAAACCTTCAATACGAAACCCACAGCTCTTAGTCATGATTTTGGGCCGTAAGGTTGAACTATGGGGTTCTCCAAAGATGAGGGTTCATGGGGGTAGGTACCTAGGGAGCCTTCGGGCAGCTTAGGGAGCAAGAGGGAGTGGCTCCAATTCTGCCTTCTGGGTTCTATAGACCTTTGAACACCCCCAAAAAACCAACCCAGAATTTAAAGGGCTCTTAAGACAGAGGTTCTGAAGGGGGGCTATCTTACCCAAGGTTCCCCAGTACTCCCTGCTACTCCCTAAGGCTCCCTTGAAAAAAAAACCTGCGAAGAACTTCGTCAAGCCCCGCAGGCTTCAGGGGATTTTCAGGCGGGTTTATGGATCTGGGGGTCAGGGTTTAGGGTGTGGATGAGAGCTCCTGACTCCTGAACCTAAGCCAAGTCTGATGTGCAGCCAAGAGGCAAACGGCCAGCGGAACATCAAAAGCAACCTCACTTGCTAGCAGGAAGGGTTCAGTCCCCAAACCTTATAAACCCTAAACCCTAAACCCTTTCTTATTTGGTCCTTAAGGGTTCTGGTGGCCCCAAACCCTAAAACATCCAGCCTTACCTACACGTACCCTAAACCCTATATGCATCCCCAGCCTGAACGGATCCAGGGCGTAGTATGCCCTAAGCCCTAAACCCTAAACCCTAGGCGTTAGGCGTGTGCGCGTGCGAAGTTTGAAGGGCTTGGGCTTAAGTTTTAGGGTTGAGGGTTGAGGGTGCAGGGTTTAGGGTTCGCGGACACATTGACAGGCCTTTCTTTGTCGAGAGTCGAAAGGACAGTATCCCAGCTTTCGGCAGGTCTCATGGTTGAGAGTTCAGGGCTTTGGGGATTACTTCAGGGTGTCTACCCTGAGCTGCTCGCCCTCAACCCTAAACCCTTTGAAAAAAAAGACCCCTTAACATGCACAGGCCCAACTAGCTTAGCGTAGTCGGGATCCGGGCTGTATCGAGATTTGAACCCTAAACCCTAAACCCTAAACCCTAAACCCTAAACCCTAAACCCTGAACCGGGATAGGCTCGGGCTTGAAGCTTGTAGGGCTTTAGGTTTTGACGTTCTAGACCCAAGAGGAACCTAGGAATCAGAAGGGTGCCCTTCTTGGGTTAAAGGGGCTTACAAGGGAACCCAAACCCTAAAGAAAGAGTAATACAGGGCTTGCTCTGGGTCCTACAGGGTGGGGCCCCCTAGTTGTAAGTAGAGTTATAAGGGCCCTAAATTGGGTTATAAGGACCCTAAGTTAGGTTATAAGTCCCTTAACTACAGTTAGTATAGTAAGGGGGCCCCACCCTGTAGAGTTTGGGCTCCGTGTCATTTTGGGAGGCTATGTAACTCTCCAAGTTATCCAGGGAGCCTGTCGAGTCCTATTTCAAGAATGACGGGCACTGCCACACGTGGGTTTAGGGTTTAGGGTTTAGGGTTTAGGGTTTAGGGTTTAGGGTTTGGGAAGCGCAAGCCTCCAAACTTGACCCTGGGGCATGACATTCCACATCGGGGAATGGCTTGGACTAACGGGACACAGTGGGGCCCATCTCAACTCGCCTTCGCTATTGCACCAACTTAAACCTGTAGCCTAAATGGTTTAGGGTTTAGGGTTTAGGGTTTAGGGTTTAGGGTAAAACCCTCACGCCTACAACCCCAAACCCTATATCCCAAACCCCTGCGGCACCAAACCCTTAAGCCTAAATACTCACTTCTCAAGCCATCCCTAAGCCCTAATCCCAAAGCCCCAAACCCTAAACCCTGCACCCCAAACCCCAAACCCTAAACCCCTAAACCCCAAACCCCTAGACCCCAAACCCCAAACCCCTAAACCCTGAACCCCTAAACCCCTAAACCCCTAAACCCCAAACCCTAAACACCAAACCCTAAACCCCAAACCCTAGACCCTAAACCCCAAATCCCTAAACCCCAAAACCTCAAACCCTAAACCCTGGACCCTAAACCCCTTTGAGCCGCAGCTGCCAGCCAATTCCAGAAAGCGTTGGCTTGAATACTGTCGGGCGAGATCGTGCGCAGGAAGTAGGGATAGCTGTCCTGGCTTGAAGGGTTTTGGGTTTAGGGTTTAGGGTTTGGGTTTAGGGTTTGTGGTTTAGGGTTTAGAGTTTTGGGTTTAGGGTTCAGGATCACATTCTCGGACCCTGAACCGCTTATCTTTAAGCATTGCAGAGCGTTTAGAGCTTCAGGGTATGAGGTGTTCTATGCATTCCCACCCAAATGCTTCAAACTTGAACCCTAACTCTGAACCCCTCCAGTCTTTACCCCTACACACCCTAAACCCTAAACCCCCAAGCCCGAAAGACCCAATCCATGGAACGCGAAACCTAAAGTTCTAGGGTCGTCCCTACAAGTAGGAGTTTAGGGGGTAGGGTTTAGGGTGTGATTACCCCTGAAGTTCCCCTACATAGCCCCATTAAGTGAGAAGAGTAGGCCCTCAACCCTCAACGACTCCCAGGCCCTAAGCCCAGAAGCCCTGACGGGCAAACACCAACAAGCCCTAAACCTAAACCCAAAACCCAAAACCCAAAACCCAAAACCCAAAACCCTAAACCCTAAACCCTAAACCCTAAACCCTAACCCTAAAAGGTCCAGGGCCTTCGCCCCTCAATTCCTCCAAGCCCCCAAGGCTACAGCTGCGAGCAATTTCCCATTGCCAGCACGTGCGCCTCCGACCCAACACTCATGGAGGTCAGCTGGTTGGCATACCGCTTCAGCTCCTTGTGCCGTTGCTCGTGCAGGAAGCACGAAGACAATGCCTCATGGCGTTCCAGCATGTCTGGCAGGAGCACCCTAAACCCTAAACCCTAAACCCGAAACCCTAAACCCTAAACCCTACACCCACATTGAAGTGCGCCTTCGGCAGGAGCTTGTCTTCGCCGTACTGGGCTTTAAAGCTGCGCAGATGCTGCAGAACTGCACGGCGCAAATCGCTGCCCCGGGTTCAGGGTTTAGGGTTTAGGCTTTGGGGCTTAGGGGTTAAGTGTATAGGGTTCAGGGTGAACCATGCCATACAGGACAAAAAACACATGATTTTAGCCACGCACATGAACAACATGGCCAAGCGCGGGTCTAGGGTGTTTCGGCGCACCTACAACCTAAGATGAAACATATTCCTAAAAATGATGCTCTGAAGAACAGAAGGGAACATATCAAATATGCCAAGGGCCACCTGTACCCTAAACCCTAAACTTCCCTAAACCCAAACCCTAAACTTCCCTAACCCTAAACCCTAAACTTCCCTAAGCCCTAAACCCTAAACTTCCCTAAGCCCTGAAACCCAAACCCTGAACCCTGAACCCTGAGCTCTGAGCCCTGAACCCTGAACCCTGGACCCTGAGCCCTGAGCCCTGAGCCCTGAGCCCTGAGCCCTGAACCCTAAACCCTAAACCCTAAACCCTAAACCCTAAACCCTGCACCGAAGCTCCGAAGCAACACCCGGTCCTTGTTGGACAAGGCAGGGCTGGTGGCCCCATAGGCCTTGTAGCTTCTGGGACTTATTAGCTGGGGTGGGTTTAGGGTTTAGGGTTTAGGGTTTAGGGTTTAGGGTTTAGGGTTTAGGGTTTAGGGTTTAGGGTTTAGGGTTTAGGGTTTAGGGTTTAGGGTTTAGGGTTTCAGGTTTAGGGTTTAAGACTTAGGAGAACTGTGCTTGCCCGAGCCGCTATCTGAGGGACTTTCTGCGCTGCCGCCACAACGGCCACGGGCATCGAGATCGAAGACATCACGGTCCTGCACATGTAGTAAAGCCTAAGCCTCTAAACTCTATAGAGCCTATGGGCCTAAACCCGAAACCCGGAACCCTAAACTGGTTTAGGCTTGTTGCCTTGTATAAAGACCATCTCTTGAGGGTTAGGAAGGTGAGAGCTTTGAGGGCCTGGGTTTAGGGTTTAGGGTAGACCTTCAGCCTCCGACGCTATATGGCCCCAGAGCCGAAGACCCTCACATCAATAGTGGCAATCCTACTTCTGGCGGCGCAGAACCCTTAGCCCCGAACCCTAAACCCTAAACCCTAAGCCCTAAACCCTAAACCCTAAACCCTAAACCCTAAACCCTAAACCCTAAGCCCTAAACCCTAAACCCTAAACCTTAAAGCCTGACTGTCCCGACCAAGCCAGCGATGGGCTGCTCTCCGTCCAGGCCGAGCATGAAGTCTATAGCCTTAAGGAGCTCAGTGAGGTTTAGGGTTTGGGGTTTGGGATTTTGGGTTTGGGGCTCGGGGTTTAGGGTTTAGGGTTTAGGATTTAGGGTTTAGGTTTTAGGGTTTAGGGTCCCAAAACCTAGAACCCTATAACAGGGGCCTGCAAAACTAAAATAGGGTTTTGGTGGTTCTCATGGATTATTCTTATGTAGTAATTTCTTCCTACCCCTATGTTCGACGTCTTTAACCTAAACCCTGAAAACCTCTCAACAGCTTCAAAGCTAGGCCTTTGACCCTGAACCCCAAAGTCTCTGAAAACCTCCAAAACCTGTTTAGGGTTTAGGGTTAGGGTTTAGGGTTTAGGGTTTAGGGTTTAGGGTTTAGGGTTTAGGGTTTAGGGTTTAGGGTTTAGGGTTTAGGGTTTAGGGTTTAGGGTTTCGGGTTTAGGGTTTCGGTTTAGGGTTTAGAGTTTCGGGTTTAGGGTTTAGGGTTTAGGGTTCCCTGTTTCCTTAGCCCTAGATAACCCTCAGGCCGTAACTGGGAGTGGAACCTCCAGGGGAGGAGGTTTTAGGAGACTAGGGGTTGAAGGCTTTAGAAAGACGTTACGGTTTAGAGGCTCTAGGCTTTACTTGTTCATTGTTGGAGTAATATTAAAATTTTAAACTTATATTCCTTATTGGGTTTAAGTACCCTTAAAAATGCAAATTGTTACCCAACTATGACAAAGTTTAGGGTCAACAGGGTGCTGTCTTTAAAGGCTTTGGGCCTTTCAACCTTCATGCTTATAAAGGGTCTTGGGTTTAGGGTCAACAGGGTGTTGTCTTTAAAGGCTTTGGGCCTTTCAACCTTAATGTATAAAGGGTCTGGGGTTTAGGGCTTCAAGGTCTCGGAAGCCAAGCAGCCGTTGCCACTCCTACTTCCGGCTGCATGTTCGTTGTGCCGATCCGTATCGTGACATTGGCCACACCTGGTTTCTCGAACGCGACAAGCCCAAAGCACAAGGTTCAGGGCTTGGGGTTTAGGATTTTGGGCACTCTAGGAGCTAAACCCTAAACCCCTTCCGGGCTTTGGATCAAGATTGGGGGAGGTCTACTCTATATTTCCAAGGGCGTGCACGCGAAGCACTCACACAGACCTTATATGCCTTAGGGATGTTGGATGCTTAAAGCTAAGGTTCAGGGCCTGACACCTGAACCCTGCACCCTACACCCTAAACCCTACACCCTAAACCCTAACCCCTAAACCCTAAACCCTCAACGGCACCTGGGTGGAGCTGCGGGATGGTTACGATGGGATCCCCGAAGCGGCTGCGGATGGCAGGCTCGAAGTTCTTCCGGACGTCCAAGTGGAAGCAGACCGTCGTCGCCTAGGGTTTAGGGTTTAGGGTTTAGGGTTTAGGGTTTAGGGTTTAGGGTTTAGGGTTTAGGGTTTAGGGTTTAGGGTTTAGGGTTTAGGGTTTAGGGTTTAGGGTTTAGGGTTTAGGGTTTAGGGTTTAGGGTTTAGGGTTAGGTTTAGGGTTTAGGGTTTAGGGTTTAGGGTTTAGGGTTTAGGGTTTAGGGTTTAGGGTTTAGGGTTTAGGGTTTAGGGTTTAGGGTTTAGGGTTTAGGGTTTAGGGGTACTTATTTACCCATTTTACTGCATTGATAGTCCACTTATAGATGTGTGTGAAGTGCAGTAACCTGACCATGGATCAGACCGTGGAGTATATGCCCTTAGGTGCCATAGTATGGTCAAAGGCACAGTTAGAAATTGGTTAATCAGTAACATGAACCTCCAAGTACTCGACCCAAGAGTAGCCCAGAACTGAAAAAAACTAGAAGACGATTGGCCCGAAAGCATCGATTTGCCGTGTGTTGACTCTAATGTTGCACCCGCAATATTCTAGGGGGACGCTATTACGAAAAGTTTTTCGGCTATTCAGGATCTTGGCCCTCTGTTTTGGGGGTCCGCTATAATGAAAAGATTTCGGGCCGTGACTGTTTTTTTTAAGGGTGTCAGGAAGGCATAAGCTTCTCGAGAAAGAGAGATACTTGAAGCCTGAAGCCTCGACCTGTCCAGGATCTCCGACAATCTTCTTTTCTCAGGGCGCCTTTTTCTTTATAAATTCCTTACTTAAAACTAGATGATTCCATAGGCGAATCATATCCGGAAAGGGGGTACCTTACGGAGGCCTCCGGACACACTTTAATACCTTTGTTTGGGGGCCCGCTATAATGCAAGTCTCCCGGGGCCAAGGGCTCAGTCCTTCGGTTTTCAGGAAGGCATAAGCTTTCTCGAGAAGGAGGGATACTTGAAGCCCTCCTCGACCTGTCCAGGATCTCCGACAATCTTCTTTTTTCAGGGCGCCTTTTCTGTATAAATTCCTTACTTAAAACTAGATGATTCCATAGGCGAATCATATCCGGAAAGGGGGTACCTTACGGAGGCCTCCGGACACACTTTAATACCTTTGTTTGGGGGCTCGCTATAATGCAAGTCTCCCGGGGCCCGGGGCTCAGTCCTTCGGTTTTCAGGAAGGCATAAGCTTTCTCGAGAAGAAGGGATACTTGAAGCCTGAAGCCTCGACCTTTCCAGGGTCGCGGGGTAGCTTAGGGAGGCTCCGGACCCCCCCCCCCCCGACTGTTTGGGGTCTTTTTTTATTCAGGCTCGCGACTGTTGAGGGGGGGGGGGGGGGTAACTTATTAAAGCAGGTCCAACATTATGCACTTCACTCTATGCACTCGAACTGTATGCACTTGGACAACTGTATGCACTTATATGGTTGCATACTCACTTGCATACTGCACTTGTATGCACTTCAACTGCGTGGCACTCAAGTGTGTTGACTTGAATGCCATGCACTTGTGGTCAACTCTATTAACGTCATTGGAAGTCAATACATCTGAAGTTAACGGACTTGAAGTCGGCATTTTTTCAACTTAATGCACTTGAGCAACTGTAAGAACTTCACTTGTATGCACCCGACTCGGCTGCGCACGTCCAATCCACGCGAAGCCATGAAAGAAAAGACATAAATATCCAACCTTTCGCAAGACAGCACGCAGTGCGCAGTTCTACGCATGCAGCACGCACAGACAGCACAGGATGCCTTCTCGTGTTTCTTGACGTCGTAACACTACCTACACGCAGCAACAGTGCAAAACAACAGACATGCAGCGCACGAACACGAGCACATACACACAGTGCGGGATGCCTTCTCCCCTTCATTGACGTCTTCGCGCCCCATGACATCCAGATCGGACATCGCTCAAACATGTTACATTTGACAGCAACCGCTGATCACTTCCCACAAAGAGACGAGTCTGAGCGCAGGACTGGTTGCCTTCCCTCCCAAACGACATCACTTTTTTCCCGGTCCACTGCATGGCTGGTATTTGCCATGGTTTGGAACCAGCGAATTCGGGGACCCTGGTATTTGCGATGGTTTTGGAACCAGCGAATTCGGGGACCATGGTATTTGCGACGGTTTTGGAAGCAGCGAATTCGGGGACCATGGTATTTGCCATGCTTTTGGAACCAGCGAATTCGGGGACGGTGGTATCTGCGATGGTTTTGGAAACAGCGAATTCGGGGACCCTGGTATTTGCGATGCTTTTGGAAACAGCGAATTCGGGGACCATGTTATTTGCGATGCTTTTGGAACCAGCGAATTCGGGGACCATGGTATTTGCGATGCTTTTGGAACCGGCGTACTATACGTCTGTACTACAAAAAGTCGACTTTCCAGCCACGGAAGCTCCGCGTGTCCGCGGCGTACTACGTTTTACTACAAAAAGTCGACTTTCCAGCCACGGAAGCTCCGGGTGTCCCCGGCGTACTATACGTATGTACTACAAAAGTCGACTTTCCAGCCACGGAAGCTCCGCGTGTCCGCGGCGTAATACGTTTGTACTACAAAAAGTCGACTTTCCAGCCACGGAAGCTCCGGGTGTCCCCGGCGTACTACGTTTGAGCGTGTCCGCGGCGTACTACGTTTGTACTACAAAAAGTCGACTTTCGAGCCACGGAAGCTCCGCGTGTCCGCGCCGTGCTACGTTTGTACTACAAAAGTCGACTTTCCCGCCACGGACGCTCCGGGTGTCCGCGGCGTACTACTTTTGTACTACCCTAGTCGACTTTCCTGCCACGGAAGCTCCGGGCGTCCCGGTGTACTACATTTGTACTAGAAAAGTCGACTTTCTAGCCACGGAAGTCCCCGGCGCACTACGTCTGTACTACAAACGTCGACAAAAGCGCAAAAACACAACGGTTTTGGCACCGCGACCACGCGAAAACCCGCAGAGAGGTTACGTTTGTATGTCAAAAAACGCAAAAACACGACGGTTTTGGCACCGCGCCAACGCCGAAACCCGCAGAGGGTTGACGCGGACAAAAAAAAGGCAAAAAACGACGGTTTTAGCACCGCGCCAACGCCGAAACCCGCAGAGGGTTGACGCGGACACGAAAAAAAGACAAAAAACGATGGTTTTAGCACCGCGACCCGGCGATTACCCGCAGTGGGTTGTCCGCGGCCAGAAAGAAACGTAAAAAAACGACGGTTTTAGCACCGCGACCACGCGGAAACCCGCAGAGGGTTGTCCGCGGCCAGAAAGAAACGTAAAAAAACGACGGTTTTAGCACCGCGACCACGCCGAAACCCGCAGAGGGTTGTCCGCGCAAATCAAGAAACGTAAAAAAAAAACGACGGTTTTAGCACCGCGACCACGCCGAAACCCGCAGAGGGTTGCAATCCCGATTGGCAATGTCAACCCAGCCCGCCGCCTTAGAAAGAGTAATTTTAATTTAGAAATCTAGGACTGGGTACGAAGGTCTACTAAGTTCTACATAAATCTCGTAATTTCTAGAAACTTCTACTTCACTCTATGCAATTCACTCTACGCACTTCACTCTATGCACTTCACTCTATGCACTTTACTCTATGCAATTCACTCTATGCACTTCACTCTATGCACTTCACACTATGCACTTGACTCTATGCACTTCACTCTATGCACTTCACTCTATGCACTTCACACTATGCACTTGACTCTATGCACTTGACTCTATGCACTTCACACTATGCACTTCACTCTATGCACTTCACTCTACGCGCTTCACTCTATGCACTTCACTCTATGCACTTGACTCTAGGTACTTCACTCTATGTTGTTGGGTCAGAGGGCTCCGCACGGAAGAACCCTTCGCGATGCTTTCGGGAAAAACAATTGTTTTGCTCAAACAGGATTTAGGTGTTGTAGGGTTTAGGGTTTAGGGTTTAGGTGTTGTAGGGTTTAGGGTTTAGGGTCTCAGGGCTGCAGGTAATAGAGAATCTAAGCCCTGGGAACCCTCGCCACCAAAAAGTGACAGCGGCTCAGCTTTTGGGAGATTTTGTGCCTTCGAAATCTTGCTTGTGTAGGATGGCCTTTAAAACCCTCTGAAATTCTTCCAATATGATCCTCTTGAACCCAAATAAGGAAAAATACAAAAAGTCCCAAAGGGCCTACCTAGTTCTTTCTGGGGAGGGGCCCGAAGCTAAAAAACCCTGAAGCCTGAACGCTCTGAGCATTTGCCCGGCTATTAACCGGGGGGGGGGGGGCGCCTGGTCCCTGGCGGCAAGAGGCTCTATCCTCGGGTTTGGGGCTTAGGGTTTAGGAGGCTTAGGGTTATAGGGAGTAGGGGAGTTAGGGCTTAGGGCTTAGGGTTTAGGGTTTAGGGTTTAGGGTTTAGGGCGTTGAAGCTGCCTAAGCCGTGCCTAAATCCTGGCCGAGTCGCGATTTGTGTTTGAGTCCAAGCCAGCGGAGATAGAACTCCCAAGGCCAACTCGCTCGCTTGAATGCACCTGAGGGAGATTCGGGACTCCTAGGTTTGACTGTCTTAGGGTTCAGAGGGTTCGGGGTTTAGGGTTGGGATGTCGGGTTTAGGGTTTAGGGCTAGGATTTAGGGTTTAGGGTTTCGGGGCACCCCTCCCCCCAAGCCCCCCCAGCCCCCCCACCCTCCCCCCACAGACAGAATCCCGAAATCGCTCAAAGCCTACACCTCTAAACCCTCAACCCCTCAACCCCTCAAACCCCCAAACCTGGACTTAGAAAGCCATGAAAACCCCCCCCAAACCCTGAACCCTGAACCCTGAACCCTGAACCCTGAACCCTGAACCCTGAACCCTGAACCCTGAACCCTAAACCCTAAACCCTAAACCCTAAACCCTAAACCCTAACAGGAAGCCATGCGGCTTCAGCAGCAAGAGGAAGAGCCGCACCGACGCCCGTGCTGCGACGGGCGTCATTCTCGCCATTAGGCCGAATAGCTTAGGGGTCGAATACCCTAACCCCCCAAAAAAGGGTTTAGGGTTTAGGGTTTAGGGTTTAGGGTTTAGGGTTTAGGGTTTAGGGTTTAGGGTTTAGGGAAAGATAACAGAATTTTAAACAACCAAAAAGGTTCAAGGTTACCTACCCAGGCCCCAAGAAAGCATGTTGGGGTGCTTGTGTCCGCGGTCGAAGAGCGTTGAGTGTTGAGGGGCTGAGGGCTTCAAGGCTGTGGGGCTTGGAACACTCGAAGCACTCACCCCAACCCTAAACCCTAAACCCTAAACCCTAAACCCTAAACCCTAAACCCTAAACCCTAAACCCTAAATCCTAAACCCTAAAGACAAATCAAACAAAAAATGAAGTCGGCCCTTGCGACCTCGCGGCCTTGCAATGGACGCGCTGCGACGAAGATGAATGCGGTCGAAAAGGTTTACATGAAGCTTTAGGGTTTAGGGTTTAGGGTTTAGGGCGTAGAGCTTGATGAACGACCGCCTATCCGCAATCAGGCTCTGGCCTGGTTTAGCTGATTGGCCTAAAGCCCCTGAAGCCCTTAAGTTTCTGGATCCCAACCCTAAACCCTAAGCCCTGAACCCAAAAACCCGAAAGCCCCTGGAACCCTGTACCCAAAACTGATGGCTTAGGGGTTTAGGGTTTAGGGTTTGGGGTTTAGGGTTTGGGGGTGAGCCTTCAGAATCAGGGGGGTGTTCTATCTCTGAGGCTCCACAGTGGCTACCCTTGCCGCTATGGGGGTTTACGAAAATAGTGGGCCCCTAATATAGACCCGCAAATGGTAGGATATTCTTGTGATAAGGACCCCAAGAAGGTACCCCCTCCCCCCCAATTTCGGAAACCCCCTTATGGCTTTGACAACAAAACTCCCTTAAACGCTGATGCTCTCTCAACAGCTCAGTCCAAAAAAAAACAAGGCAAGTACTGATGGGCTTTTGCGTAAGGCTCTCTAAGGTAACGTAAGGACTGAGGGCATGGGTAGCCCAGTAGCCATATTATGATAAGGGCACCCTTTTTGGAGTTGGTTACTTGATAAGGGAACCCAGAACTGACAAATATGGGTGAAGGGCACCACGGGGCCACCAAGAGGATTAGGAGCTGCAGGATTGTTGTCGTCCCCGGCATCTTTGCCGTGTGCATGGTCCGAGCTACAGAAGATGCCCGAAGCTGCCACGAAGTCACGTCAGCTGTATCGCAGGCATGGGGTGCGCATGCCCTAGACCCTGAACCCACCCGCAGCCCTCCCGTTTACAACGCCAGGGCCCTTCCCAAGGGAACAACCAGACATGGCATTCGGTTCCCTGTCTCACCATCTTCACATATGTACAGTAGTTTGCCCAGTCACCCGAAGACTGACAAGGACCGAAACCCTAGCATCCTAACCTACAAGACTAGTATTTGCTCAAGAAGCGCCAAAAGTTTTCGAGAATGGTCATTATCTTGCCCTTACAAGGAAGAATTGAAGAAGTTTTTTGTGCAAATCGTAGAAGAAGAGAGTATAGCGGCGCGCTGGGTATCCTAATTACATAGGCGCAGATCTAGAATTTCGGCATGCCAGATCGTCCCTAAGGGTTTAGAGTTTGGAGTTTAGGATTTAGGGGGTTCTATAGTATATACTTGGGCCCCCAAGCTACTACATGGCAACCCTTTAAGGCCCAAGTATATTTTATACTACAGGGTGGGGCCCCCTTACTATACTAACTGTAGTTAAGGGACTTATAACCTAACTTAGGGTCCTTATAACCCAATTTGGGGCCCTTATAACTCTACTTATAACTAGGGGGCCCCACCCTGTAGATAGGTACATGGACTCTTTGACTGTGGCAGTGAGCATGAAGACGCCTTTATTGCCGCGAGATCCCGAACACCTGAGATCATACTCGTAGACTGTGAACATACAGGGTCCAAAGACACATCCAAGCTGTTCATACAGGGTTCAGGTTTAAGAATTTAGGGCTTGGGTGTCTCAGGGATGTTTAGGGTTTTGGGTTTCGGGGTTTAGGGTTTAGGGTTTCGGGGGTTAAGGGTTTAGGAGTTTAGGGTTTTTGGTTTGAGGGTTCAGGACTTCGGGTTTCAGGGATTAGGGGTCACAGGGTCACAGGGTTTAGGGTTTAGGGTTTAGGGTGTAGGGTTTAGGGCTCAGGGTCTGAGGGCGGTCCTAACGGTGTAGGGCTCAAGGTTCCAAGGGGAGGTTTAGCTTTAGGGTAGGATGCTGCAGGGACTAGGGTCTGAGGGTTTGCTAGTTCATGCTTGGGCTAGTATTTGAAACAATCGACTCCTTATTGGGTTTAAGCACCCTTAAAAATGAAAAAAAAAATGTCACCCCACTATATGACAAAGTTTAAAGGGTTCAGGGTTAGGGGATAGCTGTCCCGGGAAGTGAAAGCTCCGGGCCTAGGGTGTATGGAGCATGGACATAAGGGGCCTCAAGGTTCGGGAGGTGCTGATTGCGGTATGCGAATGTGCGGTTTAGGGCTTAGGGTTGAGTGGATTATGGGTTTACGGTTCAGTGATTGGGGTTTAGGGTTCTGCAGGCAGGTTCCTAGATCCTAAGCCTCAAACCCTAAGCCTAAACCCGAAAACGCGACACGCAGCAACTGCGGCATCGAGCGCTATGTGCTCTTGCAGGTCGTTTGACGCCCTGTCTTGGCACTGGCGTGCACAAAATATCGAAGATGGGAACTGCACCCTATACCCTAAGCCCGAAACTCTAAACCCCACAAACCCAGACCATAAACCCCCTAAAGCCTAATTAAACCAAACACCTCTGAATCATGTAGGCTTTTTAACTTTCACCATCTTTGTGGGCAAGGCGCAAATCTTCGTGGGCAAGGTACCAATCCTCGTGGGCAAGGCCCGTGTTTGGGTTTTGGGCCTTGCTCACAAATTTGTGTGCCTTGAAGGCGTGTGGTGAAGGGCTTAAGAATGGAGTCTAAGAGGGTTTAGGGTTTAGGGTTTAGGGTTGTTTTCTGAATTTGGTGTCGTGGGATTCTTTGGGCAGGTGGGTACTTGCCTGTCGCTTGAAAAGCTGCCTGACTAGCGAAAGCTAGAACATGAGATGCTGCACCCTACACCCTACACCCTAAACCCTAAACCCTGAACTATCCATCCGGTCTAGATTCCCAGCTCCAGGCATGCCAAATTCTTGAAGCCACCTACTCTGGACGCATTGCTCGAGGGTTTAGGGTTAGGGTTTAGGGTTTAGGGTTTAGGGTTTAGGGTTTAGGGTTTAGGGTTTAGGGTTTAGGGTTTAGGGTTTAGGGTTTAGGGTTTAGGGTTTAGGGTTTAGGGTTTAGGGTAGAGGGTTTGGGGGTTAGGGTTTAGGGACAGTGATTGATTTCTAAACTACTTCACTTGCTCTGCGGTCTCAGCCACCCAGACCCTTCACAAGGCATCTTGCAATATGGGTGCTCTTTTTGGGCTGTTAACTTTACAGGGTGGGGCCCCCTTACTATACCAACTGTAGTTAAGGGACTTATAACCTAACTTAGGGTCCTTATAACCCAATTTAGGGCCCTTATAACTCTACTTATAACTAGGGGGCCCCACCCTGTAGAAGGGGAACTTGAACCAAAAACAGGGCAAAGGGTACCACTGGGCTATGAAGATTTGAAGTTCAGCTACACCCTAAACCCTAAACCGAATAATATAGGGGTCGGAATATCTACTCAGAGGATTCCGTTATGGCCCCTTGACAATGATACTTTAATTACCCCCCCCCCCCCAAAAAAAAACCTCTGTTATGATTATTTAAGCTTTAGGTCCCTGTAGTACTGCTTCAACACTTCTTTGAAACGCTGTCCGAGCAAGGGCTTTCAATCGGCATGGCTGTCGTGAAACCGGGTTTTGCTCACT